>JAVXUP010001187.1:162500-268551 GCA_033070095.1 Escallonia herrerae
GCTTTGAGCGCACAAATTGCCAGGTCAAGATGTTCGTAAGCTACAAACCCAAGCAAGATCATTGGCTTATTACCAGCCTGGAACTGGCACACAATCACCCGTTAGTAACTCCTTCTAAGGTGAGTCAGATGCATCAACACAAGAAGATGGGTAAGGTCGCGAGGAGCCTAATTCACACAATGAGCAATGCGCGAATTGGACCTACTGAGATTGTTAATGTTCTTGCTGAACAGGCTGGGGGAATTCAAAATTTAAACTTTAACACGACAGACGTTCGTAACGCGGTCCGAACCCATAGACGAGCCGCGTATGACCTCAATGATGCTCAATCTACAATGAGCCTATTGAAACGGATGCAGATGGAGGACCCGCAGTTTACCTTCGATTATAAACTTGACGACGAGCATCGAGTTAGTACAATTTTTTGGGTCGACGGTCGTTCAAGGCTAGCTTATAAGCATTTTGGGGATGTCGTGACTTTCGACACCACATACCGTACCAACAAGTACTCGATGCCGTTCGCTCCTTTCACGAGCGTCAATCATCATTATCACTCCATCCTGTTCGGGTTCGCCTTGTTAAGGGACGAGAGCGAGGGTTCTTTTGTATGGTTGTTTAGGACGTGACTGGAAGCAATGAACTTCAAAGCACCCAAAGTGATCATCACCGATCAAGATTTGGCAATGAAGAAGGCTATTGCTACCGTCTTCCCAGACACCCGGCACAACTTGTGCACTTGGCACATAAGCAACAAATACCCTGAACGTCTGCATCACGTGTACGCAAAGTATCCAGACTTTAAACAGGATTTTGACAAGTGCGTTAACAAGTCGTTAACGATTGAGGAATTCAAGGAGAGGTGGGAAAAGCTTGTTCGGGATTACTCATTGCAAGACAACGAGTGGCTCCAGCACTTGTACGAGCACAAAGAGCAATGGATTGGCGTTTACACGAGGAGGTATTTTTCTGCGGGCATGAAAACGACGGGCAGGAGTGAATCTATGAATGCCACGTTCGATAGTTATGTGGGTACAACTACCAATTTGAAGAGATTCGTTGCATCCGCACAAAAAGCGGTTGCTTCGTTGTTCGTAAAAGAAAGGGCTGCAGACTTTGCAACAACGTACAAACAAAGGAGAAGGTTGCTTGAGACCCCGCTGGAGCTGAACGGTGCCAAAGTCTATACGAAGGAGATCTTCTTGCTATACCAAGTAGAGCTGCAAAAATAAGGACGATACAGTATAAACAAGGTGGCAGAAATGTCTACGCGTGAGTACAAGGTTTATTCGCTCGTGAATGACCTCATCCCTGAGAAGCTGCGCAGAATTTATACGGTGAGCCATGACACATTGACAGATTCGGTGACATGTGTTTGCAAGAAGTTTGAGTTCCATGGCATCCTGTGTAGACACATTCTGCGATTTTTCACCCAGAAGAATATCAGGGCAATCCCCGATAAATATGTCCTGCCACGGTGGACGAAAGGTGCAAACAGGTTGCACGGTACCATTGCCTTTCCAGAGCACCCGTATACTGACTTTGAAGAATCAGAGACGTTGCGGTATAATCATCTGGTGACAATGTTCACCCGTTTGTCCGTAAAAGGTGCTGCTACAATGGCCGCATATAAACATCTCCTCGAGGTAGCTCAGCAGCAAGAGCCCATCGTCGACCAGTTGGAAGCAGCTTCAGTCAGCAATGCGGTTGACACTGAGCCTACAACGGGATCAGAAGATGACGAGCCGGGGGAGGAAGACGACAATGATATCCGGCCTTTGGACCCAATTATATCACAAACGAAAGGTTGCAAGAGATCTACGAGGATGAAGAGCTCTATTGAACAGGCAACTCAACCTAAAAAGCTGAGAAGGTGTGCATTGTGCAACAAAATGACCGACCATGACAAGTGGAACCATTACAAGGCACTGGGGATAAGTCTAGGGGGTTTGCAAGACAAGGAAGAAGATGACGCCGAAGATGAGGAATAAGCAGCTGTAGTGGACCTTTAGTTTTTTGTATAAGCCATCAAGTCTGTTTGATATTTGCAATAATGCATAATATTTGTTTGATGAGATTATCTTTCGACCGAAGACTGGAAGGTTATTTTTGATGGACCTATTAGAGCCGCCATCAAATCTAACTTTATGTTTTTTTTATTTGGCCCGTCTGCTACACTATGTAGCCATCGGCGCAGCAGACACTCAAATTTTTAGTTTTCTAGAGTGTCCGCGGCACAATATAGCGGACAACAAAACTCTTGGTATGCCTTATGTCCGCTACACAATGTAGTAGACGTGTCGTACTTCTTTAAATACCAATCAGATCTGCCTTTCTTCTTTCTCCCGTCAAACTTCTCTGTCTCGAACATCTCACCCACCCGCGACCCCATCTTTGGTGACCGTCCTGATGGCTTCTGCTTCGGTGAACAGGGACGTTTCAGTCGGCAGACACTTCTTCAAGGTCATGACGCCTGGGTTTCATACAGAACTTGTAGGCCATCCATCTTTCTATGTGTTTTCGTGTGTGTTAAATGTTTTATCTTTGGTTAAAAACTTACTTATCTTATATTGAATGTGATAGGCCATACCGGTAGCCTTTTACAGATTGCTTACCACATTTTGGTTCGAAACAACTTTAACCAGCCGTAAAGGGTCATGGCTTGTTAAAATCAAGAAGAAGCACGGCCAAGAGCAAATTTGTTTCTAAGAGGGTTGGAGCAATTTCTTTGAGCAGCACGACCTCAATGAAGGGGACTTTGTAATCTTTGAACATAAGGGGCATATGCATTTTCAAGTGACGGTGTTTGACCATAGCACTTGCGAAAAAGCTCCCCCCCCAATGTTGAACTCTGAGCCCTAATTTTGTGTAATTTGAACATTTGTGTAATTTAAAAAATTTTGTATTATTTGAACTAATTTAAGGTTGTTAATTTTGCATTAGAGAGTTGTGATTATTGATCGTTGATTTTAGGTTGTTAATTGATGATTTTTTTTTGTTAATCGTGCATTTGAGATATTGAGGTTGTCATGGTCGGTCATTTGGACGTCCAAATATAGAAACTCTGATCTCCAACACTTAAAAAAAACTTGTTCCCTCTACGTCCGCTACACTGTGTTACGGACGGCGCAATAGAAACTCTCAACTTGAACACTTAGTGATGTTTTGGGTCTATGGATGTCCGCTACATTGTGTAGCGGACGGAGAAGCAGAAACTCTCAACGTTAACACTTACAAAAAAATTCCCCCATTTTGTTCCCCCACTTTAAAAAATTATGTTCCCTCTACGTCCGCTACACTGTATAGCGGATGGCAAAGCAGAAACTCTCAATTTAAACACTTAGTAATTTTTTGGGTCTATGGACGATCGCTACACTGTGTAGCGGACGGAGAAGCAGAAACTCTCAACGTCAACACTTAGAAAATTTTCCCCCATTTTGTTCCCCCACTTAAAATATTTTGTTCCCTCTACGTCCGCTACACTGTATAGCGGACGACGAAGCAGAAACTCTCAACTTCAACACTTAGTAATTTTTTTGGTCTATGGACGTCCACTACACTGTGTAGCGGACGGAGAAGCAGAAACTCTGAACTTCAACACTTAGAAAATTTTCATCTTTGGACGTCCGCTACACTATGTAGTGGAAGGCGAAGCAGAAACTCTCAATTATTGCACATAGAAAAATTTCCCCCATTCTCAATTACTACACTTAGAAAATTTTCCCCCATTTTGTTCCCCCACGTAAAAAATTTTGTTCCCTCTACGTCCACTACACTCTGTAACGGACGGATCAGCAGAAACTCTCAATGTCAACACTTAGAAATTTTTTCTGTATTTGGACGTCCGCTACACTGTGTAGCAGACGGAGAAGCAAAAACTCTCAACTTCTACACTTAGAATATTTTCATCTTTGGACGTCCGCTACACTATGTAGTGGACGGGGAAGCAGAAACTCTCAACTTCAACACTAAGGAAATTTACGTGTTTTGGACGTCCGCTACACTGTGTAGCGGACGGAGAAGCAGAAACCTATACATGAACAGCTAAAACAATTTCCCCTATTTTGTTTCCCACCATTCAATCATTCTCAATGAGAGCAAAAAAATCAACTCTAATCAAAATCTAATCAAATCAACCCAAATCAAATGTTCACTGATATGGACACAAATTAGTCAAGTCAATCAATCAACCAACATCTTCAACACAAATCAAGTGATCTCAACACAAATAAAATCACACCAATGACAGCTTTCAAAATAATCATGATTTATTAAAAAAATTAATGTAATGGTACAATGTCAACTGGGGTCCTCATGTTGAGCCGGATTCTCGTTCTTAGACGGATTTTGAATAAACCTAACCACTCTAGGCCGACTTTTCAAAATTTGCCAAGCTATCCTATATCTAAAGCGTTCTACACATTCTTGACTCTAGGTGGCCGCCCTGAGGCTCTCAGACTGACAAATGTAATCCATGTACATGCAAAGGAAGACGCCGCAGTCCGAAGTATTATGTTGCTTGGGCCTCATCTTCTTCAATCGAAAATGGAGCTTTGGCGTGCCGGTACAGGTAGACCACGGATAGCATGGACCATGGCACAAAATAGATTCTATGAGAAAAAGAAAACAACGTAAGACACGAGTTAACATTTACAATTGGTAAGTTACAATAAGCATTAAACAACAATCATAAGAATACCATAGAGTCCAACTGGGCTTTATACATCCGCAGCACAGGCATGTGGAGGGTATCGTCATGGAGACTGTCGATCACCTATATGACTTTTTCTGTTGGTTCATAGCAAACCAAGTACCAGTGGCTTTCCCCTATAAATGGGATTAGAAACACGTGGGTAACCATTGCGCTCACTGGATCCCTATTTAGATATGCTCGTAGGTTATCCGATGGTCTCCATTGGCTCAACTTTTTCTTCCCCCTTCGTTCGACCCACTCATGCCATTCAGCCACTAGGAGGCTATGAAAAAAGGCATCCACCAAAAATACGCCCGGATACTTGTTCAGCCGTTCCCGGCCCCTTTCCTTCAGAATCTCCACGTAGGTAGAGATGACGCCGTTGTCTAACCAACTCCCCAGAGCTAGGGAGGACATTTCTCCCCACAAGCAACAGTAATCCATGCCCTTCGGATGATTCACATTATATAACGCTTTGTCATGGGGGAACCCGCTAAAATACCGCTCTCTGATAATTTGGCATTTATGCGGCTTTAGGGGCTTCAATGGATGCCCTTTGCGATATTGCCCTCTTGGGTCGACCGGTGGATCTTGCACTCCTTTGGGGGGGTCGACCGGGGGATATTGCCCTTCTTCTATAACAGATAGTCCCTCCCACGGGACAATTGGCAGTGTCTTAGACAGACTGATATTTTTGAAACCCCAGTCCTGCGTGACTTGACTTTGAGAGAGGGGTTGGGGTTCCGAGTCCAGAAGCAAAGAGAATGAGGGTGCATTGTACTCTTCCCACGGAGCTTGAGCCTAGCCCATGGTGTTTGGCGGTCCCCAATCACCACCCATTCCCGGTACAGAGGGACCACCGTATCCCTGGCTCACCCCCGAAGTCTGTTCCGAGGGATTATCGTATCCCGAGGGATCACCGTATCCCTCACTCATATAAGGGGGCTACCACCCCGGATAACCCATTCCCGGGTTGACGCCTGAAGGCTGTCCCAATGCTTGGCACAAAAAATTCCCACAGCCAAACGCCAACGTTTCAGCCTGTTGGCAAAGCTCCTCGCCCATTGCATACACCAGATCCTTCCGCTCGCTCAACTTCTGGAAGAAGGCGAACGAGGCATTAACTTACATCCAAAGAGATAATAAATAAGTAACTTCATACAACACGCACTAATCATCAAGTTCAATTAAAAGCACTGGTTGGGCAACTTACCAGATTGTATGCCATGTGCTCATCGATCTGACCCCTAGGGTGGTACTTCTCCCCTCGTTCAAACCTTACTGGGGCTACTCTCCTCCGGGTGATGCGGTAGTACCACTCATTGTACTGTTCAATGTTGATCACTGGGTCAGGCTCCGACATAATGGCCACCAGCGTGTCCTGTTAGGAATCCCAAACCTCAAGTTCTCGTGCGCACAAGTCGTGTGCATTCGCCTTGCCAAATCGTCCGACACCCTGTGGGTTCCTGTTACCCCTCATATCCGACGCATCGGCTGGCAACCCCTGCAGGCACTCAAAATGGTGCATAGCATAATCTGATAGCTACCACTCTGCGACCTAGAAGTGGATTAAGGGTGTGCGTTGCAACCCAAAGAGCATGAAGACGAACGACTCCCCCACCCGTCAGGCCAAACGTTTGTACGGTGCCCATCGCATCTGGCCCGGAGATAGCGAGTCGAGCTCCCCCCGATAGTACGTAATGTTGTGATGGGGATCGTCTCTCCTCGGGTAGTAACTGTCCTTCCGGCTATACTCCCAGGCGCACAACCGAGGCCACACATTATCCATTTTGTCCCTACACTTGGCTGCGCCAGTAGCAAGGTGTTCATAAGACCACACCTGAGAGCAAAGACAAATTAAATAAAGTATCGTCAAAATTTATTGTCGATTCAACAAAAAAAATTGATCACGTAATCAAGATTTGTATGATATACCAGCAATAGCGAGAGACAAGCACATATAGCTTTGGAGTCGGCCCTCGTTGCCTTGTGCAATGCTCGGTACAGGTACGCAAGAGTTGCTGCACCCCAGGCATAATCCCCAACCTCCAGCAGGTTACCCAACAACGGTAAATATTTGACGCTGACCGTATTCTTCGACGTTGTTGGGAACATAATTGCCCCCATCACCCACAAGAGGAAAGCTTGTGTGTACAACACAAGCATCTCGTCCGTGTAGTTTTTCGGTAGAACCTTGTAGGTTTCTACGAACCACTTCAACTTTATACCACCTGCTAAATTGATCCTGGGGTATCAAAGTAACGAAGTCCCTAGCAGTTCTCTTATTCGTTGCTTCCGACGGAGGAGCAATTACCTGCCGTCTCGTCACCGGTAACCCTAAGATGAACCCTACATCTTCTAGGGTAATTGGCATCTCTCCGAGAGGGAAGTGAAACGTATTCGTTTCACTTCTCCACCTTTCAACAAGGGCACCTATTAAGTGCCGGTCAAGGTGTTGAAAGATTTGCCATGCGTGAAAATCCCAAACCCAATCCCACGCAGTAACCTTTTCTGGTATTTGTTCAACTTCCAGGCTTTGAAATTATTGGACACTTATACTGTGTTGAGAAGTGCTCTTTCCTACGAATTAATAAGGGATAATATCACTTATATCCCTCAGTTTAGGGATAAATTACAGTCAAAGACGTAAGTTTCAAAATTTTGCAATCGTATCCAAAATGTGAAAATTTTGTATCAGATATGCCCACAGTTAGGGTTCCGTGAACCTAACTAACAATTTTTGCTGATGTGGCAATATCGTATTTTAAAAATGGCAATACTACCCTCTCCTTCTTCCCATTTCCTCTATCCTCTCTCACAACCACTGGATCACCCAACAACACCAACCAAACTACACAACCTAGTCACTTTGTCCCAAAAATCCCACCCCAACATCATAGTTGCACACAGATTCACAAACACACTCAAAGCACCACCCGCCCCATCATCAATATCCACCAGCACCACCCACCTCCACCACTTTACTCACCACCAATTCATATACAATTCCACTCCCTTTTTCGCACTGCTATCCGGCACTAGTTTCTACCATAACAAATTGTGATGCTACCACCCAGATTATCTCTTGATTAGATCCTCCACCGCCTTGTTGGACGTTGTAAGAGAAGTCTCACCCCTTATTTTGCCATTAACCCCCACCACCCATAAATTAGGCCCAGTTACTATGGGCACCGTCCACCACCACCAAGATGGTTTTTATTATTTATGTTGACCCGTGACTCCGGATCTGCTAACGTGAACGTGCGCTTCCTAATCCTCATCGCCACCGGCCATTGCACGGGTCAATACGACAATCGCTCACTGTCGCTACTGTTGCGGCTGAGTTTTTGCAGTTCTTGCTAACGTGGGCCCCTCCAAAATCGTCAATTACCCACCACGACCCCCAGATGGCCGCGACACAGGACAAGCCACATCAGAAGTTTTCGCCACCGTGTGGGACGCAGGAGGAAGCTCTATCCCTGATCGAGGCCTACCGCGAGAGGTGGTACGAGCTCTACAGCAGCTAACTTCGTAGGACCGACTGGGACGCGATGGCTGCCACTGTGGGTATTTGCTGCCCGGGGGACTCCCTGGCGAAGTCCTCCATGCAATGCCACCACAAGATGGAGAAGCTCTGGCAACACTAATTAAAGGGGTTATGTGGACGCCTAATTAGTGTTTAATGTCAAATTTTGTGGGTGTGGGTGTGTGTTGTGTGAATGTGTGTTCTATGGTGTGGGGGGTGGGGTGGAGAGTGGGAGAAGGGGAAGAAGAGAAAGAAGGAGAAAAGAAAGAGAGAGGTTGATGCTGACAGAATAAGAGAGACAAGAGGAAGAGATAGAAGATGGTTTTTTCTTGAAGGGCAATCATGTCATTTAACACAAAATTTTAACACCATTAGTATTCCGTCTGGTTAACGGATATAAGTGATATAAACGCTAACCTGTGTCCTCGACTGTAATATACCCCTAAACTCAGGGATATAAGTGATATCATCCCAATTAATAAATACAATTTAACCAAAACAAACGGTATACAATGTTTGTAAGAACAAGAAAGTTGATAAAATAAGTATCTTACCCCACCATCCCATAAGAGCGTACTGACATGGTTTGCTTGGTCGTATAATACGGAGGGATCTTCTAATCCAGGGTTAAAATCTATTTTTTGCAAGGTTGGAAGCGTAAAAATTCTCAAACATACAACGCTAGCATGTGCTCACATAAGTTGACATGCTGTATATATGTATGTACATACATACAAACAAACACGGAATCGAATTTTGCAAGTGAAATCACATGAACAAATAATAAGCAATACACATATATTGACAAACACTAACACAATCCACCGCATACATATTCAAAACCATGCATAAGCCGCAATACTCATAACATCTAGATTATGAACGAATAAAGGATTGGTTTGTGAACTTACGTGATTGATGAGACGATTAAAGAATTTCTTTGAAAGAAATTGCACATATCTACTTGCCAACGCCGCTAAAAAATTTGTGCGAAGAAAGAATGAATAAGAGTTTCGGAATACGTTTTTAGGGGGGTCAGGTCCGCTACATAGTATAGCGGACAGAAAAAAAACGTCAAGTTGTCCGCTACACAGTATTGCGGGTGGTTGGATAAGGACAAAGCAACAGTCCTGTCGCCTCAGGACTTGTGTGACAACTGTCAGGGGGGTTGTGGATGACTTGACCACTGTCAGTCAACAAATCGTCCACTACACAGTGTAGTAGATCGCGCTAGCAAAATCTCCTATTTTGTTAGCGCTATCAACGGATCAGCTCCCTATATATATATATATATATATATATATATATATATATATATATATATATATATATATATATATATGCCCGCTCTTGTCATATTGAATTTGGATTAAAATGAGCTTGACACCAGTTTGTCCCTTTCGCACGCACGTTCCTTCAACCATGATATCCATATCCAGATTTTTAAGAAGCATAGGCGGCTACGTGCTTTGTTTTTATATATAAATATTTGCTAAAGTCTTATACTATGCACGGGAACGTAGATAGTTAATTATGAAGTGGAATAAGGAAAGTCATGGGGTAGGACAGAAAAGGTCATGTAGTTGGACATTACTTTCTAACCAATTATAGTTTAACAACTATTCAGTTATATTTATTGAAATGAAAAATTTTAGAAAAAAGGGAGTAGAAGTTTTGAAAGGTAAAAACCCTATAAATATCTTGCCTTCTTGTTCTTGACTAAACCCCATCAAGGCCTTGACAATAAGCAAAGTGGGAAACTTTGATGTTCACCTGATTCACATTCACTGTCACCAATTCGCTTTTGGACCGAATCAGCCATTATAGACCCACTCTTTCTGCCATAACTTTATGGAGCAAACAGAAACCAGAAATAAAGGATATTTGTACACTACTGTCTTATACTTGTGCACCTAAACATTGATGCCATTTATGTTACGAGAGCTTCCAAGCTCTTCCACCTCTCATACTGAATTTCTTCAGTCTCCCGAAAAACATCACAAGAACCAGGATCAATTTTCCCTTGTTACTCCATCTTCCTGCAAACCCGTATAACTTGTCTTGGCAGTGCTTGTCAGGGTTGATTTGTCGTCCACAACTATAGCCCACCGAAAACCCGACGTTCCCGTACGCACTGTAAAATTCATGAAAATTAAAATTTCTAGCACGCTGTACATTTATAGTGACGCAAACAAACAAAAAAAATGGATTGAAATGGTTAGAATAAAAACAGTTGTATTCCAGAAACTGAATTTATCCTAATAAATTGAGATTGAAATCCTCTCAAATAAACGATGAATGTGGTGCGTTGCTTAAACAAGTGTTTGCATATGACTTTGACATTTATGCAATTTAGCAGGAAGAGGTGCCACTAGTAGTGTTGTGGCGGTATATGTACGATAGATTCTTCTGGTGCTTTTTGTGCCGCATATTAATGTTATTATTTAAAAAAAATTTGTTGTTTACAATAATTTCTCACTTAAACCATACGATTGTAAAATGTGTTATAGAAATTATTAGGCATGTTTGTCTACCATTTTTATCTTATATCTTCATACTATGTTTTTATTTTCATCATTTTGGTTGCAAGTTAAGAGATATGGTTGTGTACTTTTATCATCTTAACATGTTTTTGAGCTACTCTTCACAGACAATGTGTGAGAGACGGCCGAAAATATGTTTGTGCTGTTTGGGTTGCTTTTTTTCAAGTTCATAATAAAAAATATAAACGTACACGATTAGAAGTTTTTTTTGGTGATCATTACAGAAACTAAAATTGAAATAGCAATATCCTCTAACTATATATTTTAGAGTAAAATACGTTGACCTCCTTGAGGTTTTGATATATTATACACGAATCCGTTCTAGTTTTAAAAATTACACCGTGCACCCTTATGTTAATACTTCACTAACAAAGACCCATCTAACGTTACTTTGCCGTTAAAATAGTTACGATGTCAGTAAAATATTCTTCCAATACACCAAGTATGCCCTTAAGATAAAAAAATTGTCAGTGCGTCTATAACAGATAGTGAAATACTGCCTTTAAAAAATGTGCAAGCCTCACTAATTTTTCAAGTAATATTGCCAGGCGTTTTTTAATTTGTTCAAGGCCTTAATAACCTCATAAGATGCACCACTATTCAACTCTCATACCTTCTCTATATCAGGATTAACCCTATGATGAGAAATAAGTCTCTTGGCTATCCACCTAGAATTAACATTTTCGTGAATCAGATTGTTAAAGTATTGAAGAATGCAAGCAATATTCCTTGAGATATTTGCAAGGCTTGTGCATTCAGAAGAAACAATTATTTACTATCTACTATATAGACATGTTGAAAATTTTGTCTTAAGGCGTACATGATATATTGGAAGAACATTTTGCTGACATCGTTACTATTTTAACGGCAAAGTGACGTTTGGAGGGTCTTTGTTAGTCAAAATTCAAAAAAGGGGAGAGGTGTAATTTTCAAAACTAGAAGGGATTCACGTATAAAAAATCAAAATCTCAGGGAGATCAATGTTGAAGTTTTTGAAAACTCACCTAATCACTTCCACAACGATATTCAACACATTGAAGTTGAGGGGATCACTCCTTAGTTTTCCTCTCTCCGTGATACAAACAAGAATGGTGAAGATGACCAGATAAGAGAGGTGCGAGAACAGAAGATACTCGACATAATTCTTCCCTTGTGCTCTGCTCTTTTTCTCTGTTCTTGAACTGTTCTCACGGGCCTCCATTGGTAAGAAGGAGGTATACGGTGGAAGGTACCTATACAAGGGAGAGTTTATTACAGTACTAAAGATGTGTACATGAAATTTGAAGTTAGCCAAGTACTGTATAAGCATACATATGCGTAATTATTTGAAATTCATGGCACAATCTTATAATACCAATCACAAACGAAAGTGTTATTAGGAACCTACGTAGTAGCCAAGATCGATAAGAGAATTCTAAAACCTTGTGAAAACGACAGTAAAGAAAGATAGTGCTACTCAAAACATTGAATAGGTTTGATGTGCTTTGGCTTTTCTTTCAACTAGCTAATGGACCCGTAATTTTGTCGGGTTCATATGTAATTTGTTTTCTCATTAATCATATTTTTTAATATAGTTAATAATGTTTTAAATTAAAAGAGAATAAATATAATGACTTTCGCTGTATTGATTCATATATACATAATAAATCATAATAATCGAGACTACTCATGAATATAGATTTCATGAATCAAATAAGCCACTACTTATTACGATTAGAATCATAGTGATAAAAACTGTGTAGAATACTGAAAATGTATCTCATTTTAGTACATCACAATACTAATAAATTATATCAATGTATCTAAAACTACTATCAAAGTAAAAATGTATTAGATTTCACTAACATTCTAATTTTCTAGTTCTTTATATCCTCCTTTAATTATTACTTGACAGAATCTAGTAAATATCATTTACATAGTCATATTAAGATCCCCTAATATGTTGTGGGTGAGGCTATTCATACCCAAACGGAGAAAACAAAACGAACATGTATTGTTAGAAATAATAATTTACTACGTGACTAGAGAAAAAAAAATGTCAAATGGAGAAAATTTTTTGCTCATGTCTAGCTTATCGTACTTACACATATACAAAAAAAAAATACTTTGTGTCTTTTAAAATTTTTGTTGGCTTTTGAATTTAGATTTGTAAAATTTAGTTGGCACATTTGCATATAGTTTTGTAATCGTTCAATTTTTTTATATACTCAAAATTATGAATAATATTAATATGAAAACATACATAACAAAGCATTCAAAAAGTAAAGGATGCAATAAATAATCAATTATCGCACATCAAATTATAATTTTACTCTATTTTAAAGTAATGTTAGCACTAATTTTAGTTTGGTATAAAAAGTGAGCTTGAAATTTACACATTCAAGAAATCAAACATATCTATATATATTTTTATTTATTTACTTATTAATCGTTGAATGAACTTTTTATCAATATTCCATCTAAGTAAATGTAGGCATTGTCTTCTTTTCCACTTTACAGTTCACAGCATTGATCAATATTCTCATTTTATGGATGAATTCTAATATAGTTGATGACTATTACTAAACTGAATACAAATGAGAGTCATTTGCATTAAAACACATAAGAGAAGGTAAAAAGGGCACAAATCATTATTTAGTAAATCTTTGGGTAAACTTAAATAATTTACTAATAACATTCCGTGAAAACTTTGTAATAGATATTAAAGCACGTGGAGCTATTTCACTTACTTTCAAATAAACACCCTTTAAAAATATAATATTAACTATAAAAAGAGATTATATAGCGTTATGTATTGGCAATATATGTGTTTAATTGTTTTCTTCAAGGTCACCTCCGATGATTTTTTGACCATCCATTTTGATGTATTTTTGAAGATTTTTTAAGACAATCAATTTAAACATATGTGTACATTGTAGTACTAATGATTATTTTAATTCATCATAAAAATTTTGGAGTGTTTTACAAAAGTTTTGCACATGTTGAGGTTAACAGTTATAAAGTGATGATTATTCTTACCACATGTAACACTTTGCATATTGAGGTTAAACAATTAAAATGGAAGAAATATTTTATCTTGTGAAGTATTAATATTAGTATTTCACATATGATTTTCATAATTTACCTTGGTGATATTTTGTGTTGTTGTTTTAAATTTTCTTTTGAGATGTTAATATTAAAATTTAAGGCCTAATATGTACATTTTATAGTTACTAGTTAATTAAATTTATCATAAAAGTGTTATAGTGTTTAATACAAATTTTGCAAAACATTGAGATAAATAATCATATAATGATGATTATACTTATTGTGAAATAGACCGTAAATGGTTTATTGAGTATATATTAGATAATATGCATACGTGATTACAATTTTGGACTTATGAGTTATATTGGTTTAGTTTTTTATTTCACATACTATTGGAAACATTTTCTTGTATTTAAATTTATTTAAGCTTTAGTAATCAAATTAAATCCTAATAACTTAATTAGTTGATGAGGCGAACCTTTAGAATTTGAGGTTACTTAGTTGAAAATTAATATGTAGAGTAGCTTGCTATTTTTATATCTTAAAGTACTTTTAAAATTTTAGCCATATTAGGTTTATTTTTTTTTTTGGCATCTATTAGAGAATGTGACTTATAAAAGAGTTTGAGGTTATATAATTAAAACTAATATTTTTAATTATTCTCTTATTTTGATGTATCAAAAGTACTTCTAAGTTTATACCTTAGTAAAGAGAAAAGATGGTTAGTATTTCTCATATTTACATTTGTCAGATTTGATTTTGTTATATTTAAGTATTTTTAAGGTGTTATTAGTCAAAATTCAAGGCCTAATAAGAATGTATAGATTGAGTAGATAGAGATTTAAAATATGTAAAATTGATATTCTAGCTTTATAGTTAAGGTTGACAAAACTTGGGTCAAATATACCCACAAAATGTTTAGTAAAAACTATTGTAAAAACTTAAGAAGCAGGATTGTAAATATTTTTCGTATTTAAAGATTATTTAAGTGCTCGTAATCAAATTAGATTCTAGTAAGTTGTAACGCCCAGGAAATCCGAAACTCCCTTGCTCCAGACCCCTGGGACGTTAACCTATAACATCACACAGATGAGAACACCTGTCGTAATTCCAAATCCTTTAAAATCGCAAAACGCTAGGTTCTTCTAATAGCATAAAGTTCTACAAAAGGAATTTCAAACTTAAGCTGTTATAAATTTGTACATAAGTTCTTAACAAGTACACTAACTGTATAGGCCCACGCAAGGGTCCTATTTACACAGATTAGGGTAGTTGCCTTAAGGTCTTACCCGACGCTAGCTCTTCCCTACGCGAACTACAGCTGAGAGCTACCTGCAGAACGGAACAATTAAGGGTGAGCTGTTGAGAGCTCAGTAAGGTCGTTCAAAGAAATCCCGGATAGAGTTACAACGATTCAACAACAAACAATTTAAAGATTTCAAATAGTCACAATCAACTAAAAAGAACAAGGAAGAGTTTCACTCGGTCCGTTTTGATAATGTGCTCAGACAAGTATTCTCAATCATTTTTGGAAACAATCAATTCAGATACAATGCACATAAATTTCGGAGATACTGATCATGGGTGGTAGCAATGCCACACAAACAAGGCTCATAAAAATGTACACATGCATGATGTACCAGAATACTAGTCCATTTAGGTACTAGCCTGCAATCCATGCAGGATTCTGACCAGCCTTATAACGCCCGCCTCAGAACAGAACAGATTCCCATGTCAGTATACAGAAGACAATTATCATAGAATCAAGGGTAAATTACACTAAAACCTCCTGAGGTTTTACGTAATTACACTCCACTACCGCTATCTTTAAAAATTACACTCGGCCCCCCTGAGGTTTGTACCCGCATTACACACAACTACACACTTTTAACGGCCCGTCCAATTCCGTTTCAAGATTCCCTGACATGCTATTTTATGTAATTTTCATACCCAAAATACCCCCCCTTTATAACATTTTATAAAAGAAAATAAGTACTCTACAAAGGGTCCATCCTAAACAAACCCTAAACGCCGTATAACATGGCATTGCTGGGGAAGCGGTGCCAATACAAGGTGTTGGGGCTTGGCGGCGACTGCACCGCCGACGAGATCCGCTCCGCCTACCGTCGGCTTGCCCTCCAGCGCCGCCCCGGACAAGCTCACTCAATTCGGCGTCTCCCCCGCCGCCTTCCAGGAGCTTGCCGCTGCCTACAAGGTCTTATGTACTGTTTGTGGTAGCTCTGATCATGGGAGGGATGTGGGCGTGCTTTAAGTTTGGAAAAAGGGAACGACATCTTGACGAAGTTCCATACCAGGAACTTGAGATGGGCAAGCCAGCGTTCCTTTCATCTGTAAATGGAAATGGGGAAACACCAGAAAGTTGGGATCAAGGTTGGGATGATGACTGGGATGAGGAGAAGGCAGTGAAGTCATCGGGTACAAATCATGTGGGCAGTAGACCAGCAAAAGGCCTTACTTCCGAGTCTTCTAATTCTGATGGATGGGAAAATGTTTGGGTTGATTAAGTAAGATAGCTCGTCTTCCAATTTTTGTCCAAAAAAAACATTGAGAAGGAACCCTGATAAAATGGGTTAAAAAATATACATAGAGGATTAGAAAAAACAATTTTGAATGGAGTTCTTTGTTATAGATCCTTATCTTCTTATATTTTTTGGTAATTGATGTTAGCAACAGATTTTCTTCTGCACAACGTAAACCTTAATGGGCAAGCTCCGGCGTGTAGATCGGTGGTTATGGGTAAGGGTGAACGAGGGTGGGTTCATATTATGTGATGGCGTTTAGATCTAGGGTGTTGATGGTGGGCATCAGATTGGTGGTGATGGTGGTGGTCCTGAGGTACGATGGTGACTGGCATGATGGTGGTGATATGAGCCGTAGGGAGACGAGAGAAGGGAGATGAGGCCATCTTGGATATGTTGTCGCTGGAAAATTGAGGGTCGTCGCCGCTGAGAGCTGGAGGGTCGTCGTCGCTGGAAAATGAAGGGTCGTCGTCGCCTGAAGCTGGAGAGTCGTCACCGCCGGAAGGTGGAGGGTCATGAAAACAGAAAAAGAACAGAGAAAGCACACTGAGAAAAGGGCCTTGAACCATTCTGGGGTATTATCCAAAATGGGATCACATTTTGAGATGCTTCATTGAATCACCATTTGTTGTCGAGAGACTGCAGCATTTTGTTTTTTTGACTTGATGTCAGTAGCCAAGAGTGAAGAGCCAGATTTCTCGGTTTTTGTAAATTTTAGCCAAATTCCAATAAAACGTTGTTGATGGGCATTTATGTCTTTTTGCATTGCATAGTTAACACCGTAAGAAAAAATGTTACTTTTTGAGTGGAGTGTAATTACGTAAAACCTCAGGAGAGTTTTGTGTAATTTACCCTAGAATCAATACCCAGATCAGTACTCAATTCACAATAAAAGGTGAGCACCGATAGGAGTTCAATAATTGAATCAGGCTCAACATCAGGGTTTACTTGGCAATAATATATCAAAATCAATGTACATTTAGAGTTGAATGATGGCCATAAGAAAACAAAGACTAATTGCGAAAGCAAAGCGATGGCTCGAGGTGAAGATAAAAACCCTAACCTGGTTTACAACTACGGTATCCTAACCGAAAAAATCCTTTGCTTTAGCCTAAACGGAACAGTCCAAAGATTAGAATACAACCTACATCACTGTATTATAACTCAATATTAACTCACACATATGCCCTGAACGACCCCCTCATCGAATGTGTAAAATTACCAAAACACCCCTGGGGTGGAAAATTACGAAAACACCCCTCGCATCCCTAATCACCAAAATAGTGGTTCCGTGATTACACTTGCTAAAATAGCCCTAACATATGTGAATTTACTCCAAAAACACTTTTTGTAGATAAATTACCAAAATACCCCTTGAGGGTGGCAAATTACCAAAATACCCTTTGGGGTTTCCGGCCTCAAAAAAGTCTCAAAATATCTTAAAATACTATTTTAAGTATTTCAAAGTCATTTTTGGGCTAAAAAGTACTTTAGAAAATTTTCATCCAAAAATTCCAAACTAGTGTCCGGACCGAGCGCTTAAAAGCCGATTCGACTAAAAATACTTATCGGCCTCAGAATAGTACAAAAGTTTAGATACTGTATCATATCAATAAATTAAGGTTCTCCTAAAAGTCTCAGATTAAAATAATTTAATTTAGTATGCCAAATAATTCATTAATTTTAGTTAGCCGATACCCAAATTTAGAGCCCTTCGTGGGTACCAAAAATTCTTGAAAAATTCTAGGGCGTACGTCTCATAATAATATCTAGGGTCACAGTTTTGTACTTTGTCTAATTTTGACCTTAGGTATTTATAAAAGTTCATTGTAAAACTACCTAGTTACTTTTAACTTTTAGTGACCATTTCAATTACTATTGAGATGGCTACACCTACGGTTTCACCTAAAGCCACACACACTCTCTTCCACCTTCAGCCGGGACCCATTTAGTTACAAAACCTCCATCTTTCCCTTTACTATATACATAGATTTACATATACATCCATTATGTTCCAAGACCCCCTATCAATCTCCCTACTTCACATAACTAACACCCTTGGCATCCATCATCACCCACAACGCCCAGCCATGAGCAACCTACAGGAACACACTCGCAGACACCCTGAACCATGGCCGCAGCTGCTACAACTCATCCCACATACACACAAAATATCCACCAACACTCCCCAATACCTTTCATACATAGTTCCACTCCTAAACCCATATATCCAAGCCGCCGCCCCCCCCCCCCCCCCACACACACACACACTCAAGACACACACAGTTTGCCACACAATAAACACACTACCCGTATATACAAGCAGGCCCATGGCTACTCCACCTCCTCTTCTACTCTCACGCCCACGTACAGAACCACACGTAGCCTGTTACACCCACGACAATCCCCCATTTTCTCCACTAACTCGCCCATGGCTAAGTTTCTTTGACACCATGTAACATGTTACCCCCCTTATACTCACACTGACCCACTAACATATTGGCATGCTTATATAATATATATATATATATATATATATATATATATATATATATATATATATGTGTGTGTGTGTGTGTGTCTGTGTGTGTGTGTACTCGGCCACCCCACATGCAGTATACACACACTGAAACTGGAACTATATGCTAAGCTTGAAATAAAATCAAACCAAAGAGTAGGGGGGTTACAATGAATATCATTCCTCCTTCAGTCCTGTTTTTCTTCCCCTTCACAATCCATGTTCCCTCTTTCTTCTCTGTTTCTTCTTCTTCTTCTTTGTTCCTTGTTCTGTTTCACTCTTTGTTTCTGCCTTCCCCGAGCCCTATTCTATTTCATTTCCTATGTTTCCTCTTTTTTTCTATGTTTCTTTCTCACTTCCACCCGAAAGCTTATGTTTCCCATTCAAAAATATTATATTTAACTTAGTCACCTAGCTGAGACGAGGTGTCACTCCCAAAATAAAGCCTTTAAATTATACTCTATGAAATTACACTATTAGCCCCCAACTTTAAATATTTGCAAAAGGGCCCCTAAACTCTTTTTTTCGGACATCTAATCTATATCGCCGCTTATAAAATAAAAATATATATATTTTTTTTCGGACATCTAATCTATATTCGCGCTAAGAAAATGTGGATATTACATAAGTAAACCAATTAATAACGCGAAGAGCTAAAACATTGTCAAATTAGAATAATATTTTTTTCAAACTTCATTTACAGAGAAATGGTACATGTTGTTGTAGTTGCAATACCTAATTTTTAAGTTGATATCAGATGTATTGCTCATAAAAAAGGCACAGTCTTGTACAAAAAGTTTTACATGTGAATGAAGTTAAAATAATTACAAATTAATTGATTATGCCTACATTTTGTATGATAGATTTGAATGGAACTTAATTACAAAAAACTTTCTTAAACTTACTTTGTTTTGCTATGTAGATTTTTGGTTCTTTCTTGTTAAAATTTTTAGCTGGTAATAGTCAATGTTAAGTCCTGATGGGTTAATTTAATGATTAAGCATAGTGTAGGAATTCTCTTGCTTGTGAGATACAATATTTATTTTAATATATAATCTTGTCTCTGATACCATCACATTTCTTTCTCGTTTGAGGTTCGTTAAGGTGCTAGCAATCCTAACTGTTATAGTAAAAGTTAGTTTATTAATGATTAAAAGTGTTTATGACTTGTACTCGTAGATTTATGCTTTCTTTCTTTGCATTTAGAGAGTACATGATTTATATTTCATAATTTGAGGTTATTCACATAAAAATAATATGTGAAGATATACTGATGTTTGGATATTTTAAGTACTTTTAAAGTTTTAAGTCATTTTTTGTAGCATTTCTTATTTGCATTTTTGTTAGTATTTTTTTGGTTTCTATTTTGGAGTTAAAGTTTACTAATTATTATATTTTTGCACATAAACATCTATTTTAATACGTTGTGCAATCTTGATTTTTATTTAGCTGTTGGAAAGCAATTTTGAGGTGTTAATATATAATCAAAGTTAAGGCTCAATACGCGTGTGTGTGTGTGTGTGTGTAGATTAAATAAAAGTTTAGAAGATATAGAACTAATTTCCTAGTTTTATAAGGTTCATAAAAGTTGGATGAACTATACCAACAAAACAAATGGGATGATCTTTTATATAAGTGAAGGGGAAAAATGCTATAAAAAAAATAAAAAAGCTTACCCTTTAACTTCTAAAGTATTAATCCTTAATATTTATACATGATTTTTGTACTTTATAGTGTAAGGTTTATTTTGTTTATTTTAAAGTGCTTATAAGATGTTATACATGATTCTTCGTATTTTATTTTTGCGAAACTTTATTTTGACATTTGAAAGTATTTTTGAGATGCTAACTATCAAAGTTAAAGCCCTAATATGTATAGATCCAAATTAGATAGAGTTTTAGAATTGGTTTTTTGAGTTCAATAAGATTCACGAAAATTGTACAAATTACCTAAGGATTTTTTATAACAAATCTTAGTAAGTATTAATAAGTAAGAATGAAAAAGGAAAATAGGATGATGTTTTGCATAACAAAAAGGAAGATGTTTTGCATAAAAAAAAGAGGTAAACAAATGAAATATACGCTAAGAAAAGCTTACTTTTTAATTTGTAAAGATTAATCATTATTTTCATACATGATTTTTGTTGTTTAATTTTCGAGATTTTATTTATATTTGCGAGATTTGATTTTATCTGTTTTCAAGAAGTTAGTAGTCTAAATTGAAACCTTTTTGGATTATGTAGAGCTTTAAAAGAAGTAGATTTGGTTTTTTTTTAATTTTATAAGATTTACAAAAGTCGGGCCAATGATCTTACTAAAGAATTAGTTAGTAGGGTATAATTTTTGTATTTTATATTTTTGAGATTTTATATTGTTATTTTAAAGTACTTTTGAGGTTTTAATAATCAAAATTAAGTCCTAATGTATAAATATATTAATTAGGTAGAGTTTTAGAAGGTGTATAATTAGTTTCTTAGTTTAATAAAGTATAAAAATATTGGATAAACTATATATACAAATTTTTAATATAAATTATAGTAAAGAGTTAGATAGAGTAGAAAAAGAAAAGAATACCAAAACAAATAGGATTATTGAATTTTATATATCTAATTAAAAAGAGTTGGACTCTAAATAAAGAGACCAATTAAGTTAGGGGACTACCATATGCAAAGTTTTTTATATTGTTATTTTAAAGTATAAAGTTTAAAAATATTAGATAAACTATACATATAAATTTTTTAATATAATTATAGTAAAGAGTTAGATGGAGTACAAAAAGAAAAGAATACCAAAATAAATATAATTCTTGAATTTTATATATCTAATTCAAAAAAGTTGAACTCTAAATAAAGAGATCAATTAAGTTAGGGACTATCATACGCAAAGTTTTTTATATTGTTATTTAATAGTACTTTTGAGGTTTAAATAATCAAAATTAAGGCCTAATGTATAAGTATATTGATTAGGTAGAGTTTAAAAAGGTGTATAATTAGTTTCTTAGTTTTATAAAGTTTAAAAATATTGGATAAACTATACATACGAATTTTTTAATAATAAATTATAGTAAAGAGTTAAATAGAGTAAAAAAAAAGAATACCAAAATAAATAGGATTCTTGAATTTTATGAATCTAATTTAAAAGAGCTGAACTCTAAATATAGAATAGAGACAAATTAAGTTAGGGACTTACGTGAGTGCAAAGTTAAAACTTACGTGATAAAAGGAGAAGATTCTTAAAGTCTTACTTGTCGCAAAGATAGAAGTTCAAAAATCTTAGGGTCGCAATTTAAAGCGAATGCTTCAACTTTATATATATATATATATATATATAGTCCTATTTAGATAAACAGGAAGCTCCCAACAGATGAGGGAACTTAAAATAAAGGACCAAGATAGTATATCACACTGAAAAGTATTCTACCATTACCAGGGTTCGTGGGGCCTAGGGTAGCTGATGTAATATCAAACTATCATGAAGTTACATGTCCATGTAATCTTTGAAGAATGGAATATATGTCCATATTTTCCCTTTTTACAATGATGAATGGAATAATAATCAATGAAACCTTTTGGAATCGATTGCGGATTTGAATGCTCGATCTATTGTAGCAAAAATAGCAGCAAAGGAGATGTCGATCACGTGAAATAGGTAACTTTTTAAAGAAGATTATTATCAGCAACAAAAAGAAGTTTATAGGTACGACTGTGTAGCATATCAAAGGCATCAAGTGTTGATGCTTGTTTGGTTTGGTATTTAGTACAACCGCTGCTTAGAGTTGTTAAAAGGGTCGGGCGGCCTGCAGGCTGGCCCGGCCTGGCCCCTTTCGGCCAGGCCCAATTTTTGGCCCGGACTGGCCCTAACCCTTAGGGCTTGGGCTAGGGCCAGGCCGAATTTTTTGAGAAACAGGCCCGGGCCTGGCTCGGCCTTAAAATAGCCCGGGTTTGGCCCGGCCCGGCCCTCTTTTGGCCCGAAAACTGGCCCCCTTTTGGCTCTAAGGTTGGTCCAATTTCTGGTTCTTTTTTAGCCTAGTATTATTATATATACACATTATTATATATAAGTGTGCGTGTCCAACGATGATCGAATGAGTAATGAATCTGAACATGAATTATGATGATTGTTCTTCCTTTGTGCAATAACCAAAGATATGTTTGACGTAAAATAAGAATTAGATTACAAAGATTACAATCAAACCGTGAAAAATCATGAGCCTCCTTGAAGAGACCTGGCGGTCTTGGATGGGCCGAACTTATTTGTCAATAAAAACCAAACCGACTAATTCCACCTTCTTACATATAAATTAGTATTGGCACCGTGCGTAAAAAAATAACTGTTAAAATACATATGAAAGCTAGTATTTATATTATTAAATAATAATAACAAAATAAATAATAAAATAATAATATTATTTTGAATAACAAGAAAAAAATATTGAGCCCGGGCCCGGCCCAATCTCGGCCCTAGATATTGGGCCTAGGGCCAGGGCTTGGACTGGGCCTAGATTTCCCCCCAATCTGGCCCGGCCGGCCAGTTTGGCAGTCCCATTGGCCCAGTGCCCGGCCCGTTTTGTTGGAGGCCCGTTGGGCTGGGCCACCCCAAGCCCGGCCCATTTGACACCTCTACCACTGCAATCTATTGTCAATGTCGTTTTTGGCATTTTGGTCACGAATTACTAATCTACAGACTTGAATTTTCTTGAGAATAATGTTTGATAGCAACATTGTCCTTGCAATTAGCTTGATCGAGGAGTTGAGTTGAGTTGAGAGAGAGAGAGAGAGAGAGAGAGAGTACTCACATCATCAGTACGAACAAAACCAAGATGGCCGGAGAGACAGTCGAAAGATCAAAGACATATTCACCGGCATGCCTCGAATTCACGACTTGGAACAAGGATCCAACAAGCTTCTCATGCACGTTTAAACCCTCCGTTACCTGGGACTTCCACTCCAAGGAGCAAAAAAGGATCCATTGAGCCAATATGAATCCAAAAACAGTGGCACCAAGTAAAAAGCAGCGCACGGTAGGCAGGAGGTGACTATATCTCAACTCCCTCCAGTTCTCCAACAAGTAACCAAACTCCACCCGCTTCGTAACTCTCTTCAAAGCCCTGATCAAAACCCATAAGCACAGAGGATAGAGCGTGTTTCCCATAAGGATTTGCGGAATCAGAATTAAAAGCAGCCCTGAATTCTTCTTAAAAACCACCATGTTCTCATTAATGGGAACGAACCCGCAGTTTGCGAAGGTAGAAATAGTTGTGAAAATCGAAAACGTTAGAGTCCGAAGGCCTTTCTTGTTAAGTACTTGGCTTGCACTCGGAACAAGGCTTATGTAGAGGAAAATTAAAGAGGAACCAACAACATGCACCACAACAAGATAGCTTAACACCACATTACCTAAACACTTAGCAGACTTGTTCTTTAGGTCTTGCACGTTGGTGCTGCTAACGGGTTTCTCGATGACAGAACCGAGTTCCATTTCATCAAAAGAATCAGAGTGGGTACTCGCCATGTTAATTCGATTTCTGAACCCGTTTATTCTGATGGAAGGCCAGTACCTTGGCAAGTGGAGTCCAAGCATGGAAGTGAAAACTTCTCCACCCACGAACATCAGAATAGAGATTATGACGAGTTGAGTGTTCGAGAACACCTCCATTTCGAGCGTTGACATACTCGAGACAGTCGCCGCAGACACCGACGTGAAGAACACGTCGATGTCCCTGAGGACAAACAAGGTCGCTTTTGGTTTTGAAAGCTTCAATGTCAAGAAGCCCCCAGAAGAAAGGAATAAGAAGTAAGCAAGTTGAACCCAATATGGCTTTGCCAATGAGCTTCTTAGACTATGCCTCATTTTGTTGCCAAGAACATATAAGAAAGAAAGAACTTCTTATAGGGCTTCAGAAAGCTTGAATATTTATAATGGAGAGAGCACAAGGTGCTGCAGAATAGAGTTGTCAAAGGGCCGGGCTTGGGCCGGCCCAGCCCAAGCCCATCGGGCCTGCTGTGGGGCCGGGCCGGGCCGGGCCGGGCCAGGGGCTGCCAACCGGGCCGGGCCGGGCCGGGCCTGCCGAAGGCAAACCTAGGCCCAGTCCAGGCCCTGGCCCTAGGCCCAATATCTAGGGCCGGGCCCGGGCCCTTTTTTTTTTTTCTTGTTATTCAATTTTAAATTTCATCTCTAGGCAATATTCACAATTTAACGAACCTAATCTTTATCCTTTTATTTCATTATAAGTAATATACATATATATGTATGTATGTATATACATATTTATTTGTTAGCCATTATATTTTTTATTATATGTTAAACATTTTCATACTCTTCTTGGTGAGCTTTATTAATAAAATCTTAACACATAACAATTTATATAGAAAAATAATAAATGTATTCATAGGCCCTCCTCCTTTTATCCGGGCTTGGGACCGGCTGCTTGTAAACAAACAGGCGAAGTTACCTATTTTTTTATATATATGAAAAAATATATATCTTGCTTGTAAAAATTTATTTTATATATATGGAAAAAAGTATATTTTGTGAAAAAATTTATTCTTAAAATTCTAACAATCAAAATAATAATGCATGTCTATCCAAAATATCAGCAATCAAAGATCAAGAAATCTGCAACGTCAACCAAAAGGATCAAAAGAGGAAAATAAAAAAAAATTACCTAATCATCCAGAAGTACTTCAATATCCGAGTCACTGCTCTTCCTATCATCAATCGGTTTATCTTGCTCGCGGTATTTCGCATCAAGATAATCCTTCCAACATACACATAGCTCGAGCGACTCGGGGTTAAGACGACTCCTCCTGTCATCCAAAACCCTCCCGCTGGCTGAAAATGCCGACTCTGAAGCAACCGTGGAGGCTTGCACTGGCAGTACATCCCGTGCAATTTGGGATAAAGTTTTATACATGTTTTGATTTTGTTTCCAAAAATTTAACAAATTAAAATTAACCTGTTCTTGCCTTGATAAATCAGAATAATGATCAGTATTTGCATATACACCAATCTCATTAAAAGAGGAAAAAGTATACGAACCTGCCGAATTAGAAGTACCTTCACCTGGTAGTTGTCTTGCTACTAGATGTTCAAAGCCCTGAAGGTATGGCGCATAATACCTCTCAACAGTGGATGATGATGTAGCTCGCCCGCGCACGTCAGCAGAATTACGATAGACGTTGAACAAGTCCTCAAACCTCTTGCTCACTTTTGCTGTGAATGCGGTTGTCTCCTCTGCTGTGTAGCACATTAATTTCGATATCTCTTGTATCGAGGCGTTCACGCCATGCAACTTTAACCTAGGATCTAAACAAGTAGCCACAGTAAAAATAGCAGGCAGTTTACTCCAATATTTATTAAATTTTTGATCCATCACTTTTACTATTTCCTTAAAGGGTCCTATATATCTCCATTTTGTTAACATTGTAGCCATCTTCAGAATTTCTATTACAGCGAGAGGAGAGGTGGGATAGTACGTACCAGACAATAAATTGGTAGACGTGTAGAATACCTCCAAAAATTCAGCTAGGTATGTGGCCATCTGCCATTCCTCTTGAGTTGGCAAGCCGGCTGGGAACTGGGTTAGTAGAAAATGCGTATAGACTTCTCGGTATGCCAGAATGTGTAAAAGCATGTGGTATGTAGAGTTCCACCTGTGGACCACATCTGTAACTGCTCTCCTGCGAGGCATATTATATTGAACACACAACGTTTTAAATTGTTGTGTTCTCGGACTCGAGCTATTAACATACGCTGTCATACCCCTCATTTTGAGAAGAATATCTCCTGCAGCAGCTAAACCATCTTGAACAATTAAATTAATAATGTGACAAACACAGCGAACATGAAATAATTCACCATTAAGTACAGGTTGAAGCGTCTCCTTTAAAGCTGCAACAGCAACTTTATTATTAGAAGCATTATCAAAACTAACACTCATAATCTTATCCTTAATTTTAAATGTGGTGCATGCTTTTAATATAAGAATAGCAATGTTCATTCCATCGTGCGGATAAGGGAAGTGCTCGAAAGCGATGATTCTCTTGTGCATAACCCAATCTGCATCAATCCAATGAGCGGTCACACAAGAATAACTAACAAAAGTATAAGGAGATTGCCAAATATCAGAAGTAAGACTAACTTTACCGTCAAATTTATCGAAATAATCGATAAGGCGTGCTTTAGCAGCATTGTACTGTCGGAGTGCATCGGATCTAGTTGTGTTTCTATGAACCTTTTTGTACAAAGGTTGAACGTATGTGTTCATATATCTAGAGTGCTTAGGATTATCGGCAAAAGAAAAGGCTTGTTCATCATGAATAACAAATTCAGCGAGACCGTCTCTTTGCTCTCGCTGATTATAAACAAATAACTTACCGTCAAAAGATAACTGCGTTTGGGTAGGTTCGACGTGGCCTTGTCGAGGTGCACACAGAGGGTAATGCCTGTTAAGATGTCCATTACCACTACCAGACGAAAATAATTTAGCGCAGTACTTACATCGAGCTTTTCGGATGCCGTCCACCGTAACTACATCGAAATGATTCCAACACTCGGCTTTCTTTTTTTTCCCTTTTGGACTTCTGGCTCATTACCGGAGGCATTGCTCGGCCCTTCTTCATCATGACCAGGCATAGGGTTGAGATTATGCCACGGAGTAGTAGCTTCGCCAACCGAGCTGCGTCCTTGACTATAATGCGGGGGGTCTTCATCAGGCGTGTATTCAAAATCTGGAATGTTTTGATTGAACTCCCAATTGGCTTGGGTATCTATCATACAGCCTGTACTCATTCGTCCAGGAACGAATGGTTGTGTTGGTGCTTGGATTGGTGTTTGTGATGGCCGTGGCGCTGGCGCTTGTGCTGGTGGTGGTGCTTGCGATGATGATGATGTTTTTCGTGATGACGATGCACGCCTCATTTTCTTCAATAATCCAGCCATATTTCACGCTAAACTTTGTAAGAGTAACTAAATACACAAGTATAAGAGTAGTAATAAGAAATAACAATTAAAAGAATGAACGAGTAACAAATATTAGAGAGTTAGTAATTAAAAAGAATTTAGCAAGACTAGTAATTAATAAACAAGAGTACTAATTAGTAAATACTAGTAGTAATTAGCAAGAGTAGTAATTGGAGAGGAAAATAGTAGCAAAGCTTGTAGAAATATAGAATGTTTAGGTAAGAGAGAGTAAGAAGATTGGTGTGAAAAATTAGAGAGAAATGGTGTGAATTTATAGATTTTAGAAACTTCACAAAAGACCAAAATACCCCTACAAACTATCCGTTTATAGTTGTTGGGGAGGGTAAGAGTGTAAAGGAGTTGAAAAATATAGGTTAGACTAAAATACCCCCCAAACTAGCCGTTATATTGCTGTTGGGGGGGTAAAAGTGGAATTTTGGAAAAGGGGTGGAAGAAAGGGGGGAAAAGCAAAAAATTCAAACAAGTGGTGGGGCCAAAACCGGGCCAGACCCGGGCCGCAGACCGGGCCAGAACCGGGCCGCAGACCGGGCCGTTTCCGGGCCGGGCCGGGCTTTTTCGCAGAATCTGAAGGCCTGGTCCAGGCCCAGGCCCCAAGCCCGCTTGTGCTGGGCCGCTACTGTTCATGGACGGGGCCGGGCCAGCCCGGGCCATAACCGGGCCGGGTCGGGCCAGCCCGCGGGCTGCTCGGCCCGTTTGACAACTCTACTGCAGAAGATCTCCAAGTAGTGGGATTCCGTGGAAGTCGGGGTAGGCCCAATCGTATTGGGACGTAAGAAGACGTGAAAAGAACTGAAGCAGGAAGGAAGAAAAAATTGTGAGAACTGTTACCTGAAGTTGACTGAAGATAAATCCACGTGGCTTTCCAAACCCAAAGTGCTATTTGCTTTTAGGGCAAATTACACTTATATTCTTGAGGTTAAGATATAATTAGAAGTAAGGATAATAGTTTGGACAAATTACACTTATGTCCGTTTACCAAACGGAATCTCAAAAACTCTAACGGTTTTAATGAAAAGACTTTATTGTCCATAAGTTGGAACCTTATTTTTTTAATGACATTACTTCATCTTAAAAAAAAAGAAAAAGAAAGATTAATGCCATTACTCTTCCCCCACCATGTCTGCCTCCCCCTTCCCCATCGCTGCAATCACCCTCCTCGTTCCCCTTCCCCGTCGCCGTACCCACCCTCCCCACTGTACTTCTTTATATATATACCTTCGCACCACCTTCTTTCTCTCTCTAGTCTCTACCACAAATGCCCTCCTTGCCAACAAAATCTACCGACGATGAGATATGGGTAAGGCTAGCAGGTGGTTCGAGTACCTTTTCGGCAGCAAGAGATCGTTGGAATCTTTGGCCGACCGAGATTCCCAACGGGGTCCTCTCAGGTCCTTCAATGAAAATGGGGGAGAGGGGGCGGAGCTTCCAAGTATGGCAGCAAGAGGTCGGTGGACGCCAACCAGCACACGATAGCGGTGACGGCGGCCAAAAAGGGCCTAACCTTCCTTCCCTCTCAATCTGTCAGCGTGCATGGAGCGAGGGGATGGGGCTGCCGGCGTGGAGCGAGTAAATTTGCAGATTGAGAATTAGATTTTCAATAAGACCCTAATTTGCAAATTAGGGTTTCAACAAGCTCCCAATTTGCAAATTATGGTTTCAACAAGATCATAATTTGCAGATTGAGACCCTTAGGGATGTAATGCAGATTGAGAAATTTTGATGAAATAGACTGCAAAGATAGAGAACAAATCAATTTAGTGTTTTAAAATCCTAATCTTTAAATTAAGGCTTGAAATCTTAATTTAAAATTTTTAAAAAATATTTAGTATATACAGTACAAGCTATAAGGGGTAGTATCATCATTTTAAAAATACGTATTGATGACATCATAAAAAAAGTAAACTTTTTGGACGGAACCCTGACGGATGGACACGGCTGATACATTTTAAAAGTGTTTGGTCACGGTATATTACATTTTAAAACTTAATATCCTTGACCGTAATTATACCCTAACCTCATAAACATATGTGTATTTTACCCTTGCTTTTAAGAGCAAAGAATTTGAAATGTTTTAACAAATGCCATGACATTTATATAAATCCATACACGTGATCCATTGCTAGCGCTGGCAAGTTACCAGTGCGATCTGACTGTCTATCACATTATATAGCGGACGATTTCACACTGTACGCTACATAATGTAGCGGATGACGAAAAAAATGGTTGTCCGTGCTCGCGATCTGACCGTCCACATCTCACACAGGGACGACTAGATCGCGCTGACAACTTGGGTCAAGTTGCCAGCGCTAGTAATGATTCACGACCCATATATATATATATATATATATGGAGTTGATCCGTTGAGAGAGCTAGTAAACTTGGTTAAGTTGTTAGCGCGATCTGGCCATCCACGTGCGATTTGTGGACGGTTTAGATTTTTTTTTGCGTTTTTTTTAAGTCCATCCGCTACATAATGTAGCGGACAATTTTTTGACAAAAATACCCTCCAGCTCCGTCCGCTACATTATGTAGCGAACATAGGATGTACCTTTTTCTGACTATTTTTCTCTATTTTGTCTGATTAATTTTCTAACATGTTTGATATCCGCTACATTATGTAGCTGACGACTGTACTGCAATTGCCTTTTCCATCTCAGTCTCCTTCGCTTTCTCTCTTTCCTTCTCGGCTACAAGAATTGGCCTTTTTCCCTCCAGTGCAAAATGTGCATAATTCTCTGGCCAGAAACAAAAAAACAAGAAGTTCCTTTACTGCGTAAGGAATTAGCACTTGATTCTTTACCTGACTTGGATTTAGTAGCATGAACAAAAACATGAGATTTTTAGAAGAATTGTGCAGACCACATAGTAAAGGGTGTTCTGCACTCAAAAAAACTAATTCTGAAGGACCATTGAAGGATCAAAAAACCTTGATCCCCCATCCAATTCATGCTTTTCCAATGGTAAAAATTACCAAGTTCCTCAACTGGGACTAACTAAGACATGGATTGGAACATACATAGCCTTATGAATAAAAGTAATTGTGCAATGCAATACCCAACACCACCATCACCGACCACCACCATCTGATTGTCGCCATCGCCACCAACCACCACAATCCAAACCACAACCAATTAAATTGCTATTGCCCACCCACCATTAAACTGCCATCAACCCGCCATCACGATCCAATTGCCCATGCTCCCAATCGCCACTAGCTAAACTGTCGCAGCACCCAACCACCATCGCCCAAACCGTCGCCATCAATTTTGCACTCAAACCGTCGCCGGCCGACGAGCTCTTCTCTGACGGCACTAAGACTATCCAACCCATGCCATGCCATCCCATCACCGTCATTACCAGGCAATCGGCGCACCACCAGCGCCAATCGGCACAACCACCAGCGCTCTCAATGCAATTTTACCACAGGCCCAGGCACCAAAACCACCGCCGTCACTGTGAAGCTACCGGAGCAGCAATACAAACACAATAACTCAACAAAAAAATGGGAAAGAGAAGAGAATTAGGCAATGGCGGCATCCTCATCACGAGGGTGGAGCTGTACATGAAGCGGGCGCGTGGCGGGGGCACGTCTTCGTGGGTGCGTTGGTTATGGTGGTCAGAGCTCGGGGAGGAGGCAAACGCCTCTGCTATGGCGATACCGGAGATGAGCTCGGCCTTGTTGTGGGCTGTTGTCATTGCTGCAAGGAGGATGGAGAGGAGAGAGAGAGAAGAAGAAGAAGAAGAAGAAAGGATGGAAGATGACAGTCAGACATGTCAGGAGAGAAAAAGAGTTTGCTTCCGTCCGCTACATAATGTAACGGATGGAGTTGGAGGGTATTTATGTCAAAAAATTATCCGTTACATAATGTAGCGGACATAAACATGTTAGAAAATTAATCAGACAAAGAAGAAAGAAAGAGTAAAAAAAAAAAGTACTACCTCTGTCCGCTACATCGTATAGCGGATGGAGCTGGAGGGTATTTTTATCAAAAAATTATTCACTACATTATGTAGCGGACAGACTTAAAAAAGTACAAAAAAAAGATCTGGACCTTCCACAAATCGAGCGTGGACGGTCAGATCGCGCTAGCAACTTAACCCAGTTTGCTAGCGCTATCAACGGATCAGTATATATATATATATATATATATATATATATATATATATATATATATATATATATATATGGGAGCTGATCCATTGAGAGCGCTAGCAAAATAGGAGAAGTAGCTAGCACGATTTGGCCGTCCACGCGCGATCTGTGGATGGTCCAGATCTTTTTTATATTTTTTTAAGTCAGTCCGCTACATTATTTAATGGACAATTTTTTGACAAGTATACCCTTGCCCACTTAACTGATGGAGGCGAAAGTGTTTCTCCGCTACATAAAGTAACAGACATAATATAAAACATGGCCCATTCTATTAGCAAACAAACACACTCATTTCAGTTTCATCTCTCTCTCTCTTCATCCTCTAAACTATAGCCTCCTCTGTCAATCGTAAGATCGCCTCTAACAATCGCGAGATCGCCGACATGAGTTTTTCTCCTTGGCCACTCCGCAGTCGCGATACAACCCTGAGATTACCGACATGAGTTTTTCTTCTTGGCGACTCCGCAGTCGCGATAAAGCCCCAAGATTGCCGACATGGGTGGCTCTCCTCGGCGACTCCGCAGTTGCGGTACAGCCGCAAGATCGTCGACATGGGTTTTGATCCCTGGCGACTCTGCAATCGGGGTATACACTACAAGAAAACAGGCTTTTAGCGACGAAAAAATTCGTCGCTAAAAGTCCAAAATCCGTCGCTAATTCTTTTAGCGACGGATTCACCGTCGCTAAAAATTCCTCGTATAAAAGCCCGTCACTAATAGTTTAGTGACGAAATTTTTAAATCCGTCGCTAAATATGTCATTTTTACCGACGGATTTATTTTTCATTAGCGACGGAAAATTCCGTCGCTAAAGGTAATTTCTATATTTTTGCTAATTTTAAATTTCTGAATAAAAAATATTTTAGCGACGGAATTTTCGTCGCTAAAAGTGTTTGCAAAAGTATTTAGCGACATTAATTGCGTCGCTAAAAATCTCTTTAGATCATTTACCAATAGATTTTTAATGACACAATTTCGTTACTAAAAGTCTGTATCTAAAAATATTTACCATTTTGTAGAAGGACTTTAGCGACGGAATTCCGTCGCTAAAACCCAAAAGGCTGTTTTTTCTATTTTTATTAATTTTCAAAATGCTAAATCTGTTTTAGACAGTTACTTCTTATCAACTAATCCAACAATAATTGAATTATTTAAACTAGCATTCATCTTTACCAAATTCCAAGTAAAACAAATAAGATTTAAGTTAGATGTTCACTGAATATAATGTATAATATATCACATCAAACAATCTCAAGAAAAATACAAGTTACATTGAAACTAAAAAAATTATAAACCAAGGATTTGCTCCGAAGCCTGCACACACAAAAAAAATATCATTAAGGTTTAACAAGTATTTCAAAACGATTGAGGAAAACATAGAACATGGTGCAAAAGAAAAACATATATTGGTCGCCACCTTAAAGTCTTCTAGTTACATACTCGCTTAAGTAAGCTAAAGTTAATGCAACACGGAAATAAAACGGTTTTGGCTAAAATCATTAAGGAGATTGCTTTTTCAGTACTGATGTTTCATCAGACATGCCTACCAACTTCCTAATGGACAGAACAGACTTCAATTGATGTTGGATCACTTAAACCACCGTCCTAATGGCTCATTTAAGAAGCAATAAGGCGGGTAAAGCAAAAGAAAATTCAGAGAGAATGGAAACTAAGGCCCCGTACGCTTACCATATTCGTTTTCTGTTTTTAGTAATGATGATGAAAAAGATTAGCGTACGGGCCTAACTCTCTCAAATTGTTTTTCTCCTAAACTGGCTGCAGGCTGTAATATCTAAAGATGTCAAGTTGCACACTAGTATGCATCTTCTGGTCAACTCACTAAAAAGCCATACTTAGGCCAACAATAAGCTCCATCCCCATCCCCAATCCCCACCGCCGCCACTTTCTTGAAAGCTAAAAGCATACAGTAGTTTCACATGAACAAGAAGATCCTTTGGTTCACCAGTGCCCATGCTAAGGTTCAACTCCAACAAACACCCTACGACAGTGACTAGTTGCACTTGCGATTCGAATAGCACATAAATCGCCTTCTACAGTATCTTGAAGGGGAAGCATACTTTTGCTTCTTATATCGGCAATTATTGCTCCAGGTGCCTAATATACTAGATTCTGTATAACTGTGTCCATTTGAGGCTCGGTGCCATCACATATGCCGCAACCGAGAATGACCCTATCAGAAGATTATTTGATATAGAACTATAATATATCAAGCAGTCACCAAATCACCTGTTACAAGTCTTGACATATTATCATGTCCTTAATCACAGTTGGGGGCAAGAACTATAGGAACAATATTTTTATGGGCTAATTACACCTGTCCCTGAGGTTTGGGGGTAATTACAGTCAAGGACACAAAGTTTCAAAATGTAACATTCCGTGACCAAAAATGTTTCAAATGTATCACCCGTGTCCATTCGTTAGGGTTCCATCCAAAAAATATACTGTTCATCATTACGTATTTTAAAAATGGCAATACTGCCCTTGTACAGTATATCCTAAATAATTTTTATAATTTTCAAATTAAATCTTAATTTTTTCAAAACCCTAATTTACAAATTAGGGTTCAATCTTTAATTTCTCAATCTGCCAATTAGGGTTTCAATCTGCCATTTCTCAAAAGTCTAAATCTGTCAATTAAGGTTTCAAACCCTTAATTTGCAAATTAGGGCTTCAAAATCGACGGCGTGGTGCGACGGAGCTACCGGCGGCGTGGGGCGATGGAGCTGCTGGCATGGAATGAGGGAGTGGGTTACTGTGGGGGAGGAGAGAAGAGATGAAGGGGAAGAGTGACGTCGCCGGCGATAGGTTTCGACGCCGGCAGGAGATTACACGCGGTGGCTTGGGGTGGGCGATGACGAGGAAGGGGAGGTAGACGGGGTGGGCAGTGACGGGGTGACGAGGAAGGAGGAGGCATGCGGGGTGCGACGCCGGGGAAGGGGAGGCAGGCGGGGTGCGGCGTCGGGGAAGGGGAGCAGGCGGGGTGCGGCGCCGGGGAAGGGAAGCAGGTGGGGTGGGTGGGTGACGGGGAAGGGCGAGGGGGGTGCAGATGGGGTTGGGAGGGGTGGGGGGGTGGGGTGGTTAGAATTAGGGTTTTTCTTTTTCTAAAAAGAGACAATGGCATTTAAAAAAATAACTTTTTAACATAAGGGCAATAAAGTCATTTTGTTAAAACCATTAGGATTTTTAGGGTTCCGTTTGTCAATGGACATAAGTGTTACATTTTGAAACTTTGTGTCCTCGCGTGTAATTACCCCCAAACCTCAGGGACATATGTGTAATTAGCCCTATTTTTATTCACTATAGGTCTAGAGCCAAAATTCAACAACGAAAATGCTTCAAATGGCTATTGTCTTCTCATAAAGCATGAGCCAGCTCAAGTCAAATTGTAACAAAACCATTTAAAAGGCTCCAATTCAGAAAATCTAAAATGACTCCTAATCAATCATGGGAAATAATATAGCTCTAACGTTTCAGTTATTGATTTTGTTCCCAGGGTTCCTAATGGGATGTTGAAACTAGGTAACATCGGCATCGTGTTGCGGATTTTCACGCGTAGTCTATTTTAAAAGCCAACAAGACCTTGAACGAGCAAACAACAAACAGTTGCTTCATATAACACATGTACTAGAAATTAACTCATTAAATCCGATAATTAACAAATGCGAGATTGACGGTAAAAGTGAACCAAAGCTTAAGTACCTTCTTTGAAACATACGTTCCAGCCGGGCGTGTCAAAATAGCCACCATGCGGTGGCCGGCGACAGTGGAGATCGGCGGGACAGAGGAGCGTGGGGCTGTACAGCTGGGCGTGCGTGGCTGTTACGCCGGCGGGGCGTGCCTAGTTGCTGACGTCGGCGGAGTTGTGTTGGCAAGGGTGGCAAGGGGGTGAGGCAAGGGGTGCTGTAGAGAGGAGAGAGAGAGAGAGAGAGGCAGAGAGAAAATAGGAAGAGAAGGCTGTTGAGCGGCTAGGAGAAAGAAAAGAATGCAACTAGGGTTTGTGTTCATTTAAGTAACTTTTAGCGACGGATTTTAGCCGTCGTTAAAAGTCCGTCGCTAAAAGTTATTAAAAATTTTTAAGGGTGGACTTTTACCAACGGATTTATTCCGTCGGTAAAAGTACGTCGCCAAAAGTAATTTAAAAATTATTTTCCAAAAAAAAGAAGTTTTTCAAAACGGAAGAAATTTTCAAATTCAAATTAGCGACGGATTTACCGTCTGTAAACATCCGTCGGTAAAAATCCATCGCTGAAGATATTTACCGACAAAAAATTCCGTCAGTAAATATCTTTAGCGACGGACTTTTATCGACGGTAAATTTGTCGCACAAAGTGCTTTTTAGCGACGGAAATTGGTCCGTTGCTAAAAAACCATCGCTAAATACTATTTTTCTTGTAGTGATAGTTGCAAGATCACCGACATGGGTTTTGATCCCCAAGCGACTCCGCAATCGCAGTACAGGCGCAAGACCGCCGACATGTGTTTTTCTCCTCAGTGACTCTGCATTTGCGATTGCGGCCTCCTAGGCAACTTCGCCGCTGTGGTCACGACATCATAGATTTGTTTCTAGAATTTGTATTTCTCCAAATTTCTTGTAAATTCAGGTCTGTTTAATTTGTATTTTCTCTTGCGTGGAACTTTGGATGGTGATGGTTGGGGCGGTGGTGGTGGGTTTTTTTTGTAGCGAACGAACTTAAAAAACGTAAAAAGAAAATCTAGACTGTCCACAGATTGCGCGTAGATGGCCAGATCGCGCTAGCAACTTATTCTATTTTGCTAGCACTTTCAAAGTATCAGCTCCCATATATATATATATATATATATATATATATATATATATATATATATATATATATATATATATATATATATATATATATATATATATATATATACAAGTAAAGAATATGAGCTATCTGTGTTTGAGATCATACTGAGTAACAATGAGCGAAAATCTTGCGTCAACTCCAAGGACTGCATCAAATAGTACTTGTCTTTTTTTTTTAATATTGTAAGCTAATTAAGTTGATAGAGTCTCATCTTTTGTCCCCAAGTCCCCCTGTGTGGCAACGTGGGGGCAAAAAAAGGAAAGAGGGAAGGGTCTCTCTCGCTTTTGGTGTAGCGACACCCTAGCGTGAGGCTGCAAGACGGGCTACTAGCTTAGTTAGCTAGGTAGGGTGTGTCCGTGATAAATGCATAATTGTGCCTGGTCTATGAGGGCTTTCAAGCACATGGATAGTTCAAAGTGTTCATCAGCGTCTGACCCGGAGACGTGGAGTACTTGCAGGACTGATGTAGGAAGACCTCAAGACCGTCAATTGACCAAGACGAACTTTTAAAAAGTAAAATTTTGTAATTGTGATTTTGTGCTTTCTTTTTAAAAAAAAAAATTGGCTGCTACCCCAGGTGGAGGAATCATCCTCCTACGCCCTATATAGCGACAATCAATCGTTTCTAAATAAATCTAGTGGCTTTTATTTCATAACACTAAAAAAATGCTGCTAAGAGTTGTCGCTGAAAGTATTAGAGGAAAAGACACTAAAAATATTTAACGATTATTAATTGTCACTATACACGGGATTGGAGAAAGATTCTTACAAACCCGGTAGGAGCCAAAGTTTATTCTTCTTCTTTTTTTTGTTTTTGGGTTTGTGAGGGGGGGCTCCTAACCACCTTGACATAATAAAACTTGGTTGGTAGGTATAATTGGACCACCTTCAAGTAGACGTCCTAGGTCCACCACTGACAATTTGTGGCTTGTGGATCAGTAAATTTCAAAGGCAGAGGGTGAACTAAAGCGCTGTTTTCTTAATAGATCTTTGTATATACGTCGTTATTATCAGTTTCGAGTGACCCCTCGATCATCAAAAGAACCTAAACTTGGAAGAATCAGATCTGGTATAAACTATGTGAACTTGTACCCATGTGAACTGAAATCCATGGAAGCAAGTAAAAGAAAAAGGGTTTTCGGGTGAGATCGTTCATGGTACAACATTCCAACAGAGTGGAGTGGCTGCATAAGGAAATAAGTAACCAAAAAGAAGTTGGTTTAGCAGTTCCCAGGGCCTCAATCCAGACACACCATCTGGGTTCAAGTTTCTTGCCCGTTACTTCTTGTTGGGGGCAAACATACGTCCCCACCCTGCATGCCCTGCACAAGAGAATTTTTCGTGTGCTTCGGCCCCAACATAGGTGCAGGAATCAAGGCGGTCAGAAGTATGTGGTAACCTTGTGAGTTCTTGAAACTCAATATATATATATATATATATATATATTGTCAGTTGGATCAAAGCCTTACGATCCCTCCATTTCATGTACGAAAACAAATAATAATAAGGCAATAAGTACTGCGCGCATGGTACAGCTTAGTCCAAGAATTATGAAAAGGAAAGCATAGATTCTCGTGGTGGATAAGCAAGACATCTGTATGATGTCTCACTCCAATCGATACCGCTTGCTTTTTTGTTCATGTAGTTCAATACAGTAACTGGCAATTATATTAGTGAAACCACAAATATCCTTGGAGATTTGGTCTCTTATATACTTGAAACTAGGGTATATTTCCTCGGAAAAGAAACGTTTTTATGCTACGCAAAGGTGCTCTTAAAATATGATTAGAGTGTGGTTGGAGCATTGCGAGTGAGATGCACCTCCAAGTTGGTACGGTTTGCCGTTTCTGTGGAAAAGTTGCTGGTTTCTCCACCGTGAGTAACCCAATTGTGGGTTGGTGAGTGGTCACGCAGAGTGACATATGTGCGTGGCGAGATGTAACAAGACACTAACATTTTTCTCCTCTGAGAAGAACAAACCTTCAGTGGGTAGTACAATTATGGAGCTTTTAGCTTCTATTTTGTACGTCGAGTGCAAAATCTACACCTTTGTGCATGGCAAATATATTACAACCTCACATATTCCATGTCTGATTGCTCTTTGGTGTTTGGCTTGTTGACGGCCACTGACTTTTTGACCTGCTTATTCAACTTGCGCATGTAATGAAATAGCTCGGGAAATTCCCTTCCTGCATTTGAAATGACTTTGACTCTAATGGGTTTTTGGATAGAAAAGGTACCTATAGAAGGGGGTTTTCAAAGTAACTGGATACCACAAGCCAAGTCTCAATGCAGCCTTTAAAGTATTCAGAGGTCTTCCCAATCGTTTTCCTTCACAGTTTGAGTTTGCTCCTAAACCACAAGCCAAGTCTCTCAATCTAGCCCTAGAGAACTTTTACCACAAGCCAAGTCCCATAGTAGCTCCTAAACTCTTCTATGGTGACCCCAATGTGGTCCTTCAAGCTAATGTCAAATGCCCTAAAAGTTACAAGAATGGTATCAATTGTTGTGTGTTTCTCATTTACTGTAACACTATATATATATACTGAAGAACTAATTCTATGGGCTAAAATGAAGCTGTAAAAGGTGGAAATCCTATAATTATGCCCAAAACTTAAGCTATACAAGAAGGAAGGGAAATAGATCATGGCATTTGTTATGGGCTGTCAAGACTCTAAAGTTAAGCACTTATTTAACATGTGCATGACATTTGTTATGGGCTGTCAAGATTCTAAAGTTAAGCACTTATTTAACATGTGCATAATCCCGGTTGATACTCCCCCTCAAGTTGGAGCAAAGAGATTTCGAATGCCCAACTTGCCGCAAAGATAATGAAACTGGTGACGCCCAAGTTCTTTAGTGAAGATGTCGGCGACCTGTTGTGCTGTGCGAACATGTGCGGTACTAATGTTGCCAGCAAGTAGTTGCTCTCTAACGTAGTGACAATCAATCTCAATGTGCTTGGTCCTTTCATGAAAGACCGGGTTCGAAGCAATATGTAATGCCGCTTGATTGTCACAGAAAAGTCTCATGGGACGATCATGGTGAATGCCAAGAGAGAGAAGAAAGGATTTGAGCCAAGTGAGCTCGCAAGTGGTTACTGCCATCGAACAGTATTCTGCCTCAGCAGATGATCGAGAAACTATCGGCTGTTTCTTGGTACGCCATGAAATGGGGGAATTTCCCAAGGAAACAAAATATCCGGTAACGGAACGCCGAGTGAGTGGGTAGCTGGCCCAGTCCGAGTCACAAAAGGCATAGATCTGAAGAGGACTATCAGCCGGCAAAAACAAGCCTTGGCCCGGGGCGGCTTTAAGATATCGTAAAACCCGAAGTGCGACGTCCCAATGTTGGGAAAGAGGAGACTGCATGAACTGGGACAAGACATGGACCGCATAGCAAATGTCAGGCCTAGTGATGGTGAGGTAGACAAGGCGACCAATAAGTCGCCGATATGGTCCTAGGTCGGAAAGGAGAGGACCGCCAGCAAGAGCAAGACCGTGGTTCTGTTCCATAGGGAATGCAGCGGGCTTAGATGCAGATAAACCGGATTCAGAGAGGATATCCAGTGCATATTTGCGCTGAGAGAGAAAGAGGCCACGCTGTCCACGTGCTGCTTCGATGCCCAAAAAATACTTGAGAGGCCCGAGGTCTTTGAGCTTAAAGCAGTCGTTAAGATACTTTTTGAACGAAGAGCAGGTGGTGCTGTTATTCCCAGCGAGTATCAAATCATCCACATACACAAGAACAGAGAGAAAGACGTCCCCTTTCCGGTAGGTGAAGAGTGTGTGATCAGTATGCGACTGAAGAAAACCATAAGAACGTAGGGCAGTGGAGAGCTTTGCAAACCACTTGCGGGGTGACTGTCGTAAACCATAGAGAGATTTGCGCAAACGGAGAACCTTATTTGGGCTAGAAGGAGAGAATCCCGGAGGTGGCCGTATATATACTTCTTCATGGAGATCAGCATGCAGAAAGGCATTGTTTATGTCCATTTGATGGAGCTCCCAATTTTTAATAACGGCAAATGCTAAGAATACCTGGACGCTCACCATTTTGGCAACTGGGGCAAAAGTCTCGGTATAGTCAAGTCCTTCAACTTGAGTATCCCCTCGAACCACAACCCTGGCCTTGTATCTCTCAATAGACCCGTCAGAGTTGAATTTAATTTTGTACACCCATTTTGAGCCAATGGGCTTCTTGCCAGGAGATAAGTCTTCAATAGTCCAGGTACCATTTGCTTCAAGAGCGTCAATTTCAGCTCGCATGGCTGCACGCCACTTTGGATCGTGGGATGTAGTCTTGTAGGAATGTGGCTCAGAGCCAGAAGAAACTGCATCCAAAAATTGAGTGTGCGCAGCAGAAAATGACTTACAAGATATAAAATTAGCCAGAGGATACCTGGGACCGCTAGAGCCGTTGGTGGGTGTTGAAGATGCAGGGGGGAAGAACTTGAGTAGTGTGACATACATAGTCCTTGAGAACAGAAGGAACTTTCTTTTGTCGCTTTCCACGACCAAGAGTGGGAGACAAAGCAGTAGGAGAGCTCGGTGGAGAAGCCAAAGATGAGATCTCGGGGTCAGGACCCGCAGTGATACCCAACAGACTAGGGGAAGGAGTGGCAGCCGGCGAGGGTGGCGGATCTCCCCCTGTCACTGGTGGTGTGTCTCCCCCAATCACCGGAGGGGATGCCATAGGATGTTCGGCACAGTCCCATGCTGGGCAGAAAGTGGTGGTCGCGGGTGTAGGAGAAGGGCCGAGAGGTGTGGTAAATGGGAAGACAGTTTCCTCAAACTTCACATCCCAGGAGAAGAAGACTTGATTAGTTTCAAGATCATATACCGGCCAACCTTTCTTGCCCGGGGGATACCCAAGAAAAACACAGCGTCTACTTCTAGGGGCAAATTTGTCTGCGAATTTTGTGTGAGCATAGCAAAGACACCCAAAGACCCGAAGATGGGAATATGATAGGACCTTTTGGAAGAGGAGTTCATGGGGTGTTTTGTGTTTGAGAATGGCTGAAGGAGTACGGTTTATGAGGTGAGCAGCACTTACCCCCCAAAACTCAATAGGTAGGTTGGCTTGAAAACGTAGGGCTCAGGCGACCTCTAGAATATGACAGTGTTTCCTCTCAACCCTCCTATTTTTTTTGGGTGTATCGACCATAGATGTTTGGTGTAATATACCGTGATCATTGTAGAATTGGGTCATGGGCTGGGAATCAAATTCATGGTTGTTATTGCTTCGAATTATTTTGACGAGTTTGCCAAATTGGGTATGGACCATATTGCAGAAGTTTCGAAGCAAGGTACCAGTTTGACCCTTATCATGCATTAAATAAACCCAGACAGCCCTACTATAGTCATCCACAATTGTCAAAAAATATTTTGTATCAGAAATAGTGCTTACCCGATAGGGACCCCAAATGTCACAATGTACCAATCCAAAAATATCCATAGCACGACTAGTACTACCAGGAAAAATAGTTCGACTGTGCTTTGCACGACAACACACATCACAAATAGTTTTAAGGGAAAGGGAAACAATTGAAACTGTAGGAAGATGAATAAGAGGCTGACTGGAGGGATGCCCCATGCGCCGATGCCAGAGCTCGTAGGACTCAGACTCAGAGACGGAGGCCACTGTAGCAGTAGAGAGTGGCTGAAACATGAATACCCCCCGATGCATCTTACCCAGTCCAATCGGGCTCTTCGAAGTGCGGTCCTGCAATACACATATATCATTGGAGAAAGCCACAAAGCAGTTAGCGTCAGTAGCTAAACACGAGACATAAATAAGATTAACAGCCAAGTTTGGCACATAGAGCACGTGGCGAAGAGTGATGTCGTCTGCCAAGGAGACACTGCCTGCTTTGATGGCGTTAGTTTGAAGACCGTACGGTAAGCCTACCGGAGAAGGTGGAATATCCCAAATACTTGAAAAGAAATTCAAGTTCCCCGTCATATGGTGCGAGGCACCGCTATCAATCAACCAAGTATGTGTAAGAGGCAGAGATTTACCTACGAGAGAGTCTGTACCCGATGGAGAGGATTCCAGAAAAGTGATGAGGCGTTGCATCTGCTCGGGTGTCAGGCCCGAAAGAGCGGAAGTGGCGGTGGCCTGTGCCTGGCTGAGAGAAGGGTTGTTGTTCTGTGTCGTGGCGACAGAGGCCTGGAGTGGGCCAGATGAGGAGCCGACTGCGTTCTGTGACATGGCAGGTGATCCACAACCCCTCATTTGCCCCTTACCAGGCGGAGCAATACCAAGGCGGCGATAACATTTCTCCTGTGTGTGACCCACCCGATGACAAAACGTGCACCAGGGCTGTCCTGTAGGTGTACGGTCTGGGTCCCCTGCAGTGGCTGAGTTTGCTTGACTGAACAAGTAATATTCTGAAGTTGGATCGAGGTGCTTAGGCTTGGAGGTTTCTGCGTCCTTGGCCATGTCGATGAAGATGGAAACACACCGCTCCTTGATTGCGGGCCTGATTGAATGCGTCGGCAGTGATTGCTGAGAGTTGTCGGATTTCTTGCACACCAGCAAAGAAGGATACGAGACCTGGGAGTCCGATGAAGCGAAGGCCGGTTCTATGGGCTACAGGCTGGAATTTGACGCAGCCGAGTGACAGTGGTCCGGGAAGGATAAACGCCGGACGAGGAGAGAAAAAATAAGAAGAAAACAGGGCTAAGCGGAAATATAAGGCTCTGATACCATGACAAGAATGGTATCAATTGTTGTGTGTTTCTCATTTACATGTAGCACTATATATATACACTGAAGAACTAATTCGATGGGCTAAAATGAAGCTGTAAAAGATGGAAATCCTATAATTATGCCCAAAACTTAAGCTATACAAGAAGGAAGGGAAATAGATCATGGCATTTGTTATGGGCTGTCAAGACTCTAAAGTTAAGCACTTATTTAACATGTGCATGGCATTTGTTATGGGCTGTCAAGATTTTAAAGTTAAACACTTATTTAACATGTGCATAATCCCGGTTGATAAAAAGAGATTACCCAAAACCTCTTTTCTCTTTCTTCCTTTCTAAAACAAGAAATGAATATGCCGCCTCTAGCTATGAGTCAGGATTCATGCCCCTCTCTACTATTGGAAACCAGTAAATTTGCTCAAACCGACAATATAATTGAAAAAAGCTTCTTAGTTTCTCAAAGCAATGGAAGTAAGAAATCTTGAAGTCAGATGGTTTTATTCTGAGAATTCTTGAGCTGAAGATAATTTTATTCTATCTCAGTAAGTTTTTACCTCATGCCAACTCTAACTCATCTACAAATCAAGATAAGATAGGAATTTTTTTTTTCCGTAACACATACTATTCAATGCAAGCAAATCCAGGTCAAGAAGTACATTTTGAGTTTCTTGCCATAAAATCAATAGTTACACATACTTGTTCGATACTATACTTCGATTCTGCCCTGTTCCTAATTTAATTTGAAGCTTATCGTGGCCATGACTATACTACCACTATTGATGATGGGGTGTTGACCTTTTTCAAGTTCGTATAATGGGTCGAATTAACTATATCTTGAGGATGATAATGTTTGTCAACTTAATTATCAACATGATATAGTGCTCCTCCCACTTCAGGATTTAGAGCGTAGTTGCTCGGATTAGATTTGTTTTGATAACGAGATGCACTAAATTCCTCTTCTCAGCTTTTTATCCGTAGTTTGCATCTGGTTTCTTCTAGCCTCAGATGATTTGTATTCAGAACCCTTTACAAGATAGGTGACTTTAGATATCACAGTATAGTCGAAACTCCAAATATCCAAAATACTTGAACTTTCAAAAAGAAAGTTGGCTTCCAACTTATGAAACAGAGGAATTAATCAATATTTTTAAAGAGATCAGCGGTCAATGCAAAAGCAAGCTCAAGGAGAGGAGAAGTCCACCGGGTATGAGAACTCACCAAATTCTGGCGGATAGTCGATCCGAAACTTTAACATCTGTTCTCACTCGCATGACATAGACTATTAGTTGATCTTTTAATACTCGAGCTAGCTCGGGACCAAGTTTAATTTGGTACAACAAATATACAAAAGATTGTGGTTGTGATAATTTCTCAGTTGTCCCTCTTGTGCTTAATGTACAAATCTCAAACAAGATCACGCACTAGGAATCAATCACAGGCTCTTAAAAGAAGAATCATATTGAAGCAAAAAGTGTAAAAATTCCAGACCTAATCTGAGAGAGAGAGTAACAATTTTGGTAGTTCAGAGAGAGAGACTGGAGGAAATTATACATTTAACTTCTAAGGAATTTGAGGGGACTGGCCACTTAACTGATGGAGGCGAAAGTGTTTCTCCGCTACATAAAGTAACGGACATAATATAAAAAATGGCCCATTCTATCAGCAAACAAACACACTCATTTCAGTTTCATCTCTCTCTCTCTTCTTCCTCTAAACTATAGCCTCCTCTGTCAATCGTAAGATCGCCTCTAACAATCGCGAGATCGCCGACATGAGTTTTTCTCCTTGGCGACTCCGCAGTCGCGATACAGCCCTGAGATTGCCGACATAAGTTTTTCTTCTTGGCGACTCCGCAGTCGCGATACAACCCCAAGATTGCCGACATGGGTGGCTCTCCTCGGCGACTCCGCAGCTGCGGTACAACCGCAAGATCGTCGACATGGGTTTTGATCCCTGGCGACTCTACAGTCGGGGTATAGTTTCAAGATCACCGACATGGGTTTTGATCCCCAAGCGACTCCGCAATCGCAGTACAGGCGCAAGACCGCCGACATGTGTTTTTCTCCTCAATGACTCTGCATTTGCGATTGCGGCCTCCTAGGCAACTTTGCCGCCGTGGTCACGACATCATAGATTTGTTTCTAGAATTTGTATTTCTCCAAATTTCTTGTAAATTCAAGTCTGTTTAATTTGTATTTTCTCTTGCGTGGAACTTTGGATGGTGATGGTTGGGGCGGTGGTGGTGGGTTTTTTTTTTGGTGGATCGATGGGTGAGATGGTGGAGGTGGTCGTTGGTGGTGGCCTTAGCAAAATGGTGCAAATATGGTTCCACTAGGAGTTGTTAACTGAGTTGTTTCCTTTGCTTCTTCTTTTGTTTCTTGTTTCTTATTATTGAATCCATCACAAATCGAATATTGAAAATTGAGAAGCCAAGAACATATTTTTTCTGCTCATGGGATTGTACGCTTATTGGATGAAACTAGAAGAGCACAGAACTGAACAAACAACAACAAAACACAGAGAAAAAACACACAGAACACATGAAAATTGATTTGTATCATCCGCCATATAATGTAGCCGATGAACATTGAAAATCAATATAACACAGAGCAAAGGGGACAGTATTATAAAAAAAATAGTCCGCTACATAATGTAGCGGACGAACTTAAAAAACGTAAAAAGAAAATCTAGACTGTCCACAGATTGCGCGTAGATGGCCTCTTCTATTTTGCTAGCACTTTCAAAGTATCAGCTCCCATATATATATATATATATATATATATATATATATATATATATATATATATATATATATATATATATATATATTACAAGTAAAGAATATGAGCTATCTGTGTTTGAGATCATACTGAGTAACAATGAGCGAAAATCTTGCGTCAACTCCAAGGACTGCATCAAATAGTACTTGTCTTTTTTTTTTAATACTGTACGCTAATTAAGTTGATAGAGTCTCATCTTTTATGTCCCCAAGTCCCCCTGTGTGGCAACGTGGGGGCAAAAAAAGGAAAGAGGGAAGGGTCTCTCTCGCTTTTGGTGTAGCGACACCCTAGCGTGAGGCTGCAAGACGGGCTACTAGCTTAGTTAGCTAGGTAGGGTGTGTCCGTGATAAATGCATAATTGTGCCTGGTCTATGAGGGCTTTCAAGCACATGGATAGTTCAAAGTGTTCATCAGCGTCTGACCCGGAGACGTGGAGTACTTGCAGGGCTGATGTAGGAAGACCTCAAGACCGTCAATTGACCAAGACGAACTTTTAAAAAGTAAAATTTTGTAATTGTGATTTTGTGCTTTCTTTTTCAGAAAAAAAAAAATTGGCTGCTACCCCAGGTGGAGGAATCATCCTCCTACGTCTTATATAGCGACAATCAATCGTCTCTAAATAAATCTAGTGGCTTTTATTTCATGACACTAAAAAAATGCTGCTAATAGTTGTCGCTGAAAGTATTAGAGGAAAAGACACTAAAAATATTTAACGATTATTAATTGTCACTATACACGGGATTCAAGAAAGATTCTTACAAACCCGGTAGGAGCCAAAGTTTATTCTTCTTCTTCTTCTTCTTCTTTTTTGGTTTGTGAGGGGGGGGCTCCTAACCACCTTGACATAATAAAACTTGGTTGGTAGGTATAATTGGACCACCTTCAAGTAGACGTCCTAGGTCCACCACTGACAATTTGTGGCTTGTGGATCAGAAAATTTCGAAGGCAGAGGGTGAACTAAAGCACTGTTTTCTTAATAGATCTTTGTAAATACGTCGTTATTATCAGTTTCGAGTGACCCCTCGATCATCAAAAGAACCTAAACTTGGAAGAATCAGATTCGGTATAAACTGTGTGAACTTGTACCCATGTGAACTGAAATCCATGGAAGCAAGTAAAAAAAAGGGTTTTCGGGTGAGATCGTTCATGGTACAACATTCCAACAGAGTGGAGTGGCTGCATATGGAAATAAGTAACCAAAAAGAAGTTGGTTTAGCAGTTCCCAGGGCCTCAATCCAGACACACCATCTGGGTTCAAGTTTCTTGCCCGTTACTTCTTGTTGGGGGCAAACATACGTCCCCACCCTACATGCCCTGCACAAGAGAATTTTCCGTGTGCTTCGGCCCCGACATAAGTGCAGGAATCAGGGCGGTCAGAAGTATGTGGTAACCTTGTGAGTTCTTGAAACTATATATATATATATATATATATATATATATATATATATATATATATATATATATATATATATATATATATATATTGTCAGTTGGATCAAAGCCTTACGATCCCTCCATTTCATGTACGAAAACAAATAATAATAAGGCAATAAGTACTGCGCGCATGGTACAGCTTAGTCCAAGAATTATGAAAAGGAAAGCATAGATTCTCGTGGTGGATAAGCAAGACATCTGTATGATGTCTCACTCCAATCGATACCGCTTGCTTTTTTGTTCATGTAGTTCAATACAGTAACTGGCAATTATATTAGTGAAACCACAAATATCCTTGGAGATTTGGTCTCTTATATACTTGAAACTAGGGTATATTTCCTCGGAAAAGAAACGTTTTTATGCTACGCAAAGGTGCTCTTAAAATATGATTAGAGTGTGGTTGGAGCATTGCGAGTGAGATGCACCTCCAAGTTGGTACGGTTTGCCGTTTCTGTGGAAAAGTTGCTGGTTTCTCCACCGTGAGTAACCCAATTGTGGGTTGGTGAGTGGTCACGCAGAGTGACATATGTGCGTGGCGAGATGTAACAAGACACTAACATTTTTCTCCTCTGAGAAGAACAAACCTTCAGTGGGTAGTACAATTATGGAGCTTTTAGCTTCTATTTTGTACGTCGAGTGCAAAATCTACACCTTTGTGCATGGCAAATATATTACAACCTCACATATTCCATGTCTGATTGCTCTTTGGTGTTTGGCTTGTTGGCGGCCACTGACTTTTTGACCTGCTTATTCAACTTGTGCATGTAATGAAATAGCTCGGGAAATTCCCTTCCTGCATTTGAAATGACTTTGACTCTAATGGGTTTTTGGATAGAAAAGGTACCTATAGAAGGGGGTTTTCAAAGTAACTGGATACCACAAGCCAAGTCTCAATGCAGCCTTTAAAGTATTCAGAGGTCTTCCCAATCGTTTTCCTTCACAGTTTGAGTTTGCTCCTAAACCACAAGCCAAGTCTCTCAATCTAGCCCTAGAGAACTTTTACCACAAGCCAAGTCCCATAGTAGCTCCTAAACTCTTCTATGGTGACCCCAATGTGGTCCTTCAATCTAATGTCAAATGCCCTAAAAGAGATTACCCACAACCTCTTTTCTCTTTCTTCCTTTCTAAAACAAGAAATGAATATGCCGCCTCTAGCTATGAGTCGGGATTCATGCCCCTCTCTACTGTTGGAAACCAGTAAATTTGCTCAAACCGACAATATAATTGAAAAAAGCTTCTTAGTTCCTCAAAGCAATGGAAGTAAGAAATCTTGAAGTCAGATGGTTTTATTCTGAGAATTCTTGAACTGAAGATAATTTTATTCTATCTCAGTAAGTTTTTACCTCGTGCCAACTCTAACTCATCTACAAATCAAGATACAATAGGATTTTTTTTTTTCCGTAACACATACTATTCAATGCAAGCGAATCCAGGTCAAGAAGTACGTTTTGAGTTTCTTGCCATAAAATCAATAATTACACATACTTGTTCGATACTATACTTCGATTCTGCCCTGTTCCTAATTTAATTTGAAGCTTATCGTGGCCATGACTATACTACCACTATTGATGATGGGGTGTTGACCTTTTTCACGTTCGTATAATGGGTCGAATTAACTATATCTTGAGGATGATAATGTTTGTCAACTTAATTATCAACATGATATAGTGCTCCTCCCACTTCAGGATTTAGAGCGTAGTTGCTCGGATTAGATTTGTTTTGATAAAGAGATGCACTAAATTCCTCTTCTCAGCTTTTTATCCGTAGTTTGCATCTGGTTTCTTCTAGCCTCAGATGATTTGTATTCAGAACCCTTTACGAGATAGGTGACTTTAGATATCACAGTATAGTCGAAACTCCAAATATCCGAAATACTTGAACTTTCAAAAAGAAAGTTGGCTTCCAACTTATGAAACAGAGGAATTAATCAATATTTTTAAAGAGATCAGCGTTCATTGCAAAAGCAAGCTCAAGGAGAGGAGAAGTTCACCGGGTATGAGAACTCTCCAAATTCTGGCGGATAGTCGATCCGAAACTTTAACATCTGTTCTCACTCGCATGACATAGAATATTAGTTGATATTTTAATACTCGAGCTAGCTCGCGACCAAGTTTAATTTGGTACAACAAATATACAAAAGATTGTGGTTGTGATAATTTCTCAGTTGTCCCTCTTGCGCTTAATTTACAAATCTCAAACAAGATCGCGTACTTGGAATCAATCACAGGCTCTTAAAAGAAGAATCATATTGAAGCAAAAAGTGTAAAAATTCCAGACCTAATCTGAGAGAGAGAGTAACAATTTTGGTAGTTCAGAGAGAGAGACTGGAGGAAATTATACATTTAACTTCTAAGGAATTTGAGGGGACTGGCCATGTTTGTTTCAGATATAGCTTTTCTCTCAAATAGCGCAAGCACTCGTGAAGTGATAAATTCTCCAATAAAACACCGAAAAGTAAAAAGTAGTGGCATCTGAGTCAGTCCATCAAGCCACCGAATGTCCTTCATTTTTCTTTAAAAGAATAATTTTGCATGCAAGTCCAGTAGTGGCAAGAGCCGAGAGGCTAAAATTCTCATGCACTAATAGTTAGTAATGGTAAGATCCGGTTAGTGATATTTAATTGGGTGGCACTTCACCTCACCTCTTTATTCTTCGTGCATTTGTGGCTGATCTATTCCTATCGCCCAGCTGTTCTTTGCGGATGATTCACTGCTATTTTTTTAAGCCGACCAAAACAGATGAGAATCCTGATTGACTACTGTGACCATTCTGAAGAAAACATAAATTAACCACAAGCCAAACACCGCATACGATATGAACTTGTATCGCTCTCACACGTCGGGAGACAGATGTAGTGAGCTATTCGGAACCTATTTGGGGTCAAGTATGGATGTTGTAGCTATATCGGCAAAGGCTATGTTTAGAACTCATTAAAAAGGTGGATTCCAACAACCGAGATATGAACAAAGTTTGTTCTTTTACATATGGCAGGACTACTGGATACCTGAGAATGATCCATAGGTACTGATCTGATCAGGGATCATAAAATCAGATATCAACCTTTGCAAGTAGGAGTAAAGGTATTGAACTTTAGTTGAAATGGAAAATGGAACCATACAAGAACTTCGTAACTGTAGGTTTCCAGATGATATTGGGGATCTTGTTAGAGCTATTTCTTTTTCAGAAGGACACACAACCCAGATAAGCTCATTGTGGGATTATAATCCCTGACGCAATTTCTTAGTTTGGTTGCCTACCAGAAGTTGCTCTCGAAGGATATCGAAACAAGTGAAGGTCTTGATCCCAAGAATATACCCTCAAAGGCATCGATATCACTTTCGAAACTCTCGCTCCTGCACAAAATTCAATTCTTCTTGTAGCGTGTGTTACTAAACAGTCTTCCTTTGAAACCCAAACCCCGAAAAAAAGTTCTTTTCAAACAAGGAATATGGATGTCCATTTTGAAACAGCAATGAATGGACCACTTATTTTGTAATTGCCCCCTTACCCGAGTTTGGGTTCTATAGGAATCTTAACGAGCCACATTTTGTGCAATGATTAAGTGCTTGTGTTAATAACAAACACACGCCATTATTATAAAGCAAACATGATGGCGCACAAACACAAACCATTATAATAAAGATGAAGTGATGGCGCTTGCCGCAATCTGGATTATATAGCTGCACTAATGAAATTGTTAAATTCCAAAATGCAAAGTTTGAGCTAATTTTTGCTATAATGAAAGCCACAACCATTGGCAAAACAATTCCTGAGTTATCGTCTTCCACAAAGTCCAACCTGGGTGAGCTATTCATGACCAGTATGGAAGAAGCTTAGGATGATCCACATCGCAGGGTCAGGCGCCCGATGAGGTTCCTTGAGCGCCCCGTAGCTATGTCATAATAGATCCAAACTCATAATTCATCAATAAATCCACACCCTGAGCCAAACATTGGAATAACTAACATCGGAAAACCTAACAAAAAATGCCAAAACCACCATACACGTTCTTTTATTCTTTATATTCGATATCTATGTAAGCAGCGCAGACGCAATGCACACAAGCACAGAGTGGGCTCGGGTATAAACCCTTGCCATCACCACGGACAAAGAGTGCGATCTAATGCCCACATTGTTTGGTATTGGACCCTTTCAATGCATTGTTAACCTTGTTCCTACCGGCCTGATCACATCAACATTAGTTATTATAGATAATGATGATCTGCACTTCTACTCTTTATGGGGAATGAAACTGATCGAGGGAACTGAAGATATTAGCACAGTAAGAGTAGCATCCTTCTCTTTTATGATCTGTGCTATGCAAGAATAAGTCCAATTTCTGCAATATCAGATTAGTTCAAAGAAATAAGTTGACTTAAGCCACCAATCACAGTAGCAGAAAGATCATGCGAAGATGAAGCTGATTTAGCAAAGACAGATTGTTGTTGTTTAGTACGGGCACCTAACTATAAAAATATGGTATGGATGGATAACATGAAGCAAACTAGGTATATGTAATTTTGTAGTCAAACGTGTGCTAATGTATCTTGGATAAAAAAATCCAAAATGTGTGGGTGTTATTCAGAGAAGGTTGCGACTTGACTCTAAGTATATAAGTGGTCTTATCCCATATTGGTTATTTAGAGAAAATTATTACTTATCTCTAAATATATATATGTTGTCTTGTATTTTGTTTTAAGAACAAGAGAGGAGGTTTATCGGGAGAGACAGATATCTCCACAGTCAGACAGTGAAATTGGTGCTAACACCAAAGAGTAGGCTTTCGCTAAATCACGTAAATTTTGTGTCTTGTGTGCCTTTATTTTCTATTATTGTTTTCGATTCTCTTTTTCATTTCTTGGTGCAAAATCTACTATATTTTTTAACAAGTAAGGTATCAGAGTTGAGGTTCATGGTAGATTGAAAGCACCTTGCAATTGAGCCAAATAATTTGACGAAGTATGATTTGAAGAAGTTCGATGAATCGAACGATTTTAGTTTACGGAGGATGAAGATGCGTGTTGTTCTAATTCAGCAAGGATTGTTTGAAGTGTTGTTCCTAACCTATCTTGACCGCACCCATAGAACCACTGGGGGTCTCGTTTTGTGCGGCACGTCATCATAGTCAACAGTCACTTTTTCAACACTTCCAACTGGTCAAAGTACACACGCTTAAGTCACGTGCATATTCCATTGCTTTTTTACGACAATTTATAACCAAGATTTTTTTTCTTTTGCACGACCCCTGGTCGCTAGCATAACGTGCTCGGCACAACCCAACTTACGCCAACGCAAACAACGACGGGGTTGGCCACCTTTCCCTTCGGGTCGGTCACATTCCCCTTCAAGGGATTGGTCGCCTTCCCCTCTAAGGGGATCAGCCTCATTTACCACATGCACATCCCGTTCCTTTTGTGCTCAGCCAAACACCATGTTATCTGCCATCGCATGCGCGCCATCTCCATGATGCAGTCGCCCGCGTGCTGACTCCGTGACCCCTGTCGCCCTCGCATACGCATCGACTCTGCGATGACCGTCGCCTGCGTTTGCACACCAACTCTGCGACACCCGTCGGCCCCGCCCGTGCGCCATTTCCATGTCATGTGTCCCCAACACTCCGCAAACCCTGTCGCACCCATACGTTGCGCCACTGATACAGTAGTGTCCCCTGGCTCTCTATCACACTACCATGCCACCGACACCACACACATTCCGCCGCGCCCATCGTTGCGTCAATAATACAATCGCGCCCCCGCCTTTCGGTCACACTACCATGCCGCTGACACCTCACACACTCCACCGCGCCCACCCGCGGTGCCACTGATACAGTCGCACCCTGCCACTATTACAGTTGCGCCCCCTCATTCTCTGTCACATTATCATGCCCCAGGCACTTTACACACTCCGCCCACGCCCATGCGCCGTGCCGCTTATACAGTCGTGCCCCTTAGTACTATTTCACACTATCACACCCCCTCATTGGTCCATTCTTTCACCACACCTTTAGTCGTTTAACATGCTTCGACCCATTCACTGGAGTGTGCAGCATCCCGCGGCGATAGGCGACTCTTCCTGGAAATTATCTCCCCCAGGGAGCTTTAAGTGCTCTGGCATGAAGACTTCTTTTGCAAGGTAGACGGCTCCTCTGGGATGCTACCTCAGCCCATTGAGTAGGCGACTCCTCTAGGACACTACCTTGGCACACTCTGAGTGTTCCGGCACAAGGACTTACACGTGGGGATAGGCAACTCCTCCTGGATGCCATCTCTACCAGGGAGCTTCAACTCCCCTTCCGCCAGGTAGACGGCTCTTCTGGGGTGCTACCTTGGCCTGTTAGGTAAGCGACTCCTCCGAGACACTACCTTAGCACTAGAGATGTCAAAAGGGCTAGGCTGTCCAAAGGCTGGCCCGACCCGGCTCTAAAATGATAACAGTGTGGCCCTGGTCCATAGGGCCAAGGGCTTTGGCCAGAGCTAGGCCATGAATATTTCAAAAAAAGCCCGGCATGGCCCGGGTCAGGCCCAGTCCGATTTCTGGCCTTATTCTGGCTCGGCCTTTTAGCCCTAAATCAGGCCCTACACCATTTTGAGTCACTTTTTTTTCTTTCCCCTTATTTCTCATGCCTCACTCACTCTCTCTCTCTCTCTCTCTACCTCATTTTTTTCTTTTATTTAACTTTTTGAACATATAAATTTATGTTCAGCTCATGATGATGGTTTCTATTTCTTTATCAAATTTTATTTCACTACAAGAAAAACTATTTTTTGCGACGCACTTTTAGTGATGGAAGGGATTCCGTCGCCCCTTCTGTCGCTAAAAGACCTTTCAGCAACAAAATATACCGTCTGTAAAAGTCTGTCGGCAAAAACCTTTACCAACGGAAAATACCGTCGATAATAGTTTTTGCCGACAGACTTTTATCGATAGAATATTAGCTACAGTATCATCATCGCTAAAAAGTTTTTAGAATATTAAACAACATTTAGCGACAGAATACGACTGTCGCTAAAACGACTGTCGATGAAAGTGTTTAAAATAAGATTTTCTGCAATGGACTTTTAGCGACTGAATTTCCGTCGCTAAAAGTCCTTACATAAAACAACTTCTTCTTTTTTTCACTCTCCTCATTTCTCTCTGTCTCTCACTCTCACCCACTCACCGGCGATATTTTTACCGTCGTTCTCCCCCTCTGCAACCCACCTTCGGTGACATCACTGCCCACCCTATGTCGTGCCTATCCACGTGCCACCAACGACGCACCACCAATTCCCTCCATTGCCGTGCCACCAAGGCCCTCCATTGCAGCCGTGCCACTAACACCGCTACCGCCGTACCACATTTCTGTACGTCCATTTGGCCTAATTTTCTTCAGTTCTGATTTATGTCCATTTGCCTTAATTTGTTTCAGGAATTATGATATATTTCTTATAATTTGAATTATTTTTAATTGCTGATGGAATTGATTTTATAACTCATAGAATTAGTTTGTTTAATTGCTGATGAAATTGATGCCCATATTTGTATATTACTATTACTAGAAAGTATGGAGAATTGAGATTGTTGACGGAGGATGGGACCCAATTGAATTCTGATATCGGATATGTGATTTAGTTGAATAGTGGGTTGAAATTAGGTTAGTATAATTAGGTTAACGCGATAGTAATTTAATTAAAACATGTCATTTGAAACCCCCACTGCCTTGAGGCAGTGTGTTCCAAAGGCAATCTGCTGAGAGAAAACGTAGGTGTGTGCTTTAGTGTGTACTCTATGTGGATGCGTTACAGTGTTAGAGTGAGATGTGTGTGCCGGTTAATATGTCTGCTACATGAGTGCATGAGTGTTGTGTTGTGTGCGTGCGTGAGTGTATGCGGTGTAGGTGCATCGCGTGTATTTGTGTGAGTGCAAGGAGCTGTCGAGGCAGCTATGTGTGTGTGAGTTATGTGTTCGGTTGTGTGTGTACAATGAATGGTACATTGGTGTGAGGTGTTTGTGTTGTATTGGAGTGTGTAAGTGGGATTGAATGTGGTTGCTTATGTGTGTCTATAAGAGGAGAGGGACTGCTGAAGTAATTAGACGGTGGTAGTGAATAACTGTGCGCATGCGTGTGTATACAAATTAGCATAGTGAAAGGCGAGAGCATTTGGGTAGCATACTTTGGTCATTAACTTGTGAAATTCTACAGTAAGATACCTTGAATTACGTTAGAATTTTTAGTAAAGTTAACAATTTTTTGAAATAGTATGAATTTTTAACCCTAAATTAAATGCCCCAATCCAATCGAACCCTAAATTGAACTAATTGAACCCCCTAATTGAACCATAAATTGAATGCCTCAATTCAACCGAACCCTAAATTGAACTAATAGAACCCCCTAATTGAACCCTAATTAAATCCTAAATTGAATGTCTTAATCGAATCAAACCCTAAATTAAACTAATTGAACCCTAAATTAAATGTCATAATCCAACCGAACCCTAAATTGAACTTATTAAATCCCCTAATTGAACCCTAAATTGAATGTCTCAATTCAACTGACCCCTAAATTGAACTAATTGAACCCTAAATTGAAGTAATTGAAACCTAATTAAACCCTAAATTGAATGCCCTAATCAAATTGAATCCTAAATTAAACTAATTAAACCCCTAACCCTAAATTGAATGCCCTAATCCAATCGAACCCTAAATTGAAATAATTCAAGCGCATCGGATATGTGCATTTTGAACAATTTTTTTTCATTTGAACATTGATCATTTGTTTGATAATTTTAGGTTGTTAATTGTGCATTTGAGAATTGTGATTATTGATCGATGATTTTAGGTTGTTAATTGATGATTTTAGGTTGATAGCTGTGCATTTGAAATAATTGAGATTATTAATTGAGTATCTGTGTTTGATTGTTTCGTTCTTAATATGTCTATTGCGCGATCGTGATCGTACGAGGTATAGTTTGCTTTCATAGGGAATATACAGTTTGTGTGTACTTGCTGTAGGACTGAATTTTACAAATTCTTACCGGGTAAAATTTGATATCGACCAAGGGATATACGCACAGAAATATCTACATGTCTCAGGCCCTTTTATAAATGTGATCTTCTCTTTGAGAACGTAGACTTCATTTGCATTGGTGAGGGTCTGGCTATGTGTAATAATATGGTCAGTGGCATCTAGTGTTGTTAAGTGAGGAGATTCTGATAAGCTTTATAAGGCACTGCGTGCCATGGACTTCTTTTGCACCTACTTTCTTTGTCCTTTTAAGGGCGGCATTACTTTGTGCCGCAACAGATTTGGATCATTATAGTTTTTCATGATGTAATCACCAATCCCTCATTAAGCTATGTCGGCTCTTGTACACTTTAGAAGATACAAAGGCACATATACATGTCTTCGAGCACACGAACCCCCGATTTCCCCGTTCTTGTACACTTTTATTTATTTTTGCTTTACTTGAGCATTTATAAGCTATGTCGGATCTCAGCCGGCTTTCATCCAGTTTCTCTTTTGTAGATTTCTTAACAAATCTTCTTAATCCATTAAATTTTATCTACAACAGATTGGTGTTACTCGTGGGATGGCAATTGATCTCATGGAACCAAAGAAAGCAACTAAAATCGACATGCAGCAAACAATTGGTTGAAAACCCGCTCAAACAAGACAATAAGGCAGATATACTAATATCATTCTGAGAAAACACGAGCATATGAAAAAGGAATCGTGGAAACCATCATGGGAACATACATGAAATGATCTTTATCAAGCCCCTGCCCTTGGAAACCATCATGGGAACATACTAAATTAGTGCACTTCCATGTAACCTGCCCAACATCGTCATACCATGCTCCTATTCTGTGCCATGCGCATTTGGAGAGTTCCCACTTCAGTACCTGTGCAAGAGTATATCTCTCTACTGTAAACATTGCTTAAGGTGTCATGTGACAATTCGAGCACTTAGTAATCGTTCACACCAACATTACTACAGCTTTTCATCACTTCAAAAGACGAAGACAATAGTAGGATTTTAGAAGGCAACACACCTAGTCCGCCAACAATTCGAGCATGACATCCCTCACTGTTACCAAGTTACTTGCCTCCATACGATACATTGCACGTACGCACTACAAGAAAAGAGACCTTTTAAGTGACAGATACTAATCCGTGGCTAAAAGTCACTTTTACCGCAAAAAATCCCGTCATTGAAGATCTGTTAGTAAAAGTTTTTCTTAATGGGGACATCTGTCGCTAAAAAATTTTATCGACGGATCTTTACGAACAGGGTTTTTGCGACGGATTTTTCATCGCTAAAAAGTTTTAAAATATTTTCTAGTTTCGGCAAAATTTTTAAATATTTTAGAAAACTATTAGCGGCGGAAGTATGTCGCTAAAGCATTCTAAGATAGCCTTTAGCAACGATTTATTCATCGCTAAAATGTCCATTCCTAAAAGTCTATGAAAATTTTGAAAGGTGACTTTTAGAAAAGTCATCCGTTGCTAAAAGTCATGTTATACGTCATTAATTCCCCTTTCTTTCTCCCTCCCCATTTTTCTCTCTCCCCCATTTTTCTCTCTCTCTTTTTTCTCTTTCTTGCACACCGGCAAAAGCCACCCCCCCCCCCCCGACGCCCCCGCGACAGCTTGTCCATGACGACAGCCCCATGCCACCATTGCTAGTCGCGCCACCACCGCCGTCGCCGCCACACCACTAATAGTATGCACATTTAACCCTAATTACAAGCTACAATTTATAGTGTAATGCATGTTATTGTGAATTTGTTATAATGTATTGTTTACTTTAATTTAATTTGTTATATTGTATAGTGTAATTTTATGTATAGTGTAAATTGTTACATGTTGTAAGTTTAATTAGCCCTGGTTAAATTTGAACTAAACCTAGTTAACAATAATTAAATCTTAATTAAACCTAAACTAACACTGATCTACTCTAATTAAACCAATTAACTACAATTAATCCTAATCAACTCTAATTTGCCTCGATTAGCCCTAATTAGAGCTAATTAACCCAATTAGCATTGATTAACCCTAATTAACTCCACCCTAAACCCTAATTAATACTGATTAACTCTAATTAAACCCAAGTAACTCTAATTGATCCTATATAGCTCGAATTAGCCCTAACTAACCTAATTAAACTCTAATTAACACTAATTAACCTTAATTAAACCCAACAAATTCTAATTTATCCTAATTAGCCCTAATTAGTCTAACTACCCTTGTTGGGGCCCTAATTAATATTGACTAACCCTAATTAAATGTTAATTAAACTTTAATTAACCCTAATTAAACCCTAGTTAGCTCTAATTAATCCTAATTACCCTCAATTAGCCTTAACTAGTCCTCCTAACTAGCCATGTTGGGACCCTGATTAGCCCTACGTAACACTAATTACCTTAATTAACCTAATTAAACCTTAATTGTCCTAATAAAGCCTAAACGAATCCTAATTAACCTTATTAACCCTAATTATCCTAACTGAACCCTAATTACCCTCATAAACCCTAACTAAACTGTAAACCCTATCAGAATCACAGGTGGGACATCAACTCTGCGAATGAACTCCATATTTCATTGAGAAACGTGAGTCGGCTTCCCGCATTAGGAATATTCGTTGTTATTTTTTAAAGTCCATCTTGGTTGTGGCATGTCTTGCAAATTAACCTAATGATTCCATATTTTTGAAATTTTGATATTTCAAAAAGATTATTGCATATATTATAAATTTTTAAACGCATGCATGCACAAAAACCCTTAGTTCCCGTTCAAAGGTACTCATTACAAAGTAATGCTTTGTAACGAGCCTTTGGATGTCCAATGTAGATAATTTAGGAAAGCTAAGTGTTTATAAAATAGTATATCAATTCATGCTCCGTATTCTATGTCTTGGACATTTTGGTACAGGTTCTTCAGTGTTTCTCCAGGTGCATACAGATCTGGTGTTCTAACATCTGTTTAATATTGTAAAAGCAAGATTAGACGAATGTCAGAATACCTAATCGATGTCATGTATTTGAAAAAATACAGAAAGGTACTGCCAAATTTTTCATAGACATAGGACAAAGCATGAGTAGATAATTGTTTTATAGACATGTACTTTTCTGAATAGGATACGACGGCTACTTATTATAGAATGGAGGGGGTATAAACATGTTGTCACATGCATGCATTCATTTTCATATCAACCCTCTACTTGATTATTGGTTTTAATTTAAGGTGGTTTATAATATTCTCAGTCATCATGTCGATCGATCGAAGTTAGATGAAAAAGAAAAATGACGATGATTTCAAGAATCGCGTCGAGGAATTTCTCAAGTTCGCTTACGCGCATCTTGCATATGTTAATTTCGATAAGATAAGGTGTCCGTGCAATAAATGTGAGCTGTTGCAAAATGGTGATAAAATGTCATCTTCTCTGGTACGATTTAATGGATGGATATATAAAGTAGACACAACATGGGAAAATAGTAGTATTGTCGTCCAGCCGGCTAGTCAAGCTAAAGTTAGGGCAGAGGCACACTATGATTATCCAGATACAATTATAGATGCTGGGCATGTTAATGTTGACTAGAACGACTACCGAGGCGATGACAATCCCCAACAGCCGAACGCGGGGGGGGGGGGGGGCTCATTAGTTTTATGATTTGTTAAGAGACTCTGAAGAGCCATTGTGGGATGGAATTAGAAAGCACTCGCGGTTGTCTGCAGTTAGTTGGTTATCATACTTGAAATTGAACCACGGGATTAGTAGAAAGGATTTAATGAGTTCATTACTTTTACTAAGGAAAATTTGCCCGAGACTGAGAAGCTGCCCCCGTCATACTATGATGCGAAAAAGATAATAATGAAACTTGAATTGGGTTATGAGAGGATAGATGATGCAATAATGACTGTGTACTGTTCTGGAAAGAGAATAAGGACTTGAGAAGGTGTCCGGCATGTGATCATTTGAGGTATAAACCGGACAAAGGGAAAAAGAAAAATATTGCATGGAAGGTATTGCGATATTTTTTTACTATGCCAAGAGCATGCATCAGACTTGCATTATGCTAAGGTTTCAGAGAATGCGTGTTAGCTCACAAGAGATTGTGGATTTCAATGTTAAGTGAAGACTTACATTAGACGAACCATTTATGTTTGCTAGTCAAGCTGTACAAGTGTTCTATGTGAAAGATATTGCAAATCCTAAATCTCATTGGTATATTGTTATCAAGTCCAAAAAATTGCCAGTTGCATATGACAGTGAGGTAAACACCTATCAAGCTGACCAAGCACTTGTCTTGGTACCGGTTGAGGTGAACAATTAGGAGGACAATCTTTCTCTTCAATCAACATTTCATCTAGGAGAAGAAGTCATAGATGATGACACGAAAGATGCAGAAAATGTTGAAGATGATGATGTTAAATCTATTAACAAAGAGGATGAATTACAAGATGAAGAGGACAATGAGTCTCAAGAAGAAGAGGATGAGGAGTCTGAAGACGATGACGATTCTCAAAATGAAGGTGATTCACTTGTAATGTTGTAACATGCATGTTCATGTAATAAGTAACTTTAGCTTGAATATTTCACTTAATGATACGACACAACAAAGTCATCTTCCCAATGTGACATGTAATTAACTACTCCGTAGTAATATGCTAACCTACTCATTCATATAGTGTTTCTAAATTTTTAGTGTTGTTATTTTAATGTGCTAATTTCCTTGGGCTTCCTCTATACAAGTCAGTTCGTGTCATCAGTTATGGATAGATTACGGGCCATTCGTGGTAACGGTGGACTTCGAGCTGCGTCCATCGCTGTGGCTCCCACCTCGGCATTGCCTGCTGATGATGAGGTAAATAGCACGAGCATTCAGCAGGCTCGAACCTAGCCCCAGCCACTGTCGCTTCCCCAGTCCCAAGTCGAGTCCTCCAACCGCATGCTCGTTCTTCTTCTTCTGTGGGTTCGACGACCTTAGGTATATTTGATATTAGCATTCATTTGTAATGTTAGACTTATATTTGAATTGCATTTAATGTTGGTGTTTTGTAGGATCTCGTGAGGCCGTGGACTGACACTCAGGGTATGCATCGATCCTAGCGGAAGCAGAGAGTTACTCTCACCGAGAAGGACCGGTAAGTAAAAAAATCACATAATGCAGTAATCGACACTTTAATGATTCCGATAATTATTACCGTTCACTTATTTAATGATACTACTGCTATTCTTTATCGGGATCTTGGAGTGTCCAGTGAAAATGAAGATCGGCGTCCTTCTGAAGGGCTGCTTCTTTGAGCCACTATTGTATTGAAAGGACTAGAATGCCGGGATGAGGGAGGCCTTGTGGGAGGAGTGGCTAGTATGGTTTTACTTTTTGTCAGCTATCATTTATTTAATTAGTAACCTTATCTTTAAATTAATCGTACTGATTGTGTAATTGGATGCCTTGCATGAGGGGTTGGAGTTTGAGTCGTCTGAGCAGCAGGAGTTGGGGCGACAAGCTTTTTTTGCCTACATTGGCAAAAATTAACGGTGATGGCCACACAATGCACAGGAGCGGGCGAGGAAGATGCTGATCGAGGGTGCCCCGATAGAGGAGTGGAAGGGGTATCCCCTTATTGGATCTCACCATCTGTATGGGGGCAAATGATTGATAGGTGGATCACCAATCTAGCTTGGAAGGCAAAGAGTAAGAGTGGGAGGGAGAGCAGATAGGATCGGGATCCTACACACACAGAGGGGTTGATGCCTCACGACGTCATCCGACATAGGAATGAGGCTGAGCACCCAAACCTGAAGAAGGATGAGGTATATGCTTTGATGTACATGATGACGGACGTGAGGAAGAAGGATAAGGATGATGAACATCGGGTGGAGGACTTCATTTTAGGTATTTCTTGGAAGATCTATGTAAATTAATTTGTTTATAGTTAAAATTTTGGCTATGTATTGGATGTATGTTGCCTTAATGTCTTCAATGTCAAATCACTATTCCGCAGCCTTGTATGCATAGATCAGAGGGTTTCAGTAGTAGACCGAACAACCATTGGCATCTACAAGTACGAGTATAAGTGCTAGGGATTGAAGTGGTGGCTAGATACATTGGGGGTCGTCATTAGGCCGAAAAGGTGCTTACACGGCCTACCTAGCATGATTGTACGTGCCATTATAGAAGCGTCCACACCCCCTTCTACCCCTCCACAGACACAGACATCGACAGTTACACCTGGATGAGATCCGTCACATTGCTGATAAGGTATTTAGGATGATCAAAGCTCAGGGTCAGGTACAAACATTATATACGATTACTAAACACTATATCAGATTACTATTGAGATTAATGCATCCGTGCCTTTACCTGTAGGACACTATTGCTGAACATACCGAGCCAAATCTAGACCATAGTACCCTCGTGGATGAGGACGATCAGCAGGATCCAAATTCTGGTTTCGACAAACCCTGATCCCTTCCCCTCCCGTGTCCTCCTAAAGTTATGCTCCCTCCACTCCCCTATTTGTATCCCCCTCCCGTTCTTGTCATCACCCCCATATTATATTGGGTTCACAATTCTGAACAAACTTTTTATATATTTTATTTCTCAATTAGTATAGAATATTATATATATATATATAGGGAGCTGATCCATTGCTCGCGCTAGCAAATGGAGTTACGTTGCAAGCGCGATCTGACCGTCCATCCTGAAAAATGGACGGCCCAGATCGCGCCCTTTTCGAATACTGTCAGTCGTCCGCGACACTATGTCGCGGACGGACTTTTTTACCTTTTTGCCCCTCCGCCCCGTCCGCTACGCTGTTTCCCGGACAACAAGTTTTATGTTTTTTTAAAGTACGTCCGCTACATATGTAGCGGACGTACTTTAAAAAAACATAAAACTTGCTGTGACATTTTCCTCTTTCTCTCTCCTTTTTCTTATTTAATGTTCTGACATTTTCCCTTTCTTTCTCCTCTCTCTCTTCATTTTTTTTCTCTTTCTCTCCTTTCTCTAATTAACTCTCTGACTCTCTCTCTCTCTCTCTCTCGTCCATGCCAGAAACCGAAGGGAAGAGAAAGCCTCTTGGCGCTCGAAGAACCCCTTGTGCAAAGAAGTTGCCATTAGGAGGAGCAGCAGCAACTGTTGGACCTCGCGGTTGATCAGGCGAATCAGCGTTGGCGGCGGCAGCAACGATGGCGGCAATAGCGGTGATATTGTTAGTCATGCTTCGGAGCTGTCGCCGGCGAGGTAGGAGAGAGCAGTAGAGCTCAACTAATAGCACCAGGACCAAGCCTAACACCATCTCGTCCACCTAGAACAACGGCGACCGCGGGATGGACACCATCTTGTCCACCTAGAACAGCTCCGCTTCCGGCGATGACAGAGGAAGGAAGCAATCCACCTGCTGTGGCAACCCCATTTTGGGTGGTAAAACTGAGACCCAATTGAAATTTTGAGAATTTTGAGACCCAATTGAAATTTTGAGACTTAATTCTTCATCTGCTCTCTACCTCTCTTTGTTTAGATTAGTTATTTATCTTGCATAGAGATTTGGGATGGTGGAGGTTTGAATGGTGGTGGTTCGGGGAGGCAGAGGTTCAGTAGCGGTGGCGATGGGTTCAGTGGCGGTGGCCAAATGGTGGTGGTTGTGGGTTCATTTGAGTTTAATTTTTGTTGTGGTTGTGGGTTCATATGAGTTTCTCGTTTTCTTGTAAGGAATTTTTGGTGATGCAGCTTCCTTCTTTAATTCCTACGGAGGCTTTTACAGGTTCAGCACTTCAAAGGGTTGTTGTTTGGCCAAGAAACAAGTAGAAAGATGCAAAAAAGATTCTTCAGTGCTTATCATCACTTGACCAAAAAAGAGCCCAGTAAAGAGCCCCAATCCAACTCACGAAAAATCAACAAAGCATTGCCCAAAACAAAAACAAAAATACAAGAAGAAATACAAGATCGGCAACAAATATAGTACGGCTTGTTGCTGATGGACTTGAACGGGTTCTGTTCGACGGAGCTGCAGGTGGCTGGACACACTCTTTCTCTCTACTCTGTGTGTGAAGTGAAGCAGGATAAACATGAAAGAGAGAGAGAGGGGGAGGATGAGAGAGAAAATAAAAAGTGGTGAGAGAAAGAGAAAGGAGAGAGAATATTCATGAGAAAGAGAAAGAGACATGAGCATTGATGAGGGAAGAGAGAGAGAGAAATAGAACATGTCAGACAAATAATGTGAGAAATGAGAGAGAAAGGGGAAAAAAGCACTGCCTACTCGTCCGCTACATACTGTAGCGGACGAGAGCTGAAGGGTATATTTTTTAAAGTATGTCCGCTACATAATGTAGCGGACGTACTTTAAAAAAACATAAAACTTGTTGTCCGGGAAACAGTGTAGCGGACGGGGCGGAGGGGCAAAAAGGTAAAAAAGTCCGTCCGCGACATAGTGTCACGGACGACTGACAGTATTCGAAAAGGGCGCGATCTGGGCCGTCCATTTTTCAGGATGGACGGTCAGATCGCGCTTGCAACTTAACTCCATTTGCTAGCGCGAGAAATGGGATCAGCTCCCATATATATATATATATATATATATATATATGTAGACACACACTTTTATTTTAGGGTTAAATAATTATTGATGGATCAGCAATCATTTAACCCTAATGTGGATTAAGAATTGAGATTTGAATTTGAATTACAGGTTTGGGAATTAAAAAAATAGAAATTATAATTTTAAAAAAAATTATTTTTAACGGTGGATTTTATTCCATCGCTAAGTCTTTAATTATAATGTAGTGAACATTTTAGCAACGGAATTTCCTATGGCTAAAGGTATTAAGGATGGAATTTTCGTCACTAAAAGTCCATTACTTTTGCCGATGGGATTTCGACAACGGAATATCTGTCGCTAAAAATCTGTCGGTAATACCTTTAGCGATGAGAAATTTTGTCGCTAAATATTTTTTATAATTATTATTTTCCAAATAAGAAATTAAAATAAAATACATAAATTATCTTTAGTGACAAAATGTCCATCGCTAATTAATTTATAGTCCTGTCGCTCAAGGTTGGTTTTCTTGCGATGGATTTTCAAACTCTGTTGCCAACCTTTTAGCGATAGGGTTAATCCCAACGAAAATTTTAGCGATGGGGTGTCCGTTGCTAAAAGTTTTTTGCGACGAAAAAAGGACTTTTAGCGATAGAATTGTCCGTCTCTAAAAGTCTTTTTTCTTGTAGTAGCGGGTGCTAGATTGGGGGCTAGTCAAGGGCTTACTTTACTGCAATTGCAGTTCTTCCTGTGTAGACACCCTATTTTTATAATCTTTTATTTATTTATATATTCTTGGGCTTTATTGATAAATTGAGGTTTATTATCATTACGGATGTAAGCCAAGTGATCGGAAGTAAACTTAATTTATTCAGCATAGTCCGGTCAATCCAGTCCACTCCAGTTTGAGTCGAGTCTAGTCAACAGACTGTGTTTGATTAGATGACTTGGAAATGTTTTGTGATCTATCCTTAGTGCATTCAATTTTTTTTGGTTTAGATATGAATCGGAGAAAATTTCCAAAATCTGGTACATCCCTTCTGTTTTTTTCGAAAACTTTTATCGGAATAAGGACAATTAATGTCCTAAAATTCAAGAAAATGTCTGAAATATTAAAGAGTAAATCGACTGGTTTTTGACAAATTGGACGATTACTTGACTTTTTCTTATTTTGTGATTTTCATTAAATATTCAATTCTATCAGATATTCTAGACTCGAATAAGTCATCTTTACCATCTCTGGTAGGCCCCAGACCTTTATATAAAGAATTCTTGAGCTATAGAATAAAGGGGTAGAGGGGTCTTTGGGTTGGCTTTCTCTCTAAAAACTTTGGACCTCTTTTCTTCTCTAGAATCGGTGCATAATTTATAGTGAGAAACTCGGTAGTTTCATGCACAAAAACTCTCCAAGTCTTCCAAGCAAGTGCCATCACGAGGTAGTTTTACTTAGCTTTCTATCCTAGAATTGTGTTCCCAATCCCGTGACCAAATTTTGGTCAATAAAACAATGGAGAAAGGTTACAAGATAGTCTTTCAAATTTATTGTTCTTTTGGTAAGTACAATTTGTGTCAAAAATCAAAGTTTATGTCACCTTCCGTAGGGTTCAATCCAAACTATATGGTTTTGATTCGGTTTTGCCCTACTGGATACATAAATCATTTAACCCTTGCTGCCGAATTCGAACCACAACTATAAGATTAGTATTAGGGTTGTTTTTGGGCATGTTAATTCATTATATGTTAAAAGGCCAAAAATCCTTTAAACAAAGCAGAGACTATTAGGGTATAATGGGTGCCTGACCTACACCTTTCAATTGTATAACTTAGTCCCCAGACTCAAAAACTCTGCTTTTAATAGATTAGGAGCCTAGTTGAACATTTTAGAGTCTTTTAGGATTTTTCTAATTTTTCCTTTTGTTTCTTTTAAAACAATAAAATAAGGTGGCAACTCGAGTTAAACCTTCACGGGTCTAGATTTTTTAAGCGATTCGCTACATCCTAACTTCTACATTTTGGGTGAATCAAGCAAAATGAGACAAGGCAAGACCAGTGAGGACGATTATGTACCGACATATGGGTCATCCCGTATTGAATTATTCCTCTTGAGTGTCGAAATGTGTCACAGAAAAGTCATCATTTTTTAGCTTCCTTATCAGGAGTACTTGAGAGCTTAGTTAATTTTGATTGGTCTCCTACCTTTTCACTCTTAAATCTCATAGCTACAGAGAATCCCAGAGAGGGAAAGTTATTTGGCTAGTCGTTTGGCTCACTAACTCGGTTTGGACTAACGATCTCGTCATTCGATTTGTGCCTATCCCCTACCAACAATCTCATTGTCATCTAGTTTGGCCACTCTTGCCTCGGATGCTCTCTGACGATACACGTACTTTGTTTCACGTTAATGGGCTTATCTAATTTAGAATGGACACCAGTTTGTTGCACTTCTAGGCACCCACGAACCCATTTTCTTGGCATCACTGAGCTGGCAACCCACTCAACTAACCACTTTAAATACATTTTTTTCCTCTTCATAGTTTTCTTTTTATTCAACCAAGCCACTTAGGTTTTAGGACCACCTTCATCAATAATGGCTACTTACCACCACACTTTTATTCTCCACCACCACAATTCATACCTTTGCTTAATATCACCATCATTCATGCACCGTAAAACTTAGTAGATGCCATTGTGATGCATGTGTAAACACCCTATTAGGCTTCATTTTATACTTTTGTCCAGTTCAGTCTGGTCAGTTTATTTGTGTTTGACTTATTAGCCCAGGCTAGAAGTAGTTTGATTTGCCTATAGACTCTCAACCTTTGCATTGTCGTATCCATCTTGGGTTGCTAGGCATGTAAATTCATTTAATCATCACCCTTACATTTGTTATGGTTATATCATATCATATTATGTCTTCATGAATGTTACATCATGATTTATGATTGTGTTGGAATTCTTATGCTTTGTAAGACTCGAATTTGGGTGCATGCGCATAATAGATTACTGTGGTGAAAAATAATATACTCATCTTGAAGAATTAAATTGTGATGTATAAGTTAGCTTCCATTGATATACCATGAACCTAATTTTGTTAAATATTGATTTAGGTAATTGAGAATTATACCTTTAGTATTTCCTAAATATCTCTTGTTATACTTACTATTTTTTAGTGATTCTAATATAAAGTGAAAGTAGACTTTCATAATTCTTATAATTGATATTTCCTAAATATCTCTCGTCATACTTATTACTCCATCCATCCCTAAAACACTGATCACATATCCTTTTTGGCCGTCTAACAAAAATTGATCACTTCCAAATTAGGAAAGATTCTATAGGTATTTTTACATATTTACCATTTTTATACTTTTTTTACTCTATTTCTCTCACCACATTTAATTCTCTACCGACTCATTTTTTCTCTTCTAGCCCACCACTTTACATTTTTTATTCTATTTCTCTCTCCACATTTAACACTTTACCAACCAATTTTCTCTCTCATGGCCCACTATCTTCCCCCTATCTCTAAAGGATAAAATGGGAAAGATACATAATATATAACTTAAATCCTTAATATACATGTAAATTTAAATGGATCACTTTTTAAAGGACGGAGGGAGTATTTTTTTTAGCGATTCTAATATAAGTTAAAAGTAGACTTTCATAATACTTATAATTGATATAAGGTACATCATAATCAAACTTCAGATAAGATAGAACCAAGCTTCCAAAGTTGGCCTCTGTAAGCAGTCATGTCAGTATCAGGGGTACCAATCGGTACACCCACTTCCAGAAACAAGCTACTTTTGATCACCGGCTAGTAACACTTTGCTTTAGGTCTGTATGGAGCTCTTTGGACCCCCAAGCTAACTATTTTGAGTAGTTTAAGTCCTTTTTGACCCAAAATGGGTTTCCTTAGCCTACAAGGACTTCAAGCCTAAAACCGAAGTGGTAGAGTTCATTTTAAGAGGAGGAAATCATAATCTTTCAACATTGTTAACCTCCCACTCCAAATTAGCCTCCAAATGCCCTAAATCTTGAATTTTTGCATCCAACACATACCTGAAATTAAAAAGGCATTAAATCACTTATATGACATTCAATTTAGGTGATTCAAAAGTCTAAATTATGTGCTCTTAAATGACTACAATTTTACAGAAGAAGCCAAATCAATCAAAGAATATCTTCGGCGCCAAAAGAGCATTCTTGTAATTAGGCAGAATCCCTTTTTGAACACAAGATCGATATTTACATCATGCAATCAAGCCACCCAAATCAAAGATAAGTCTTTCTTGTTTTTTTTTTCTCTTGGTTAGAGTAAATTAAATCCCCACCTCGCAATCAAATTCTAGTTTTGGTATAGTAAAAAAAAATTCATTTTTCAGTACTCGGTTTGCTACAATGTAGTTACATAACAATTGTCATAAAACTACATACAAGAGTGTAGGTCCAAACCAAAACAACACACTTTTTCTTGGCAAGTGTGATCCGATAGATCCACGATCCCAAGTTCTTTTACCCCGTTGAGAGCCCCCCCCCCCCCCCAAAGGTCGAACTATGAGGTTTTGATCCTAATTAGTTTGATCTGGTACGTATGTCACTAACTCCCATTTGTTGAATTCAAACTAAAATTAGGTTTAATTTTAGGGTTTGTCCTTATCATTCATTTTTTGCATAAAAGCTATTGAAAACAAATAGAGACCGTTTTAAGATATGACGAGATGCCTAACACCTTCTCATCATTAACTTAGTCCTGAATGTGAATCTCGGGTTTTATTGATTAGATGGCCTAGATAATTGGATAATCAGAGTCAGTTTAAGATTTTTCGATAACTATTCAACCCTAAAAATAATGGGGATGTTATTAAAAAGACTAAACTCAAATATGCTTAGTTGTAAGTTTTGATGATTTTTTTCTTTTTTAATGTGGTTTGATAATTTGTCCTATATTCCGAGTGTTGATGTGCATATGTTTTTTTTTCCATCTTTTAGAGGCCACAATCACTCGCGTCCGAACCTACATATTCAAGGGTGATGGTTGAAATCCTCGATTTTCTAAAATCGCATGGCAAATTCGACTATGTTGTCACCTCTAAGGCCATAGTACCAAAGAGTTTCTTAGCATTTTGGTATGTCACGCGATGTGCATATCTATTGATAACTTCCTAATACTTATTAACTATCGGAGTTAAGGGTGAAGTATATTGTACAAACTGAGCCAAGAGAGGACCAAATACCGATGTTTGAAGCGAACCATACACAGAGGACTCTTTTTTGGAAATTTTTATTTTAAGAAGAGAACCAGTTGTTTTAATTATATACAAGCCGGGTGTACCAGCCGATACACGATAAAATTGGATGGTAATCTTGCTAAAAGGGGGATTGCTGAAAGGGATCATCATTTACCCGGTGGGTACTCTTCCACGAATGTACCCAATGGATCAATAAAGACCATATTTGAGGACTGTCCGTACACCTATCTCAAATTTCAACTCCCCATAAATTTAACAGCTTGGTACAGATATATACTTGTTGGCATTCATGTCGGAGGATATATATATATATATATATATATATATATATATATGTGTGTGTGTGTGTGTGTGTGTGTGTGTGTGTGTGTGTGTAAACCGGCCAGTATATTATCATGGAGACTTTTGTCCAACTATCCATTTATGTTAGGCCGATCAGTACATCTTCCAGGTGTACTATCCAGTGATGAACTATACCTGTTCTTATGGTTACAATGCTATGGTGAGCCACATGTTACTATATTATGGTGTGCTTATACGTTTTCTCAAACTATGTTGTCTTATCTAGGCACTAGTTTCTTCAAATTGAGTCATCTTTTCTTTATCGTTGTTTCCTAGGCTAAAAACACTCCAAAAAAATCAAATGAACAAGAGATAGAAAAAAATTGAAAAAGTAAAAAAAAAGAATAGAATTTGTAACTCTTGAAACCTTGGTTTGAGCCAGGTCAGTTTTTCCTTTTCTTTTTTTTTTTTGGTCGTTTTCTCTAGTAACTCTAGGTGTGTATCCTTATCAAGTCTAGAGCATACCAAAATTTTCAAGAGAAACATAAAATTGTGCACTTTCGTACCATTAATTTCTCAAATGACAAATCATCTTTAAAAAATTAAGAAATGGAGAATTTTCTAATATAAGTCTTGTGGCCCTTTTCTTTCACACTTCTTTTTTTGTGCTTAGGAGTGGTGATCATTGTTTTCTTAGAATCAAAAATTCATTTCTTAAAAATTGAATGTCATAAACCTGGTAGAATGATTTGGTTTTGTAACTTAAACATTCAAATAAGAATCCAAAAGATAATCAAGAAGAGCACGTGTGTTCTTTTCTTAACTAAACCATCATAAATAGTCTATATCTAACGTTCTGGATTTTCGGGATGTTACACTTCCACTAGGATGTTGATCTCATTGGATATGGTTGATATAGGTCGTTCCCTTTGATAACCTTATGTCTAAGGTCTTCCTTTCTGAGTCCCCTTTTAATTACGTTTGCTTCGGTATTCGAACAACGGTACTTGATGGTAATGAGCAAACCATATCCTTGTCTCAAATACCGAAGCAAACGTAATTAAGCATTTAAGCCTAAACACACACACACACACACACACACACATAATATGTCGGGAACACTGCACGACAAAATACACAATGACTATGCTAGTCATAAGACCCATTGAACTAAACATACAAATATTAAATGTGTGCTACTGGTAGCATGCTAGGCATCTATTGATCGCCAGCATATAAACAAAGGTGTGTCCAGAGTACCCTCTTGATTTGAGAGTATAGTTGTTCAAACATAGTCGTTTTTTCTATAGACTTGACAAGCATCAAAGGAATAAGTATCCAATGCAATTTTAAAACACTTAACTCAAGTTCGTTTGAGCTCAGTATAACCAATCAGAGAAATTAGGTGTACAAGGTAGAGGAAGAAAATATTGACATAACAACAACAAAGTCCAACAAGCTGAGACGCGTTACAAGCGACCTAAGCAAGTGCACAACTTGGCAACTATTAACAAGCCTAACTGTGACAAAATAGAACAAGTACGAAGGAATCTAGTTATTTAATACCAATCTACTCAGGTTACTAATGTTGTGATGAATTAGAAGGTAACACTATACAAATAAATAGGATAGAAAGGTTCATGTTTCAATTACGATAGAGAAATAAGGCTCATAAAGTGAATAAGATTCATGCCAATAAAAAGAGACAATAATGCAAAGCCACCACTGAGCTTAATGATTGGAAGTTGCCTCAAATGGCAAAGGTGCTGAATACTATTTAAGCGCATAGCCTAGTCTTGGATTTGAGTTGATAATAGGATGAACAAATGCTGAAAATGTTAATTCATTAATTCAAGTACTAGTATTGTCTTGTGCAGGAATGACCAAGAAGCCACGCCCATAGCCACGTAAGGCACATGCTAGAAGAGACTACACACACACACACACACACACATATATATATATAGTGCATTCCTAGTGAATTTTAGTTGTCTCATTAGTTACAAGGCACTGTGTCTAGGGTTTTGGTGCCTTGTGTTTTTGTGTGTTTCACTGTGATGTCCTGTGGATGGGTGGTTGGGGGAGATTGGGCCTTAGGTAGGTCTTAGGGGGTTTTAGGCGTGTTTGTGCATTTGGGTGGGGGTGGGGAAAGGGGGGTTGGGGCCCTAGGGAGTGGGGGAAGGGTTTTTCAGGGTAATTTGCTCTAGTGGTTTTATGTGTGGGGATTGGGGGACGAAGACGAGTACAGTCTAGCTTAGCCCTGGTTTGTCATTGTCATTTTGCTGCCCATCTTTTTGGTGCCCGTGTCTTGGGAGGAAATCGCCGGTGAAATATAGTGAACCATGTGAGGTTACCTACCTCTTGTATTTGAATTGTGATCCTTTTGATTGCCGAGTTCATCTTTGATTTTCGTCCGGCTTCAGTTGACTTTCTCACTATAATAGTTGTGTTATTTAGATTTATAGTGTTTCATTTTAATTTACTACGTGTTTCTTATAACCTTTAGGCCTCCGCTTATTACTTAAAGTTAATCTAAAGTGTATGATATGCTCTGGTTTAGTTTAATTGTAATTAGTTTCGGGTCTATAGGTTCGTTGTTAGTTTCTGACTGTTGTGGTCGGCGTCAGTTGACTTTCTCATTGTAATAGTTGTGTTATTTAGATTTATAGTGTTTCATTTTTAGTTTACTACGTGTTTCTTATAACCTTTAGGCCTCCGCTTATTACTTAAAGTTAATCTAAAGTGTAGGATATGCTTTGCTTTAGTTTAATTGTAATTGGTTTCGGGTCTATAGGTTCGTTGTTAGTTTCTGACCGTTGTGGTCGTGTATACACAGAGTCACGGGAATGTCGTGACCTTTACTCGCCGTTGGGCAAATCTGTAATCCTTTTAATTATCAATATTATTCTCTTATTAACCAAAAAAAAAACTATGTAAGCATGGATGAAAAAGGCTAGCAAGAATAAACAGTTATTATTATCTCAACCATCAAAATAGCTTCACTGCTCATATGGTAATGGTACTAAAATTTGATAACCATTTTGGTTAGTCTAAGACTGTTATCTTCCTTAATCATGAAGAAGACAGATTCTAGAGAGTCAAAACCCATCTACCCAAATTACCAAACTCACCAAATTCTTAATTCTCACACAATTAGACTGGATTATGAAGATACGATATTAAAGAAAACAATTTTTCTTATGGGTTTTTGATAAGATAAACAACCAAGAAAGATTAGTGCGGTCGGATTACAGAAGCAATCCATCATTGTTTTTATGAGTTGAATGGAGTCAATGAGATTTGAGTAATTCAAACCCTTACCATAGCGAAAATGTAAAAAATTCCCTCACCTTATACAAGCAAATCGGCCATTGTTAAATCCCCCCCCCCCCTTCACCGCAGGACTTATACCAAATTAGGAGATTAATTCTAACCAAAAGCGATCTTGGACTGAAATGAGGGAGAAAATAGAAAGGAGCAGGAAGAAGAAAAGAGAGGGGCGGCCGGAAGAAGAAGACCCATTTAAATCAAACCCTAAACCGGCAAATTATGCAAACACCATCCTTCAAAGTTAAGTCATATATTCAAAACGTACCAAAACTCTTATGTTATTACAAAAAGAGCACAACCTTGTTTATTAATATATTTATTTATTTACTTATCTATTTTAAGGTAATAACATATCATAAAAAGAAGTGGGGTATTACACGTTGTAAGTATCCTTCACATGCATATTTGTCTAGGGGCTCCATGTGATTTCTTCTCGTGAAAGTCAATGAGAGTGTCTAGACATGTACTCGTCCAGCCTATTGCATGGTCAGTATTGTCAGCATGCATCTTTGTTTAGAAGCTCCCTTTGATGCCTGTGATTCCTGTTTCATAACAGTCAAAACTGTGTCTATCTGTGTTTTACCAGTCGTCTAGCCTATTGCATGGTCAGTATCATTGGCATGCATTTTTGTCTAGGGACTTTCTATGGTTCATCTCTCATGACAGTCATGATGGTGCCTACCCGTGTTTTGCCAGTTCATCAAGTTGATTACTTTGTCAATGTTCTTTTCATGCATTTTTTGTCCAAGGGGACCCATATGATTCCTAATTATGATTATCATGATAGTGTCCATAACTTATTTCATGTCTTCTATAATCTCCAATATGTGAACATGTTTAGGTTACTTATTAACAAGTCTCTACTAAGTATTTAAAAGTTTGGCAAAGAAGTCATACTAAAGAATTATGCTAACATAACATATATTCATGTTTATGTCTTAAAAACCCATTAAACACATTTAATTATCTTACCTTAAAGAAAAAGATGAAAGAGCCAATTTTTTAGAATTAAAACACCTTCAAAAGACTGCTCAAAAGAAGTTCAAGACGCTATTTGAATTCCAAAAGTTTCCAAATTAATTGCTTGAGGTTCCCCTTCAAGAACAAGCCTTCATTCTAGATTTTGGACGGTTTTTGGTTGATTTTTTTTTCATACAATTTCCTCTCAAAATGTGGCATAAGGATTAAGCACGTCACTTAGATTTTCTTTATATTCAAATTACAAGTAGGAGGTGAAGAGGTGGAGAAGTCATCAAAATTCAAGCATAAAGAGGTCGAAGCACTACATGTTGCGATAGAATGTCATGCATACGATAAATTGAATCGTATTTAAGATCTTCTATATGATTCACCTCGCTTAGTGCTAGGCACTAGATTCACCCTTTTTTGGTCATGCATGTGGTGTGGGATCCTTCTAGTTTTGATTTTTGTGGTATCAATTTGTATCTTTGGCTTTTGTCTTATGATGGGATGTATACCTTTCATTTCCTAGGAGCTTTTTCAAGCCCATCACCTATCACGAGTTTGAACTATATTTGTCTTGATTCTTCTCAGATAAGGGCATGTACCAAACCTTTTTCGGCTGCAGCCATTTTCACTCTAGATTCATGTTTGAGGGTATTAACCACCAATTCAGGTTGATTTATAGATATTGCGTAGAGTCTTATGTTCGATCTTTTGTCATCCTTCCCATAACTAGTCAGAGTTACACTATATAGGCAACCTCCTTCATGTGCAGTCATTTTCCTAGTCAGATCTATATCTAAGGATATTGAGGTTAATACCCATATTTTGCATATAATCTAGTCTGAATCGGGTCGCAATTCTAATCCCAGTTCAGTTAGGACAGCCATATAAGCTTCTTTTAATCCTCTCTGTAGCAACTAGAAATTACACCTTGATTGTCAGTTATGATATTTGATGGTGTTATAATATAATATCTTACCAATGCTTTGATATGTTGGGTGCTTTGCCTAACTTTGTCTTGGCATGCTTGCTTAATCTCTGTTTTGATAATTTTGAATGCTTTGCATGCTTATCTGTTTTGTGTGCTTACCGATTTAACAGCTTTTCTGGCTTATTTGTCTGTGTGCCTTATAGTTTTTTTGTGTGCATGCTTCGGTTGTGCATGCTTATATGCTTTGATTTCTTATGCTTTTTGTGTGCTTTATGCATTTGTGCATCTCTTAAAGTGTGCTATTTTTTTATAATTATGTTAGGTTTACTTTATCCCATATTATGTCACTTTGTGGTTGTCGTATTCCTTATTTATTCCATTATCTATCTTTTTTATTATCATCCTTACCACAATTATTGCTTTCTTCTTACGTGAATGGCATCGCCTGATGTCCATTTAAGAAAATATGTTCCTCAACTTATAGATGTGTACTGTGTAAGGCCAGTACTACATCCATTTCTTCATTGCCTAAAGCAACAATGTCTTCCTTATCAGCTTCAGTCTAGAGCTGATTTTGTCTGCTCAATTTGTGAACTTTTTGTCATACTTTTATCCTTGATGACTCTAAAAGAAAGTTGACATATCCTATATCAATTCATGTTATAATTATTTGTTGTTTGGCATTGTTGGCTCTAGCTTTGCGTGGCTCATTTTATAATTTTTAGTCATGTTTTTGGCCTTATCAACTCTAGAAGAAAGTCAACTTTTTTTGTTCCCATCGTTCAATGACCAACTGTTCAACATTGTTGGCTCCGGTTGGGAGGCTCATTTTGTGACTTCTTAGTCGTACTTTTATCTTTATCGACTCTAGAAAAGAGTTGACATGTCTTATTGCCATCATTCAATGAAGAACTGTCGTGCAGCATTGTTGGCTTCGACTTTAAGTGTCTAATTTTGTAACTTCTTAATTGCATTTCTGAATTCATTGACCCTAAAAAGAGAGTTGACCTCTCATTCCCCTCTCTCAACAACTAACTGTCGTTCGACATTGTTGGATCTGGCTTTGGTGGCTCATTTTTACAATTTTTAGTTCCATTTATGTGTTTATCAACTCTACAAGAAAGTTGACCTATCTTGTAGAATCGCTTATTGACTAACTAACATTTGGCGTTGTTGTATCTAGCTTTGAGTGGTTCTTCTATCTTTATCAACTATAGAAAAGAGTTGACCTATCTCATTTTCGTCGTTCAATGACTGCATATCATTTGGCATTGTTAGCTCCAGCTTTGAGTGGTTTTTCTATCCTTTCCAACTTTAGAAGAGAATTGACCTATCTCATTTCTGTCGTTTAATGACTGCATATCATTTGGCATTGTTAGCTCCAGCCTTGAGTGGTTTTTCTATCCTTATCAACTCTAGAAGAGAATTGACTTATCTTTGTTTAGCCACTCAAAGACCACATGTCGTGTGGCATTTTTGGCTCCAACTTTGAGTGGTTCCGTTATCGTTATTGATTCTAGAAGAAAGTTAACTTATCTTGTTCCCTTCCTCAACAACCAAATTATCATTAGGCATTGTTAGCTCAGGCTTTGAGTGGCTCATCTACTGTTAGTCTTGATGTGTCTAGACGATCACTTGTAGCCTTTTGGCAATGCTGGCTTCGGCGTTTAGATATGCTTCTCTCCTTGTAGCTAAGCGTCAACCACATTTACATGTTGTTGGCTTTGGCTCTTAAAATAATGAGTCTTCTATGTTCCTAAGCAACCAGCCACTTTCACATGTTATAGCTTCTAAAGGTGCGCCCTTGTGTTTAAGCAACTAGTTGTTTTCACGCGTTGTTGGCTCCGGCTTTTAGATCTGTGTTTTTCATGTGACTAAGTGAGCTTTCATGCGTTGTTGGCTCCAGTTTCTAGGGATACGCTCTTTGTCCGGTGACAAGCCGCTTTCACATAGTCTTGGCTCCATCTCTAGTTGAAGATAATTCCCAGCTTCTTCATACTCATGAGATGATAAACTGCTTCCACGCAATATTGGCTCTGGCTTCTAGAGAGTGGGCAATTTATTTGATGGACAATTGTTTACAGGAATTGTTGGCTTCGCCTTTAGATAAAGTTCAATCTCATACTCATTTATTCTTTCAAGACTAATCAACGATCAACCACTTCATGCATTGTTGGCTGTGGCTTCGAGTGACGTCTCCAGTACTTGGCAGTTGTTAAGTACCAATTGTCCCTTTAGCACTTCCAATTTCCAATGTCCAGTTCATTGGTCTGGTTCATTAAGATAAGTAAGAAGCCTTATAGAGGTCTAACTTTTTTGTTGCGAGTCCTCGCGTCAATCTTATGTCCTATGATCTTTTCTGTGTTCTTTTAACAAAATGTGTTCTTTTAGGTAATCTTCACTTGTAAGCAAGCTGCCTCACCGAGGGGCTCAACAAAAACTCTTTTTTGTAGGTTTTATTTTATTCTTCAGTCTAGTCCAGTCCGGAGAGTTTAGATGTGTTGGGCTTACTTCAGTTCAGGGTCTAGTAATCTGGTCTGCCTATCTGTGTCTTGTCCTATCCATCTTGGAGTTACTTAGCATGTTATATCATATAATCACCATTTATACAATTTTTTATGGTTATAGTATGTCATGAAATGTACATGAATGTTAATTTGTGCTTGTCTTGAATCTCTGTAAGAGTCGAACTTGGGTGTATGCACACAGTAGTCTACTTTGGTGAATGATATATTGTGAACTTAACATTTTTTGAAAGGTTTGTAAGTTAATTTTCCATTGATGTATCATGAGCATAATTTTGTTAGGTACTGATTGAGGTATGGGAGTTACTGAACTTTTTCTAAATCAACATAGCTTTAGTATTTCCTGAATATCTCGAGTAATCTTTATTGTATTTGAGTTAGTATAACTTCATGTGAAAGTAGACTTCGATAAATTTCAATTGATATAAGGTTGACTAGAATCGAACTTTAGATTAGAGAAAACAAAGCCCTATGTGTGCAATCATGTTGAACAGTCACGTATCAAGTGCACCGCCCGATACACCCACTCCAAAAAAAGCTATTGTTGGACAACTTGTAATCTTTTCCTCAGGACCATGTAAATGTCCTCAAACCCTCAAGATTAATTATTTTGAGGGTTTTAGGTCCCTTTTGCACCTAAAGTCGGTTTCCTTAGACTCCAAGAACTTTAAGCTTATAAGTTCACGTCTTAGGGTTCATTCTATGAGGTGGAAGTCAAAATATCTGAACCTTGTTTGCCTCCCCGCTCCAAAATAGCCCCCAAAAATCCTAAATCCTGACTTCCTGCATCTAGCACACACTTGAATTTTAAACGGCTATGGAGCATTCACTACGATATCCGAGTTAGGCGACTAAAAAGCCAAAATCATGTATTTCATTAAGAGATACAACTTCATAAAAGAAGCTGAATCCATAAAAGATCATGTTCAAGGTCAAAAAGACGTTTTCGGAATTAGAAGTAAGCACGTGGTGGATAGTTGATATTAGGTTTATAGTATAGATTGTGTTCTAATATATGAATTGTCAATCTAGGTTTACTCAGAGATTATTGATCGAGGTTTGGTAGCATTACTTAGCTTGAATTGAGGTAAGGAATTCCATCTGAACCCTACCTCATCATTCTGATTTTTTTAAATGCTTCATTATAACAGTCTTACAAACTATATTGATTGTATATTTCTATGATTGATATAAAAATATTTTTAAACTGCAAATGAAACCCTAATTTGAGCCGTATAACGATCGTTTGAAATCCTGGTTCAATCTCATCTGTTTATTGACTCAATCATCATAAAATATTTTTAACTGTATTTATTACTTCTAAATATTGACATGAGTTAGTAATCCTGAGAGTTATAAGGATGATGCATATTGTTGGAGTTATAAGGATGGTCTGTTGGTTGGGTTAAACTAGTACCTAAATAGACTAGCTAGTGTATATATGCATATGTAAAGCGTATCGAGTACTGCCAGGGTGGCTTTGCTACAGCGTATGACTCATGTTCAATGTTCTTGTTTCTGTTTTTATTGCACTTGTAGCGGTTTGAAATGATTATTGATTTAAGGGATGGGAAAATTGTGTAAAATACCCCTGTGGTTTGGGGTTGTTGCAAAAAAATCCGTCGCGTTACAAAAATTGCAAAAGAACACCTAGGATTTTAAAAGTGTTGCACCGTAAAAATTCCGTAACAGAATGGTGAAAAAGGCTAAATTGCCCTTCTATATAAATGAGAATGGCACCCTTTCTTCTCCAGAATGGCCAATTTTCCTCTTTCTTCTTCACGAGATTGCTTAGTGGATCGATGGTGGGCTCGCGGCGGCGCAAGTGCGAATCGCAGATTGCGGTTCAAGTGGCGGAGTAAACAATGGGTCACGAGTATCGTGTTTACCTGAATTGCACAATCTTAGTCTAGGGTTTCAATCGCAGATTGCGATTTGAAACCATAGATCTGAGATTATGAGATTAGGGTTCGAATTGTTGTGGCCACAGTGGGATTAGGGTTTAATTTAAGTTTTGGGGTTCAATTAGGGTTCGATCTAAGTTTGGGGGTTCGATTAGGGTTTGAGTTGTTGTGCGATTGGTTTGGGTTTGATGGCTATAATAGCGATTAGGGTTCGATTGGTTTGGTTTGGGTTTGATGGTTCAATCGGCGATTGATTTGGGTTCGATTGAAGTTTAGGGGTTCAGCAGGATTAGGGTTCAATTGGTTTGGTTTGGGTTTGATGGTTCGATCGGCAGCTAGGCGGGCGACGGCGCCGAGGCCGGTTGTGGGTGGCGCAGGTGGTAAATGGGTGGCGCAGGTGGTAAATGGGTGGTGGTTCAGCTCCTCCTCCCTTCCTTTCCCCTTCCTTGGTTCCCTGCCTTTCCCCCTTCCCTTCTCCTACCTTTCCCCATTTTCCCGTTGTTTTCTTGAGCCGGCCCTAATATGGCTTGGTTGCAAAAGAGGTATTCAGGGGCAAAAACGGGTTTCCAACAATTATTTAGCAGTGACACTTGCTCTCCAGGTGCGTTTACCACAAAAGCGGTTAAAACAGACGGTTTTATTGACGGTTGTAACACTTTTACAATCCTAGGTGTTCTTTTGCAATTTTTGTAACGCGAGGGTTTTTTTTGCAACAACCCCAAACCATAGGGGTATTTTACGCAATTTTCCCTTAAGGGATTGAGTGTGGATACCCATCCCTATGTTTATATCAAAATGTTGTGGTTTCCTTTGAAAACCCTTTTAAAATTATCATTTGATTGTATATACAAAATCATTTGAATCGTTCTGTTTCTCCGTTTTAAAAGTTTTTTATTTAGTTTAAATGTAAAATCATCCGAATCATTTTTGTTGTTTTAATCTTTGATCGACCTTACTGGGCTCTCGAAAGCTCACTCTCCTTTGACTTCCTTTCCGTAGGTTGTTTGAGTATGGATTAAAGTGAGTGAAAGAGAAAATGATTTAATTTTTGGTATTGATTGTTAGAACCCTTGTGTGGGTGACTTTGCTAGTTTATTATTTAGGTTTAAATTTAGTTTCCAGACATGATTGTACACTCAGAGAAAATACATTGATGGATGTTTCAGTTGCTCCAAAAGTTATGGTATTATTTGGTTATGTTTTGAGGATAATATTGTTTAGTGTATATGATTAAGCGAGTGTTAATGTTCCGAAAATTCCGAGATGTTGCACTTACCCAAAATAAGACAACAGTGACGGCTACTGCTAAGGTTTTAGGTGTGTGTGTGTGTGTGTGTGAGAGAGAGAGAGAGAGAGAGAGAGTATTTTATTTGAAGAAAACTTTGCCCAATAAAAAATTCATACCCTATTAGTCCCTCAACATTCTAGCAAAACTAACATCAGTTGTGGGGTAGAGAAGTTAAATGATAAATAAAGGGTAAACTTTCTCTTGAGCTCGTCCCAACGAGGCGTCACTTATCTCGAGCCCTTTAATTGTGTCAGCAACATCTAGAAATTAATCTTGTTTGAGATTGTGCCATGGAGAAGCTAGTACAAATAAGATTCTTCAGTACGTGTGCTTGAGAATGCTAACTAGCATACCTATGTGATATTAAAGGCAAACCCAAGCATTAACAACACGAAGTTTTTCTCATAGTATCTGAAGTATTGAGCACATAAAGAATCACATAACAACATAAAAAACAAAACTATATAAGCTTAAGTCCATGGTGAATTGGAGGGAAATCAAATAAGATATAACATTTTAGAAATCATTTCACTAGCTTCATTAAATATCACTTGGGTGTGTCCACAAATAACGCTTATGATACTAGGACAAAGTACGATAAAATTATAACTAAAAAGCAGTAAAAGCAATTTTGCAAGTGAGGTTTGTAATTATGCTAAACTAAACACTGGGTGCACTTAATTTTTGATCATGCCATAAGTAAAAAACTAAGAAATACTTCACAGTACAACACAAAAAAAGAAGATGTTATCACAACCAATAAATAAAATATAATCTTAAAAATGGTAATCTACTTACTCAGGATTTATAATCACCAAGTTCAAATTACAGTTTGGTGAGTTGTCAAAGGAAACTATTGTGAAATGCGTCAAATCAAAGGCTGGAACCCCAAAATTTAGATGTCAAAATCTGAGGCAATTCACACTTTCTGATATGCAATACCAGTTGTTGTGGTCTTTATCAGGGTTGTGATGGTCACCCAAAAAAAAAATTAATCATCACAATTTTCATCGACACACAAATAACTTGCATTTATGTGATGGCCAAGAAGCGTTCCACGAGAAAAGAAGAGTGCAACAAAGACGGAGAGGAAGACAGGGGGAAGGATAGTAGTGACGGTGGTGACAGTTTGACATAGTTAAACAAGGGTTTAAGGCAATAAAATATGATGATCTATTTTTCAAAGTTCAAATTCAAAATATTTAAAAATACTTGTACAAAGCAGCTAGTGATTTGACCAACAAGTCACAAACTAAACTGGTTGTCGAATATCAATATATGGAGCTATAGTTAAAGGGTCTTGCGAGGCTCGGGGACCAAAATGATATAAATGGCCCGAGGCTTACTCGACTTGGTAACAAATTGGACTGGACTCTCTCTTGCTTGCAAATAAAAGGAGACCCAACCAAGAACCCTAATGTGTCCCCTGCTTCTTCAAATTGTTTGCATCTCTTACCAGGTAAAACTTGTGTCTAATATTAAGCAATTATGTGTTTCTTGAAGCTACATGTTCAAATCCGATTTGATTATTAGGGCTACGTGATGTGTGCGTATGTGTAGGTGGAGTTGGGAAGGGGAAGGGAGAGGGGAACGGTAGGGGAGGGGAGGGCTAACAGAGGTTTGCAGTGGTGTTTGTGTGTGCATGCGTGCTTCGAGAGTCGATAATTTGTAACGTGTAAATGTGGACTTCATAGGCTATTTTTGCTCTAGTTTGACTAGTCATACACTTCTATTTGATATGAAATTACTATTTGAGTTCAATTCGAGGTTTTGATGTTCAAATTCAATGATAGAACTCACAAACAAAGGGAGTCATTGTTAGCTAATGTTTGGATTTGGTACTCATATACCTTTTATTCATGTGGAAAGTAGCACAGCCCTTGCATGTAATGTAGTTATGTTCAAACGATGTGATCTAGGGATCACGACACCTCATATGGGGCGAGGTATGGTGTTTGATACTTACTGACACCTCGACACCGACACCTCCGGACAAGTGTCGACTACCTCTTAGCGGTGTCCAAATTTTATTATTATTTTTTTTAACTTCAGAATACCACTTATCACGGTACTAAAGATTTCCCTAAGTTGACCGTGCAACACTTAAATAAATCAAGCATCTGTTTGTATGCTAAGTCAACCTATCCCTCGGACCAAGCGATGTTAAGAGCAAATGATCAAAGAAAAATGAGAGTTTGGGAGAATGATGTTCACTATATTGCTTGGAGAATGCTACAATACTTGGATTACTCTATGCCTTGGCCAAGTAAGGCCTTAGTTATTTATACTACACCTCCTCAATGGACAGTAGGAATACATTTGATCCTAAGGTCTACATTGCATCTCTAGAACTATATATAATAGTATCTAGTTATTTACAAGTCTCCCTATTTTTCTAGACTTCTCCTTTAAGTCTCTAGAATTTTCTCTTATGTACAAGAAGGATGTGTAGAGAGTTAGTAAATATTTTGAAAATGATATTCACTATTTTGCTTGGAGAATGTTACAATTCTTATATCACTCTATGGCTAGGCCAAGTGAGGCCTTAGCTTTATACTACTCCACTTCCTCAACGCGCGGTGAGGATACATTTGATCATACGATCTGCATTCCGTCTCTAAAATTATATACAATAGTATGTAAATATTTACAAGTCTTCCTACCTTTCTAGAGTTCTCCTTTAAGTTTCTAGAATTATCTCTTATGTACAAGAATTATGTGTAAAGAATTACTGAACATTCTAGAAATGATATTTACTATATTTCTTGGAGAATGTTACAATGCTTGATTCACTCTATGCCTTGGCCAAGTAAGGCCTTAGCTATTTATAATACTCCAGCTTCCCAATGGACGGTAGAGGTATATTTGATCTTACAGTCTACATTCCGTTTCTAGAACAATACACAATAGTGTCTAGATATTTATAAGTATCCATATCTTTCTAGAGTTCTCCTCTAAATCTTTAGAATTATCTCTTATATACAAGAAGCATGTGTAGAGAGTTAATGAACATTCTAGAAATGATATTCACTATATTGCTTGGAAAATGCTACAATATGGGGATCAGTCTATGCCTTGACCAAATGAGACATTAACTATATATACTACTCCACCTCTTTAACAGAAGGTGGGGATACATTTGATCTTACGGTCTACATTCCGTCTTTAGAATTATGTACGATAGTATCTAGATATTTATAAGTCTACCTACCTTTCTAGTTCTCCACTAAGTTTCTAGAATTATCTCTTATGTAGAGAAAACATTTGGAGAGATTTAGTGAACATTCTAGAGATGATATTCGTTCTATTGTTTGGAGAATGCTACAATCACTCTATGCCTTGACCAAGTGAGGTTTTAACTATTTATACTACTCCACTTCCTCAACGGACGGTGGTGATACATTTGATCCTAAGGTTTACATTCCGTCTCTAAAATTATATATAATAATATCTAGATATTTACAAGTATCCCTACCTTTCTAGACTTCTCATCTAAATATAAAAAAATTATCTATTATGTACTAGAATCAAGTGTAGACAGTTAGCGAATAAAGACCTTATCCATTCATCGTCTCGTAAGCGCTCGTATCCGACACTTCATGACACTTATGAAGAAGTGTTGAAACGTACAGGGCCAAAGTATAAATTTTCAAACATATTTCGAGGGTTTGTGTGTAATATAATCGACAACTTTGGAGCTCTTTTTTTTTTTTTTATTATTATTATAGTTAGAAATTAGAAATATAAAAGTAAGCCCTAATTAGATCAACCCATTACCGTCGTCTTCTGAGTCTTCTTCTAGCGGCATCAAGAGAAGAGAACGAAGCAGACGACCCAACCAAACTGGTCGCCGGAGGATCTCGCCGCCGTCTCCGGATTCCAGCAACAGGTATCTTCGTCTTTTTCTCTCATCTATTTCTTTTTTCTTTCTTTACTGAGGTCTCCTTCTTTCTCTCTCATCTCTCTCTCTCGTTTCGGTACATTCGAAGATGACACTATTGATGTAGATTGAGCCCTTGGTCTAAGGAAAGAGATAATAGTTGTGTGACTTTGTAAGAGTGAAGTAGTGAAGTAATCTCTTATGACTTTGCGAGAGTTTCCTGATTTTGTTCCCTGTTTGGGCGGTGAAGAAGAGGGCGCTTTCCCAGTTTCTGTTACCTGTTTGCATGACTTAGTAAGAGTTGAGTAGTGAAGTACTTTGGTTAGGTTATGTACCATGTTTTTTCGTACTATTGCATTTAAATTTGAAGTATGACTTTTATTTGAGTTGCTTGTTTTGTGGTTATTGATTATTGTTTACCTATTGAGATGTAGAATGTATTTGATATTTAATGACTACATATAAACATAATAAAAATATATAGAAATCAGCGGCGTCCTGTGGTGTCCAAAATCTGGTTTTTTGGGAACTGCGGTGTCCATTGTCCTAGTCGGTGTTGGACGGCGTCCGTGCCCGTGCTACTTAGGATTTGATTAAACGACAAGGAATTCTACATATGCAAGTAAATGCTGTTTTTCGCTTCGTAGGCTGTTTTCTCTCCCCCCCCCCCACTTAATGACCAAACTCCTTCTGTTTCTTGTTTTATCCATAACGAACACGGCGTCAATCTTGTTCTCTTCCATATTTCGAGAGAGCGTTCTTTCTTTAGCTTCTCTTAGTTGCTTGTGTGTTTCCTTCTTTAGTTTTCCCACATCCGGTTTTATATGTTCAACACCCTACCAGTAGTCTTTGTGCTCATTGTGGCCTCTTACCATTCCTACTGGTTTGGGATTTTTATCCATTAGGTTTGTTCATCGAATAAAACTGGGTTACACAGGAACCATAAGGTAGAAAAGAGAAAAGAGAACTATAACTCAATTGTGTCTCTTATTGATTTGGTCGATATTAACTTTTAGAATACTTAGCAATCAAAGCACGCACAATTTTTGGTCTTATTTCTCATTGATGTTATTGAATATTTTTTCTTTGATTTGAAGGAAACCTTAGATACAACTTGGTTTTGAGCTCTAAATGTTTACATGCTCGAGCGTAGTCATGAGCTTTCAGTAGTAAGTTAACTAAGTTTATCATTTCTAGTAGAGAAATAAGAAGTCAGAAAGTTATACAAAAGGTTTTACAGATTTAACCAACTAGTTTCAATGTCAATATCAGGTGACCAAACTATTCCGGAGGAGGCAGCCTGACGAGTTCAATACAAGTGGGTCAAATGAGGGATCAAGATGAGTCCTCTGTGAGAGAGAGGCGGGAAAGAGGATATGATGAGTTGGAAGATCGCGCAGAAAAATCCAGAGATTCTGGCAAGCATCGCAGCAAGGAGAGGAGTAAGAGCAGTCGAAGGGAAGAGAAGGATCATAGGAGTAGAGACCCAGACAGATTGAAGACTGACGAAAAGGATGCTAAAGATTCTCAAAAACATTCCAATAGAGAGAGGAGGAAGGAGGACAGAGATGACCCTGAGAGGGATAGGATCAGAGACAAGGTTGGGGAGAAAGATGGCGATCGGGACAAATACAAGGATAAAGAACGAAAAAGAGATAAAGATCGAGGTAAGGAAGAGCAGCGTGAGAGGGACAGAGATACAGAGAAGTATAGAGATCGAGGGCGAGACAAGGATAGAGGGAAAGAGAGGAGCAGGGATAGGGATAAAGAAAAAGAGAAAGAAAGAGACAGGGGAAAGGACAGGGAAAGGGAGAAGGGGAGGGAGAAGCATAGAGATAAAGAGAGGGATAGGGAAAATGAAAGGGATAGAGATAGAGACAAGGATGCTCTTGATAAGGAGAAGGGAAAAGAGAGATTTAGGGAGGAGATACAGGACGACCAAGATGAAGAGAGATATCGAGAAAAGGATAAAGTGAGTTGGAAACATCGAGATGGGCTGAAATTAGGTGATGAAGATGGTAATTATAGTGATCTAACTAAGCGGCTGACGAGTTTTCATCATGAGGAGGCTGAGAATGGAACACCAAAGCATGACCCGAAGGCTGAAGGCGGTGGATCAAGCCGTCCAGTGTTGGAGCTTGAGGAGCGCATTTCAAAGTAAGTGAATCTTATTATGAGTTCTATGCCATGTTTCTGCTAGATTAATATTTTTACATCCTCGCCAATCCTCTTCACCTTTGTGATTTGATGTTTCTGAGGCATGTGGGATTCTTTGAATTGATAGAATTAGTACCATGTTCATTTTTTCTTCAATTTGAAGTTACTACATATTAGTTCTAGTGGTACCTATGTTACTGTGCATTTGATAGTCGATTTGGAGATCAGAATGATCATGTCCACGTAACTATTGTAATACAGGCCACGATTGAGGTTCCTGTAAATTAGTTGGTAAGGAGAGAAGGTAAAGGTTAATTCACTGTATAGAATTAAGTAGTTATTGTACTAACTTTGTACCAGTTAAGGTTAAACAAGTAAAGGATGCTTAAGTTACTACTAGGATGCTTAGGTTACTACTAATAGCTATTTAAACAAATTCAAAAGGCCAAAAAACTGAGAAATCCTTGGGGATTTGGATTTAAAAAGTGGGAATGGGATGTTCCAGCTACCTATATTCTTCAGAGTGACCTACCCTCAGTGGATCTACCTTCTCAACTGGTTGAGAGAGGAGAAAATCCCAGTAATCGTGTACTTCCATCTCGTCAAACAAAGGCGCTAAAATAGAAATATTATTAACAAAAAAAAAAAAGGGAATAGGAGGATGGAAATGAAAGACATCACTTTTCAGGCTTCCTTCAACACATGCATTTCTCCTGGCTGCCTTATTCTCGCTATCCATCCGCATCAGTCACATTAACTAGAGAAGACCATTGGGCAAGGTATTTGCAACTCTACTTTTAAGGTGCATGGTGCGTTTGTGGAGAAGCAAAGTGTTTGCTGCTTTGAATGCTGCCTTTACTTATTCTCGATCTTTTGGTTTGTAATTTGCTACTAGTATTCCACATTGAAATCTTTTAGAGGTAAAGAGTCGGATGGTAAATGGATTATTAATTGGAATGTAATGGCATAAACTTTCCATGATAGAACAGTGTATGTAATGAGGTTATGTCATGGTTCTGGAGCAAGTTACACCATATACTTTAGTTTCTTTTCTAAGTCTTTCATATTTTGTTAAGTAGTAGAGGATTATGTTAATAGGAGTATAGAGGTCAAGAATTTTTGTATGGCATGAATTCTTACCTAATAGAGGCAAAAGATTTCAAAGCATGGCCTACTATTCATATAGACGAGATTCATACGGCCTTATCCTCAATTACCTTGCGATTTCACTTACTCGTGGAAGGAAGAGGGGAAAACTGGGGTAATGAAGAAAAGAAAGCATATCCCGAATTAAGATCTTCTCTCTCTCTGATTACCGCTAACACCCATCTACATTTCTTGTCTATGTGCCGGTGCCAGCATTGAAGAACGGTAAAACAAAAAGGTAAATGCGGTCTCTCTCTATGAGAGTCCATGGTGATATTTTTCTTTACTGGGATGGGATGGATCCAGATTGGTTCTTTTGCACAAAGGCCGGGGAAGCCATGAGAGAGAAAGTTGGAGAGAAAGGCTAGGGAAGGATGCTGAACAATAGTGGGAAGTCTATATCTCGAGAATCTCGATGTTGATGTCCCTGTTTCTTGAGAGAAAGCAGATGAGTTACTTAGGCTGCTGTAGTGCTGTGAAATGATCTTCCGGTGACTTTGCGTCGAATGAATTTTTACAGTAGTAGAATCATTTGGTCAGAGTACACTTTTGCTAAAGATTAAGAAGCACCAGAACGTACTATTGAGCTAAAATTGCACCCTGGCATCATCACTCACCTCAAACCAAAGCACCAGAACGTATTATTGAGCTAAAATTGCACCCTGGCATCATCACTCACCTCAAACCAATATGCCCCCTTCAATCAGCTGAATTTTTGCAAATGCATATTGAGACACATCCCATATAATTTCCTTTCCTAGCCCACTCTCAAACCCCTTTCCCCGTGTATCTGTCATATGCTTACAGTCTTGAACTTTTGATAAAAGGTGTGAGAATAGAATTAGACTTCCACTTGCAAGTGCAATTTAACTGCATTTTTTCTTCATTTTGTTTTGACTAACTTATACATGAAGCACCCAAACCAGATATAACACCTGTATGATCTATAAACATTCATGCCAAGATCTTCAAATAATAATAAAAAACCATCAACATATCTGGATCGAGTAACTGAAACTGTTATCAGTGAAATAAAAATGAAGAATTGATTTTTTTCAAAACAAATGGATCTGAAAAACGGAATGTGTATAATACAACATTATTCATGACCCAAACCAACATTCCAGGAGACTGAGCACTCCTGTGAAAGAGTTTCACTGGAAATAAGGGTCTGATTTACTAGTCGATCCCTGATTCATTATTTTTTCTGGTTATCTGTATGTACAAAAGGTCGTCCGTTGGTTTTATCTGTGATTAGTATTGTTCTTATTGACGGTGTACTCGGGGTTGTGTACTTTGACCTTGTGGTATATTAGACTGGAAGTGTACCACTGCCTCCTCTAATGCACAGTTGTTTGAGGTCATGTGTGGAGTTTCTTTAGAGGAAGCAGAGGATGGAAATAGGCAAAATTGGAAGTCATTAGCTGCAATCAAGAGCATTCTACCTTGCTAACATGCTCTGAAGCACAGGTGTGCCAATCAGAGTGAAGCACCGGCATCGGGTGCGAGTGCAGGTGTGGTGCGGCATGGGTGCGTGTTGGGTGCGTATCCGCTATTATTATTTTAATTTTTTTTAGTTTCCTAAATACCCGGTGCCGGTCTAGTGCGGATAGTGTAAGGATTGTGTGTGCATCAAATTCTTATAGGGTGAAAACATGGTTTTCAAAAGAACTTTTGGGGGTCAAAACATAAAGCAGAAGTTTTGGGGGTCAAATCATAAATAACAAACTTATACTTTATCTTTCTGACAGCAGATCTGTATTGATCGAGAGAGAGAGAGAGAGAGAGAGAGAGAGAGAGAGAGAGAGAGAGAGAGAGAGAGAGAGTATAGAGGGAGGGGGGAGAGGGAGAGGGAGAGAGAGCACCCTCGCTACCATTGCGGATTCCGGCGACCACCCAAGAGAGATCAGCATTTAGGGATTTCTTATAGAGAGGAGACTGGTCAGAAAGAGAGAGAGAGATATGAGGAGAAGGAGAAGAAGAAGAAGATTGAACCTGGGACGCAAGGCGGCAGTAGCGTGCGGCATGCGGTGGCCGAAGGCTGCAGCAGCAATAGAACCTGGGATGTGATTCCAGAGAAAAGGAGGTACCTGCTTGATGTTAAGTGGTTTTTTGACAGCTTGATTCAATTTTCTATTTTCTACTTATTAACTTCTTACTAAAATTTTCCCCAGTACTTCAAAGAAATAACAGTAATACCCATATAAACTTCATTGCATTCAGCTATGCAATTTCAATATTTGTGAAACAATCCATTAAACTTAGCGAAGTCTCAAATAGTATTTTTTTTCACATGTATATCATGTATATATATTATAACCTCTGCTGCATCTCCCCACTATCTCCTGTAATTTCTAAAAATGATGCATCCGCGTATCTGCAGCCGTGTCGTATCAGCACCTGTGTCAGAGTCCATGCTTCTTAGCTCACATATAATTTATCGAGCTAAAAGACATTAAGTTATTTTAGTTCCTTGATGGTAGTCATCGAACAATCGGGTCTCAGAAATCAGGTTCCTTAAACTTGACAATATGTTAACCTTTTAGACAGATGGTCTGTCATAAAGCCTTGAAGGGTGTAATTTTAATCATTCCCTCTTGAATATTGGTATTTAGTTTAGAAATAAGCATGAGCATTTGGTGTATGAAGTAGAAGGGGATTGTAATAAGGTTGTCAAATGACATATTTCAAACAGAACATAATTTTTTTAAAAACAAAAAGACTTCTTTAGCTCTTATGTAATCTAATCAGTAGGATAATAAGAGTATGTATCCAAGGCTGTTCTACAATCAGGTATGGTTGGTGAGGGATTTGTTGGCTGACATGGTGTGGTTTATTTAAAACCCCATAGAAATTAAGAACAGAAAGTATTAAAGGATACAGAGATCTTCAATAGAATCAATGGAGTCTCAGAGCACAAGCTGCAGAAAACTCTACCAATGAAATTGTTTAAAAAGTTCCTAGAGCGCTTGCTGACTCCTTTCCTACTAAGACGACATTCCAAAGACTATATTTAGAGAAGATAGTAGTTACTAGATTCTAATCTGCCACCAATTTACCGAAGGATCCTCAATATGCAGATAGCCACCATACCCACGACAAGGATGTGACATGTTTATATGTATGGATATTTTACTAAGTGCCCATATACGAATGATAGCTTTTCGTCCTGCCGAGTAAATTGCTTTGGTAATATGCATTTTGTTCCCTATCCTTGAAAATGTTGATTTCTGCTAACTTTAACAGTTTCCTATGTTGTTTAAAGCCAGAATCATGGGCTTCTGCAACGCTTAATATTGTGGCCTATTCATCGATGACGGTTAACTTCAACATGAGGCTACTTGGCTATTAGATCAAAATTGTCGAGTGCTGTCTTGACTGTTGAACCCCTTGATATATATGCACTAGTTTCGAGGATGGGTAGTGTATCTTGAATTGACGACTCTATCGTTCACGATGTTTACTTTACCCTAATTCAGTAGTTGCACTGGTTTTGGTTTATCATGGTGCTTATGAAGCTTATCCCTCAAATTACTGTGTTAGGTTTGTGTTTGGCTGAGTTTATTTGAAGGAGTTATATTTCATGACTGTTAAGTTCTTTTATTTCTCACTCATCAGAATGAAGGAAGAAAGGTTGAAGAAAAAGTCTGAAGGTGTATCAGAGGTTTTAGGATGGGTTAATAAGAGCCGCAAGCTCGAGGAAAAAATGAATGCTGAAAGGGAGAAAGCCTTGCATTTTTCAAAGGCTTTTGAAGAGCAGGTTAGTTTATCTTTTCATATATTTCTGACCATCTCTCTTAATTGCATTTAGGTGTATGATGGATTATATTATGAACTTTGCAGGACAATATTGATCAAGGCGAAAGTGAAGATGAGAGTACAGCTCAGCCTAAACATCGTAAGAAACCTGCTAACTATACTTAGTTTATACATAGATATACAGAGTTTGTACTGCGCCCTGAAAATTTTCTCAGTCAAATTCTTGTTATATGACAATTCAACCATGTAACTAGTGCTGTAACTTGCGAAAAACTCAAATATAGTTCATGTAAGACATCAGACCATTTCTTTTAGAGGTAAAATAAAATGCGCCCAGGGCGTACACCTACTATACGCGCTAGGAATACCTAACCTCACTAAACACCTACTAAACTGGAATAGTATAGAAGGGGCTTCAGTAAATAACAACATCAATATCTCAAGACTTCGCGGTCTGATGAACACCTTTTTTGAGCCACAGAAACACACTTTCATACTTGGGACATAAAACTTATGTATCAGTACAGTTTGTATATTTCGTTAGTTCAGAAATACGTAGTTGAGATGGCCATTGTTGTGAATGACATACACTTTCAAGTTTCTCTTATATGAACAAAATCAAAGCAAAGAACAGAGGTGTTAAAATTTTGCCATGTTCAAACAATGTATTCATTGCCTGTTTTCTTTTGCATATGTTTTCTCTACTGTATGTGAATTTATCAGGTGCCTGATTACCTAAAAATTGCTTGAACAAATGTCAACAGAGGATCTAGCGGGTGTTAAAGTTCTTCATGGGCTTGACAAAGTAATGGAAGGTGGTGCAGTTGTTTTAACACTCAAAGATCAGAGCATACTTGCTGATGGTGACATCAACCAAGGTATTATATTATAGTTTATTCTCAATTATCTTTATTCACTTCATATTTTATTTGCTTGGACCCAGATTTTGTTAGGTGACGTTCAATGTATGTACCAGAGGTTGATATGCTCGAAAATGTGGAAATTGGTGAGCAAAAGCAGAGGGATGAGGCTTACAAGGCTTCAAAGAAGAAAACAGGAACCTATGATGACAAGTAAGAGCAGCAGTGTGGTCTATGTCTTTATGGTTGATGTACTTTCATATCTAACTGGTTGTTTTGGTCATTTTGCCGCCGTAGATTTAACGAAGAGCCTGGTTCTGAGAGGAAAATACTTCCACAGTATGATGATGTAGTTGCAGATGAGGTGAATCACATTTTTCTTTTCGTGTTATTACCAGAGATTATTGTGTGTGGTACATGATGTAGATATCGTGCTTCTGTTTCTTTTAGGGAATAAGTCTGGATGCAAGTGGACGTTTCACTGGCGAAGCAGAGAAAAAACTAGAGGAGGTATGTCAATTCTTTCTTTATGTTTTCTATAAATGGCAATAGGTAAGCCGATAAATGTGCATTCTTTCTATTTTCAGCTCCGGAGAAGGATAGAGGGTGTTCCCACAGTCAACCCGTTTCAGGATCTCAATTCATCTGCAAAGGTATCATCAGAATACTACACTCATGAAGAAATCCTCAAGTTTAAAAAGCCCAAGAAAAAAAAGTCTTTGAGGAAAAAAGATAAACTTGATATAGATGCCCTTGAAGCGGAAGCTGTCTCTGCTGGATTGGGTGCTGCAGATCTTGGTTCTCGTAAGGATGCTAAGAGGCAGGTTCTTAAAGAAGAAGAAGAGAGATCTGAGGCTTTGAAGAGAAGCAACGCATACCAATCAGCATATGCTAAAGCAGATGAGGCATCCAAAACCCTCCGTCTCGGTCAAACTCTTACTGTGCAGAAAGAGGAAGATGATACTCAAGTTTTTGGAGATGATGATGAGGATCTTCGCAAATCTCTTGAAAGGGCAAGGAAAATTGCTCTGAAAAAGCAAGACGACGGTCAAGTATCTGGTACTCCGTCAATTACTATCCTTGCTTCTTCCACTGGCAACAATTCAACTGCAGACAACGAAAACACTGAATCTGGTGAACCTCAAGAAAAGAAGCTTATTTTCACAGAGATGGAAGAGTTTGTCTGGGGCCTCCAGCTTGACGAAGGTATAGCGTATCAAATGCAAAGGCGAACTTTTGAAGGTTGCCAAATCAATGTTTGGTTAGAACTAGGTGCAGATTTTTTTAAATTTTGCCATACAATGATACTTAACTTCCATCATATGCACCTCCTATTGTTCTTTAGTACAACACCTGTTGTGTGTTCTTCCATGGCTATGGTGGTGTTAACTTTTGCTGCAAATTCTTTATTATGATGTATTTTCCCTTTTGTCTTCATATCATGATATCTAATGCTGCTTTTTCTCTTTCAGAAGCACAGAGGCCTGATGGTGAAGATGTATTTATGGAAGAAGATGTTGCACCAGAAGTCTCCGGTCAAGAACCAGAAGATATAGATGGTGGCTGGACAGAGGTAAAGGAAACTGGCGATAATGAAATTGTCCCAAATCAAGATAAAGAGGAGGGAGTTCCAGATGAAACAATTCATGAAGCTTCTGTTGGAAAAGGATTATCAGGTGCACTTAAGCTGCTTAAAGACCGAGGAACATTTAAAGAAACTGTTGAGTGGGGTGGTAGGAACATGGACAAGAAGAAGAGCAAGCTTGTTGGCATCTATGAAAGCGATGGTAAAAAGGAGATACATATCGAGAGGACGGATGAGTATGGACGAATTGTAAGTGTCTTTTGCTTTAGGCAGCATTCACTATGAGTTCTTATCATATATAACTTCTTATTTTATGCATGTCTTGCACGAATTCTTACGTCACAATCAGCTGTTCCTTAGAAGTGTCGTCCCCACCCTCCCCTTCCCCTTCTCACACACCAAAAAAAAAAAAAAGTTATGAATAGCTGTAAACATTATTCTGCTCTTATATTCCTAAAATAGACAAGTCATTTTGTGTTCACGTAACCGACATCTAGTTTAAATGTACTAACGCGTAGCGTTATATGTATATTCCTATTAGCTGTAAACATTATTGTGCTGAATTTAGATAAAGAAGTTGATGAAGAAAAGCATTCCTTGTGCTTGGTACAAGTTGAAACAAATCGTGTTAGTTAATGCATTGACAGCAGCCATGAAGTTCAATTGTAATGCTTATGCTTATCATCTGATTGTTTAATGGAGAAAATATAATGTTCCAACTAGCAATTTGCTTTTACTTAACGTGGTGGGTGATTTGGACATGGAATGTGGTTTCTAACATGGCTCAGAATTCTGATGTTGATTTTTACCTTGTCTCACAACAAAGATATGTTTCTTACCCAAGACATAATTGCCCATGCATTAGACGCAACCGCTAGAAAATGCTGACCTCAACTTATGTTAATTGTTGAAACTGAGCATCTTTTAGTTGAATCCTGTTGGTGGATTCTGGGGTTCCTTAGTTGATAATCGATATTGTGACTACATTAATTTTGTTGAATTCTTTTGTTTTAAGAATCAAGAGAAATATAGGCTGTATCTTTGGGATAACGAGGTTTTGTCTTTGTCTTTCCCAGTTGACTCCAAAGGAAGCCTTCCGGCAACTTTCACATAAGTTTCATGGGAAGGGGCCTGGTAAAGGTAAACAAGAAAAGCGTATGCGGCAATACCAGGAGGAGCTGAAGGTGAAGCAAATGAAGAATGCGGATACACCTTCATCTTCTGTTGAGAGGATGCGAGAAGCACAAGTACAGTTAAAGACGCCCTATCTTGTTCTCAGTGGGCACGTTAAACCCGGGTATAGTTGTCTTGTCGTTTTTAAACTTTTTATGCTTCTTGACATGAAAATAGTATCAAATAACGACACCGTCTTTCTTTTTGTCCTCTTGGGGGGTTTTTATTTATTTTTTTTTTTGGGGGGGGGGGGTGGAGAGGGGGCGCGTTGGGCGAGGTGTGGCGGGAGAAAACGAGCTGAAGTGTGTATGTTGCAAATGTTGACAGTTGAAGAATCTGTTGAGGAGGGATTTAATAATGACTTTTTTCTTGGTTGCCTTCCTTTGCTAGGAAAGGGATCCTTGGCCCCCGGAATTTCAGTTGAATATCTCCCTATAATCCAATATGGTGTTCTAAGGCATCAGAAATGAGTTGTTCGTGTACATTCACATGATTTAGTTATATCCTTGGGAATACTACCAGTAAAACACTTGAAGGATTCAGGACGTTGTCTAAAACCCACATCTTAATAGACTGCAGGATTTCAACTCCTTACCTTGGGCTTGTGTGTTCTTATCTGCTTTAGCGCTATCTATTTTACATTTGACAAGGTTCATTCTGCTAACTCAATCATTCACTTGTGTTTACTTTGTTTCTTCTCCAGGCAAACAAGCGATCCTAGAAGTGGATTTGCTACTGTGGAGAAGGACCATCCTGGGGGCTTAACGCCCATGCTTGGTGACCGAAAGGTAAGTTGTGCATGTGGGATAATTCATAGCAGACTTATGGTTATTAGCGTAGGTTGATGAATTTAATTAACAGGCATGGGGTTAACGTATATGTTCTAATGTGATAGGAATAATATATGTTAAAGTGTTTGATGTTAGATACTATAGTTCCCTCCCCAACCACACATCATAAATATCAAAATAAGCTTTTTCATTTGTTTTAGTCTATTGTTGTGGTGAAGTTGGTTATTAAAAGATATACAATTAAGAGACGATTGATAATTCATTATATATACAGGATCATCTGTTATGTATAAGTACATACATACATGAGTTAAGAGACCACTATATATACGGGATCATCAGACTTTGTATATAGCTTCATACAATTACATGCAAGAAAAAGACCTAACCTCTTCCTACCACTTGTAGGTCGTTTACATTTTGCCCCTAATTTTTGCTAGATATTGCGCTACACATGTTTTTGTGAAAGAGGGTGCATATTGGCGTTGGAAATTTATGTCTTGAAGAATGTTGCATGAAATCTCTTTTTTGTCTACCACAATTTTTCGAATTCCAATTCCTTCAAATCTTCATCACCCCTACCTCAAATGTGCAATCGAACTAATTTATTTGCAAGTTGTACTTATCAGCTTTTGATGTTCTAGAGTTCCAAAATTTTTTCCATATCATTAATAGACAGGAAGCTCTTCCACCCCCAGCCTACCCTCAGCAACCTTTGGCTTCTCACTCTTTTTTAAGGGTTTAAGACCAAAGGGGCAAGTAATATTCCATTTAAGGGCTATTTGGATGGAGTTTAGATGTTCAGGTCAAACGGCCTAAGGTGCAGAAATTGCAATGAGTAAGAGAGATATGAACACGCTAAACCTGAGGCATCACCCCTAGGGTTTTTTGGCATCATACTTTGGAGAAAATACATATAGGCATCACACATCAGCTGCAGAAGCTGCAAAATTTATCACCTCCCATTTCATCAGAATGAAGCTAGTACATCAGTTCTTATAGGAAAACTACAGCACTCTTAAAACCACTATTAATCAAGGGATTTGTTGACATCAGTGGAGCCAGCTGAAAACTGATATTGCGGAAAAATTAGCAGGTCAAATCTGCAGACGATCTGTAGAAATTCATCCCAAAAATTCCCAAGATCGATTTTTTTTCCATTGTTGGCCATGCCGTATCAGAACGGGCATCGATTTTGATCATCCAAGCCCATTTATGATTCTTTAAGAGTTCTTTTAATGGTGTTGTCCATTTGGAATATTTAAGCAATTGCTTTTCAAAAAGAAAAGGGTAAATTACACTAAACACCCATGAGGTTTTACGTAATTACACTCCACTACCGCTATCTTTAAAAATTACACTCCGTTCTCCTGAGGTTTGTACCCGCATTACACACAACTACACACTTTTAACGGCAGGCCCAACTCCGTTTCAAGATTCCCTGACACACTACTTTATGTAATTTTCTTACCCAAAATACTCCCCCTTTGTTCTTTATACACCTGTGTGGTCTTCTTGTAATGTTGGTTGGGTTTTGTAAATTCTAGCCAACTCCATAGAGACCCTTCTTCCCTTCCTCCACCTTCTGCTCGTGCCCTTTTATCCATTGCCTTCATCAGACCTACCTGCTTGAGGAGGTAAAAATGTGGTGATCAGAAAATAAAAATGTGGTGGTCAGAAAATAGTGAAGAATGGTTGGATCTGCAGTTCCCACTAGATTGTGAAGATATACAATGCCAGCGTTCAAACATTTTCTGCAATTACTTTGTACTGCTCGTGCCCTTTCAGTGGAACTTTGCAATTTTTGGTGACGTTAGAAAACTTCGGAGACTGCAACATCTGGGTAACAGTTGTTCGACCCTGACACTCGTAATTAACCGGAACTTTTGTCCCAAACACAGCATACAACTCCCCGAGGCTGTAAAACCCAAGACAAACGAGGTCAAAGAAGTCATGTATTGCTAGGAGCAGGAGGTAAACATGCAGTAACTCTCACGTCGAGAATGAAGCTAGCAGTATCTTAGAGATGGTGCCACCAAACCTCGTATCCCAACTCAGAACAATATCACATTCAGTCGCAAGAACTTGCCACTGCCATTATTCTAATGGCGGCTCTAAACCATACAACTCGTTCGCCTCTGCTGCACAAGTCGAAGAGGCCTCTCGCATTCTCCGCACCTTCGTCCAAGCTCTCGACTTGCGGCACGACTAAGCCATGCACGCCAAACTCGTCAAGCAAGCCCTTCTCTCTTCCCTCTACCTCCGCAACAATCTCCTCAACATGTAAGCCAAATGCAGCCATCTTCCAGATGCCCTCAAACTGTTCGACGAAATGACTCACAAGAACGTGGTGTTGTGGACAGCCGTCATTGCGGGCTTCGTCCAAAAGGGTCATCCGTAGACGCTCTCTCTCTCTCTCTCTCTCTCTCTCTCTGTTCAGACGCATGCACGTGAGTGGAACCTAGCCCAACGAGTTCTCCTTCGTCAGCGGGCTCCACGCCTGCTCCTTCTCGAAAAATCCTGCACACGCGTACCAGACTTACGCGTTGATACTTCGGTTTGGTTTTCAGTTGAATATCAAATTGATGAAGCCAAAAAGTATTTCTCTTCCATTACTAACGTTTATGGAATGCATCCTGGAGAAGATCACTATGCATGCATGGCAAATCTCCTAGGCCGACAAGGACGGACAAAAGAAGCTGAGGAATTAATCTTAAAAATGCCGTTCCAACCAGGTTTGCTGGTTTGGCAGACCTTGCTCGGTGTTTGTGAGCTTCACGGTGAATCACCCTTTCCTAGTGTTCCCTCCAAATTCCAAGAAAACATTGCACCCTTAACACCGTAAGAGAAAAAGTTACTTTTTGAGCGGAGTGTAATTTTTAAAGATAGCGGTAGTGGAGTGTAATTACGTAAAACCTCAGGGGAGTTTTGTGTAATTTAGCCAAAAGAAAATCTTAAAATGTATGTTAGCTTTGAAAGTTCCAAGTGTGAGTTGTCAGAAGAAAGCAAAGGAATATTGATCGCCAAGAGGAGCCCCATTTGACGAGAGATATATACTCTTAGGTGGCATATGTACTCTCACGAGGTTGCCCGAGGTTTTTGTAACATATATACTCTTTACGTTTGTAATTGCGGTCCTACTAACTAAGCTTTACTATTATCTTACCGTGCTAATTTTAGCAAGTCTTCTATCTGCTTTGCGGAGTATATATTCTTGACAGAGATGTTTCAAATACAATCTTCTAGTTGTTATATTCGTTCTTTTGTCTTAAAATCTTATAAATGTTTATGCCCAACTTGCAGGTTGAGCACTTCTTGGGGATAAAGCGCAAGCCTGAGTCGGGAGACATGGGCCCACCAAAGAAGCAGCCTAAACCATCTGAATCGGGAGATATGGACCCACCAAAGAAGCAGCCTAAACCGTGAAGTCTCCTGCAGAAGGTTCCTGTCATTTTCGTGGAACATTTTGCGGCTAGTTAACAGTATTAGTTCGAGGACGGTTTTTACTTGGTTGTCCCCAAAATCTTTCGATACTGATAAGCGTACATAAAGCACACATTTTTTGGACTAATTAGGGTCACATTTTCTTGTCTGACATTTCTATCAACAGCATGGATAACTTCAACCACGAGCGCAGAGATCAATGGTCCAATGCAAGTGTTTTGAGGGCAAGCATGGATATCATCCGCCCTCCTTTGCCTCAAATGAGGACGGATGAGGGGTTCCCATATTATTTTGGAGAATCGTAACAGTGTTAGAGCTATTGGTCCAATTTAGGAGCATTATCTTATAGCAGGCTAGAGGGCAACCATGAGTTACCATGCCAACAGAAAACATGCTTTAAGGTTGTCCCTGTTGCAATGCCTCAAGGTCACCGTGCATTATGATAGTTGTACAAACTTAAGAGTGCCGTATTGGCGACCAAAAAATTGTCAAAATGTTGCTGAGTAACCGCCTTATTGTCGTAGAATCACTTCAACTCGTTATATTCGTTCATCGATTATGAGGCTGGTAAGACGCCGAAATTTGAAGGAAAAAACTGACTGTTCACAGAAAGTCTTATTTAAGTGCGAAGAATAAGTTAGCCGTATATGTATGATTGGAACAATCTTATGAAGTTTTCGGGTAGGATCACTCCATGTTATTTTCCGACAGATAAGCATTGGCACGATACGAAAGAAGACCCCCGGCTTAAAGGTTAGCTAGTTTATATGTTGGTGTCACGGTGTTCTTGATGGCATCGAAGAGCGTGCCTGCTAACGTATTGCATATGTGGCCTTTGCGACATCTTGCTCCCATTGAAGCCTTCTTCGAGTCTCCTCCATCACGGTCTCGTTTACGTGCCTCCTGCTTTGGGGTTGTGAGAACGTGGACCCTGCTCATTTGAGACAAAAGAATATGTACCTTTTTCTACCATCGTTTAAAGTCTACTGCAAGAGCTTTCAACGGCTGTGCCATTAAAACTCATCCGAGAATTACGTATTAAGATTGTCGGTGTCGGGGTGTTATTGATGGCATTAAGGAACTAAAAATGGCGAGAGACAAGAAGAGTCTCCAAGGTGTGTTACATAGTCGATTTCCTTACGACGTAATTCGCACCCATCACCCTATGAAATTCGCTCACGGAAGCAATAATGCCATACATCAGTTGTATGTTGGTTGCTTTTTTGCCAAACGAGATCGATAACAATTAGTGATTTGCATGATTGTTAAAAAATAGAAAATCAAAATTTTGCAGCAATTTAATTTTCAGCTAGATCTTAAGAGGGTTTTCATAGAGGAAGAATCTGTAACTTTCTTTCTTTATTCTTCTTCTCTCTTTTATTTTTGATAATAAGAGAATTGCATTGATATGAAAATGTTACACAGTTCACGAACCAGGAGACCTTATGGCCATACAAACTAGTGTTCCCAACCTATTCTGGTTGCACCCAAGGGCCCACCAGGGGTCCCGTTTTATACGACACGTCACATATTCAACGATCAACGCTCACAAGCCGGTCAAAGCGACACATACTCAAGTCACGTGAATTGCTCGTGAAGCAACCTTGGTGTGCCTTCTCCCTTAGGGGGGTCAGCCACCTAAGGGGGTCGGCCACTCTAGAGGGGTCGGCCACCTACCTTCACAACCGACGACTGTCGCTCGCGGAAGTGTGCCGTAGTCTCACCGTCGCTCGTTGCCGCGCTCTGGCGTTGCAACGATCGTCGCTCGCGGCTGCGCGCTGTCCATGCAATGTTAGCTGTCGCCCACGCGCCTACTCCACGGTGCCCGTCACTCGCGCCTGCCCCCATGCGCCGCGCCGCTGATACAGCCATGCTCCCATGCTCTCTGTCATAATCATGTTACATGCCCCCCGAGCGTCACACTCATTCACCACACCATGCCCCCTCGCCATGGACGTGGAACATGCTTCGACCCACTCTACGGAGTGTGCAGCATCCCGCGGGAATAGGTGACTCCTCCGGGACACTATCTCCATCAGTGAGCTTTTCAACTCTCCTTCCGCCAGGTAGACGGCTCCTCCGGGATGCTACCTCGGCCAGTCGGGTAGACGGCTCCTCTAGGATGCTACCTTGACGCGCTCTGAGTGCTCCGGCACAAGGACTCACCCACGGGGATTGGGGACTCCTCCGGGACACTATCTCTGCTAGGGAGCTTTCCAACTCCCCTTTTGCCAGGTAGATGGTTCCTCCGGGATGCTACCTTGGCCGGCCAGGTAGACGGCTCCTCCGGGATGCTACCTTAGCCTGCAGAAATAGGCGACTCTTCCGGGACACTATCTCCGCTAGGGAGCTTTCCAACTCCCCTTCCGCTAGGTAGATGGCTCTTCCGGGATGCTACCTTGGCCTGTCGGGTAGACGGCTCCTCTGGGATGCTACCTTGACGCGCTCCGAGTGCTCTGGCACAAGGACTTACCCGCGGGATAGGCGACTCCTCCGAGACACTATCTCTTCCAGGGTGTCTTCGTGACTTGCCTACGTGTTCTGGCACTGGGGGATTGCATTGGCACCCCTATGGACTATGACCCCCGGGTCACTCCGAGACGGAAGCAGGTCTTCGAAGGGCATCATGCCTAGTCCATCTGACAGTTGGGCGTTGGGTCTTTCCCGCCGCTGCCAGGCCTGTGAGACTCTGCAAGGGCTTGGATTGGTGGCTAGATCAAGGGGGTTTTCTGGCCACACCGACGCTGTGGGAGCCAGTCTTTCCAGACAGACAGAGCGACGTTGTGCGGGCAGGCCGGGGAATATGTGATTCTACAGTACGTGGAGCACCGACAGCTGTTGACCCCTTGGTGACGTGTCACTCCCAGGGAACGCCATGTGTCGCGTGATTACATCATTATCTCAACCTCTATAAATAAGGGTCTTGATAATTCATTTGGACAGATTTTTCTTTCATTTGACAATTTCACTTTCTCTCTAAAACCTATTTTCTCTAGAAGTCTAGAGAGAGAAACATAGTTGGACCTCTGACATCGGACCCCTGACGCTGACTGTGACTATCGTCGTGTATTCATCCTGCGCCACCGCCCTCGCAGCACTGCCACCCTCAGGCCCTGTTTGGGAAGCCCTTGGTCTCTGCCCTTGGTCCGCCCTTGCTGTGTCTCACATCAATATACTTGGCATCTGACTCGAACTGCATTCCTTGTGGCACCTCCACGTTGACAGCGAACCCCCCACTACAAGAAAAATGGTCTTTAGCGACCGCGCCTTGCGGTCGCTAAAGACCCTTACGCGGTCGCTAAAACCCTTTAGCGACCGCGTAAAGGCAGTCGCTATAGCCCAGGTCGCTAAATTTTGGCGACTGCATTTTAAGTTCGGTCGCTAACTTTAGCGACCGCGTTGACTATATTTAGCGACCGCTCTTAGCGGTTGCTAAATATTTATTAATTTAATAATTATGTTTTTAATTATTTTTTATTAAATTATATTTATATTTAGCGACCGAATTAGCGACCGCGACAGGCGGTCGCTAAATAATTTAATTTTTTTAATTGTTTATTATTATTATTTTTAAAAATAATAAAAACTTTAGCGACCGCGTTGTTTAATTTAGCGACCGTATATTGCGGTCGCAAAACCTGGATTTGCAAAAAAAAAAAATTCAGGTCAGATAACCTGTCCAAAACCTGTCGCAAAACTAATATCAATTCGCATCCAATCCAATCGATCCAAAAACCGATTTAACTTCTGTTGAAACGGTTTTGAATGAATGCGTTGAAAGCTTTCAACGCATTCATTCAAAACCGTTTTACCCCCTGTCCCACATTCATTCAAACAGCTGCTCACATTCATCAAAGTATAGATAAACGTTAATATATGCATTAAAATAATAGAATTAAAATAATAGAATTCATACAGTTAAGTACCGATGATCAATTCAAAACAAGAAAATAACATTCATGGCAGATGAACCTAACCAAACCCCTATCTAAATCACTCATCGGTAGAACAACCAGCCCCGTCATCATCTTCTTCATTCCTCGATGATGAAGGCACGTTTGATCCAACAACATCTTCATCGCCCCGGGGGTCACCGGCACTAAGATCATCGGTATTGCCATGCACAAAGCCATACAAATGATTCAACATCATATATCTAATCAAGATCACATATAGAGCACAAAATACAGCAGGATATTGAGAAAATTTGTATTACATGTAGTTTGGGGTCCTTTATAATTACATAACTATCACCGAGCATCATCCGCATGCGCGCATCAAACATTGTATTGAAGCACTCTGCCAACGTCGCAGCCATAGCCGTCGTGTCTACCCGAGGAGCGGTACAACTCGTCTCGCCTGACGATGCTGGTCTGTCTGCTAACAACGCTCGAGCGGACTGACGAGGGTGGCCGAGTATACGGTCCTTCCTAGGACCCCCAGTCGCGTCTGACCACAACGAGATATCGTCCACCGTCTGGCTGGGAGTTGGCCTGAACTCTCTCTAAATAAACTCTGTATAAGAAAATAACAAAAATGTTAGAGAAATTCTATTGGCCACAATCGCAAAAAAAGCAATAGGAATACAAAAATATTGCTTAGTTACGTGCTCACCGCAAACTGCTCGGCGCTCTTAGACACCCACTTCCCATCACTATTCTGGTGTGTGCGCTCAAAATGGCGGAGCCTCGCTGTCAGGGTTCTCCCTGTCAACCTCAGCTTGTGCACGGCAAATGGACGGGAACCAGCACTGTGCTTCATCTTCTTCTCGCTTTGAGTCATCTCCGTGCCTCGCTCACTCAGCTTCGCCCAGTCTGGAGTACTCCAATGCGGCACCAGGTGCCCCCACATGGTTCTGGAGAAGTACTCGGGATTGTGGTCTCTGGTCATAGATATATCTGTCGTACCCGCCCCAGCTAGCGCCCACCTCCTCGCATTCAGTATCCATTTCTTGTAGTTCTCGGCACAATGCCACTCCCACGCCCGCCTCCCGAGTTCTCGCTCTCCGTCCGACTCAAATTTAAAATAGTCCTGAACATAATTCAACACAATTGAAAAACACAGTTAGCAAGAAAAATTCAGCGATAATGTACTTCTAAAACCGCAAAAGTAAAGCACATAAAACATACTACGCTCCTTACCAAAAACTTCCCCCAAACAAGCTCTTTGTCTGATTCTGTCCACGACCCCCACGTCGCATAAGGCTGTGGGAGGTGAGCCTTGATAATAGGACCGATCTTGGTCCTAACACAATCCTCAACAAAACTAATTGCAAGAAATCACAAAGATACATCAATCCCAATATAAGTGCATATTACAATAGAATTGAGCTTTGCAAATTAAAAACATACTAATTGTTTCGGACATGAGCAGTAACCCTCTGCTCTGGGGTGGCTGGAAGAGGTATTCCGAGGGTAATACCTCGCAATACAGATGAACTAGACACTGCAGATGATGAAAAAGGAAATTATTATATTTATATATATTGCAAGTAATTGCTTTCAATCCGA
>JAVXUP010001188.1:0-268142 GCA_033070095.1 Escallonia herrerae
TAATTTCAAAGCTATCCGGATAGAAAGATGCAAAATTTTGTTCCTTAAACAACTTCAAGGGGGCATTTGATTTTTACGGAAATCTAAGCTCCTGAAAATTTCCCGCAATTTAAGTCAGTGAGAATCGTCACAAAATCCCAAGTTGTCGCGACGACGAGTTATTTGGTATCGTATAAATCAATCCAAACGCACCACTAAATCGTATCGCAAAAATTGAAGCAAATCACTGCGCGCCAAAAGTTTAGCAGAAAACACTCACTTTACACGCACAGTGACAGCACTAAGAGAGATCAGAGAAAAAGCCAACAATGGTGATGCTGTGCTTCGTATTGGATCTGCGGAGCCTCTCGTCTCCATTACTTAGAGACCTCAAACAGGTGTCTCAACTAAACTACCTACATATGTATGTGTGTAAGTGTGTGAGAAAATTGAGCAATCGTGAAAAATTGGAGCTAATGATCTAATCTGGTTCCTTCGCTTTGATATTAGTCACTGTTGCAGCTTGCAAATTTCTACGCCATTTCATCGCCTAGTAGTGGAAGTGGAAGAGCTGGTTCGAAGCCGCTTCTCGATCGGATCGGAGTTTGCTATGTTGTAAGGGGTCGAATTTCGCGGTGCAGTGAGGTACGTGATCCATTGGAAGTTTTTGCTTCTACTTCATTAGGTTTTGTTCTTATGTGATGAATATATGTGAAGAAAGGATAAAGGGAGAATGGAAAATCAGATTTTCAATTTCAGTTTGACATTCGAGTTAGGGTTTTGAAGATTGATACAATGATTCGGTGCATGCTCGTGAGCGTGTGTGTGCATTGCAGTCGAATCTATGTTTACTGCTTAATTAGGTTTTGCTTTATGATATGCTGGAGTTATATGATGGAGACCTATGCCAATTGAATCTCTTCTTTTAATTTACGGTTTGGAAGATTAGTATAATGGAATCTTTACGTGTATGTGACTGATTTCGTGTCTGTTTGCATGAGCGAGTGCGTGCATGTGTGTGAGAGAGAGCGAGAGAGTCTCTGTGTGTGCATGTGTGTTAAATACTGTTGCTCTCTTGAAAATCAGAGTTGAAATGTTCCAAATGTATGCTATCTAATCGGTTGAAATTCTCTAACAGCTGAAGGTTGCATATAGTCCAAGAGGAAATTTCAGTCTCCGTGATTTTCACCATGCTGTCAATAACATCCCTACTCATGCGTTCTTGCCTGAATTCAGCAGTTGTGGAGCTATGTGTTGTGATGGTAATATATACGTTTTGGATTTGCCTGTATGATCCCTTCCTATGGTTTTTCTTTTAATTGTTTCGATGATTGTCTTGAAGATGCAAAAATTTCCAGCGTCCTCAGCAATCAATTTTTATACTCCTGGGGTGGTCATGAGAAAGACATTGCCAGAAAAGTGATTGTCGTTGGCTCGTGTCCAGTTGCAAATCTGGACACTGTAACGAAAAAGACTCTCATGGTGAGGATAACGTCAACAATATCTTTGATCGTGTATCATAGTTTAGTCCTATTCGCATCTTCTAATTATAAATTTTTTGAATGTTCTGATGGATTTATTGCTAGGATGCAGCAGACAAATGTGTTTCAGTGGAGTTTCTTTTGTTGGAGCAAAGATCAAGCTATGTCCGTGATTTTCCAGAAAGTATTAACAGTTTTGCTAAGGACATCTGTGAGCTTGAGAACTGCTCGTTTCGAACCTATCTTCCAGGTTAAACGCCTTGAGTATCATGCAATATTTATATGTTTTATCAAATAAAACACCTTTTCATGGACATGAAATATAAACTAACATTTGGCATCAATTCAGGTGTCTGAATTCCTGATCAAACTTTAGGCTAACCCACGAATGACATATATGAATACATGTTATTCATCGCATAAAGTGTCAGCCAAATCTGTTTTATCACGTTGTCATATATATGGTTGAAAATAGCTTAAGTATCTTCACTTGCCAATCAGCATTAAGATGATTCTATATGCTAGACTCCTCTTTAACCCAAGTAGATCATATCGTCCATTAATTTTGTACTGCTTGAACAAACTGATCTGCGGAAGTCATTCCTAAGCTAATATGGTGAGAGCTTCGTGCATTTCCCGACTCCCGCCACCCCCCTCTATGCATGAAGGGGGGAAACTGATATGTGATGGAGAAAAAACTAAGTTGAAAATAATGTTTAAAAGTACTGAATAAAGACCATATATGCAGATGCACAGGTATTCAATGCCCTGGTAAAGCGATGGCTACAGGACCTGAAGGATGACATGGAAGAACAGTTACAGGCTCGTTTCATGTTTAAAAACAACCTTGTAGGCACTATGAGTCATATATCCTGCAACTTGTGCACCTCTTTCAATCAAATAATCGATGGGTTCATTTTTTGTCAGGTATTGGATATGAAATCAGATCCCAAGTAGCATAGCTATCTTTGTCGAGTTTTTCTTTTAATGCATTTTCATATAGATGGAATTTATTTTTGATTTGATGGCTTCTACTTGGTCTGGTGCATTTCACCAATGACTGGTAAAGAATTTCACATTCATCAAGAAGAAACAAATATCAGGTGTACTTATCCTGCTTGGTAACTGATTAACTAGAGGATATGGTATATGCGTATGAACACAGACTTCAAGACTCGGCAATCTTGAGGTAGACATTTCCCCTTGGGGCAAACTGTCTAGGATACAAATTGCAAGTTTTGTGATTCTCCTTGTGTTAGACATGCATATTGTTGCTTTTGAGAACATCCCCCCCCCCCCCCCCTTCTCTCTCTCCTATTGTGAGTCAGAAATTTGGGATGTGCCTCCCTACCCTGTCTTCTCAACTATAAAGATGAGTTTTCTTATTGCCCTTTGTTTCTCTCTCATCATACCATTTATTGTCAGGAACACAAAAACAAAAAAGAAATCAGCTAGCTCAAAATCCCTCGCCATTTTCTGCCAAGTGTGGAGGTTTATATCAGTGTTGCTGACAAAAGAAAGTATATCATATACCGCTAATTTGGAATAATAATGACATGTAGCATTTTATTGTGCCTTGCATACCCCTTCACAACTATTATAAATTGGTTGATGTTGTTCCTTATATTCTTTTGGGCATGTTTCTGTTTATATCCTAGATTTGATCTCAGAAGCTATAATTGTACTTTGATTTACCACAAATAGACATGCAGGTGTCACGGCATGCCATTAGAGGAGCGCAGATATAAAAAGAAGCCTTCTGCTTGTCCCGTCACAGGCGATAGCCTGGGAGATTTTGATTTGATTGAAAATTCTGTGAAGGTTGGAGAACAAACAATCCTGTTTATGCCCTCGTTCCACTGCTGTGAAGAGCTCCACCAAGTCTCTTCACCTATTGACTTTGACGTTATTAAGAGGACCAGCTTAATGTCTCTAAGTGAAGGTAGCCAATAGATAGTATCTCGAGCTAGTTACATTTTGTGGAAAATGTGGAGCTACTCCTTCTTCATCAACATCGATCTGTTGCCTGAGATGCTTCTGCTTTGGTGCTTTTTCACGTAAAATCACCTTGAGCCTCAACCGTAAAGTCTCAAGCCTAATATTTATTAGCCTTGAGTTGTACATTTCAACTTCTGAAATTCTTACTTTGTACTGTAACATTGCCTTGTAATGAGCCATGCCCCTACGTTCACTGCCAAACTGCAAGCCCAATACAAGTTTTAGACACTCCACTCCTCAAGTTCTAGCATTCTGGAGTTGTCCAAATCTTTTGTTGCCTGCGTCTGATGTCCTTTTGTTAAAGTAGAACTGTCCTCCTCCTATTTTTATTTGCAAGTTGTAACACTCCAATGAACTCTGGATTATAAGTAGGGGTGCCATTCGTCAGGGGAATTCGAACAATCAGAATGAAAAGGCGTTGGCAAGTAGTATAAAGAGCCATCCAACTTTCCCCTTACTTTCTTTTATTGAGGTCAAACTGGTAGTTGCACTGGCATGTGAGCGTCTGGTAGATAAGCAATTGTGCAACAGAGACAGCATGCATTATATCCTTTCAGCAGCAGTTTCAGTATGTACTCCCGACTAACTCACCCTTTTTGGCATTTTTGAATAGGTGCTATCTTAGGGACTTCCTGTATTGTTACTCCATCAACCTGGCACGAGTCAGATGAGGTTGACAAGTCAGAGCTAAACACTCAAGGTGCAGTGGGGGCTGCCTTTGAGTTCATACTTTGGCCAGAATATTGTAAAATCACAAGTTTAAAGCTTATTTAATGATCGAATTTTCTGGCTTGTCTTGAAATTGAACACTTGGTTATATCTGATTGCACTTGCCAGTTGGTCTTATGAATTTGGTGCCAATACCATCTTCTGATTTGGCTTGTCTCATTTAACAGTATTTCAGGGGCTTTGCAGCGCGCTACATTCACTCGACCAGGGTTTAGTTTGCTCTTCAACTAGTAACATAGAAACACTGGGCGAGACTTCCTTCCACTGTTATTATATTCTTCTTCCTTCGGACACCGGATTGATGCTTCTCCGTGTAAGTAATCCACCTTGGTTTTTGTTTACTTGGGTAAATTTGCATTATAGTTCTGAGGTCTCCGACAATTTCCTTCCTCTGCCACACACTTTCACATTAGCGTATTTGTTGTGATGACGTCTTCAATAGCATGCTCAAAAGTCATGAAAGTTGGTGCTTTTTACTCCCCAGTAACAGTTTCCTGGATTTAAGTGGTTCTCGGCTTTCCTTAATATTGTTCCCCACTCTTCCTTGGGCAATTCCCTATGTTTGGCACTTTTCGTACCTAACCAGTGCAACATCAACAAATTCGCTGAACCATCTTGTTGTTACTCTGGTTCCTCCTCTCTAAGTCTCTAACTATTTCCATCTTGATCAACCATGTCCGCATTTTCTTCTGCCTTTCCTTTCAGTTTCGCTCATGAGCTTTGGAAGCTTCAACCTGACAACTTGAATCAATCTAGCTAATTGCAAGCATATGTGCAGATTGTATCAGAAAGAATGATTATCAACAAAAATGTGTCGGCAATGATTTGCAAGTTAATTTGGGGAATAAGCATGTTAAATTTATGCAGTTTTTACCTAATGGTTGTAGTACAGTACATGTCTTGGAACTATTGGTAATCTTACGCAGAAAACAAATCACAGCAATTTAAAAAGGAAAGAACATTGTTCTGGTTTCCAATTTCCTTCTTCGTCTCGGTTTGATTTCACCAGTGTCATATGACAATTGCAGCGGCTCGCAGGATCAGAGGAAGCCTGGCCTCTCCCTGATGTCAGTCAGTTATTTGATTCTATAGTACCCAAGGATATCGAAAACTCTGTTCGAGCCTCATTAAAAAAGGTTGGATATTGTCTGAAACGCAACCAGTTCACTCACATTACTTGGCAAATTTTATCCCCTTTGTTGATTTGCACATGCTTGATAAGTGCCTCTTTTAAGTGATTTTCAATGTCTAGGCATCATGGAGATAAACTTAATTGAACATGCTACTGCCCCCAAAACAAATAAAACGAGATGACACTTAACCTGTTTGCAACTATTAAGCTTATAAATGGTTTTATAAGAGCTAGTTGGTTATTTTGCAGTATTCAGTTTAACTTGCAATTGACACTTGTTTTCTTGGCAAATGTGAATTCAACTTTCTGCTTTTTTTTTCTTCTTTTGGGCGATAGTTGTTCTTTTTTCATACTTTTTACTTCGCAGATGGAAGTAAGTGATTACAATCCACTCCTGCATGAAAGAGGATTCCATCAGAAACTAAATTTGCTTGTGAAAGAAAGCTTACAGTTCGGGTAACTGTCTTCTCCATTTGCCTTGAGGCTTTGCTTTTAGACGCTTAAAATTATTCCTACATGATATGTTTAGCATTCTATACATCTAGATTGTTCAATGTTTGTCAGCGATATACATAGGATCCTCATACCTTGCCTGTGATCCTTGGTATTTTCTCCTATAGTTTGCAAGGGACTTGCTATTGCCAAAGCAGTTGGAGCAATACAGTTATGAGGTGTTGTGCCTTTTATTTTTCATTTATACCTTGCATAGGCAAAAGCTTTTCTTGTCTTGGCATAAGACATCCCCATAGAATAAAGTTGTCTTCTTCCAGTAAACGTGTTTCCAAAAGATGGTGCAAAATCGAGTAAAGTTGTAGCAAGTTATTTTGCATGTAGAGATCAGCTCATATTTTGATTCCCGAGTCCAGGCTTTGTTTGTTTGATGTGTTGTGATCATGACTACGAGCATGAAGGAAAGCTAATTCTTTTTTTTTTTTTGGTAAGCAAGGAGGCTTGCTTACCTCCTTTTCATTATGGCACACCATGGAGTCATCAGCTTCAGGCTAGAGTTCCTATAGCTGATGGCCGTTCCAGGAACTTTATTGACATATGGGCTACTTGTCGCAGGTCATTACCTCCTAAAATGAAAGATGTAACCTCTGAACTAAACTCAACCCAACAAGAGTTTCCAGAAGACAGTGTTCCAGCAGTGGAAGCAACACAAGTTGTAGTCATAGAGGAGGAAATTCTACAGATAGACCTGAAAGTCGGAGAACACGAAAGCATTGATTGCATTACAGAAGAATGGGAACAGTTGATTGTCAACGAAGTCCCCAACAGATATTCTCCCATATGTATCTCCAATCCCAATTTGGATCAACTAGTCCTCTCATTACCGGAGAATAATAGGCAACTAGATGAAAAAACATCAAGGATATTAGAGAGACTGGAGGCACCAAGAAAGCTGAAAACAAAACTGGCCTCGCCCAGTGTTGTGGATGTGTGTGTCTCAACAAAGAAGCCTCTGATCCCATTTGGGCCGATTCATGCTGCTGATCGAGCCACAACATCAAGCCAGCCTATCAAACCCAACTCTCAAAGGCCAAAGAGGAAACAAAGACAATGATGGATGTCCTCCGTACAGATCCCAGTTCCAGCACCCATGAGGTTAGTTGCTCTTTTATTTCTATGCTTGTTCTACTAATACTTCCATGCCATTGCTTAAAACACACTATGCATAATTTTTGCTTAAGGTGATCTCGTATCAGAATCTATTGCTATTGTTCCACATTATATCACAGATGAATGATGTGCGTTACTCTTATGAGAAAATTTTGTTTGATTACGATCCGCCAACTTAGTATCTACTGTCCAACACTGTTCAATCTGTATGCCATTTCAGGCACCATTGCTCATTCGTGATCAAGTGTCAGCTATAGGAGTCACAACAGAGAAATTATTATCAACACACTCAGATTAAGCTAATATGTAAACTTTTCTTAAGCTTCAAAATGGCCTATTGTAGCACGTCAAACTAAAAATATGGAATCAAAACTGAAATTCTTATGAACACAATCTAGGAGCTGCTAATATGCAAGTGTGCCGTCTATTATGCTATGTATTGGGGTGATCTTTAGGAAGTTTGCTATTGTATTCAGATTTCTGGTAATATTTCCTACAAAGTACTTGAAGGGGGAGTCGGCGACTGGAGTGTTGGGTGTACTTATGTGTGTGTTTTGAGAAAACACTTTTGCCCCTCTATGTAGACGACTATTCACCTTTTCTTGGAATTCTATTTTGCGTCCAACTGGAATCAATTCTCAAACGTTAGTCTGTTATATGTTGCAATTGAAATTATAGGGTTTTTGGTGAGAAAATGATGTTAACCTTTAAGGGTATAGAACAACGTACCCTATTATTAAAGTACTAACTTTTCAATAATGAAAAAAACACTATCACGCCAGGTTTTTCAAAAACTCCATTTAGATGACAAGAGTGAGACTACTAGGTTACGAAAGCTCCATAGGTGGTGTATAAGCTCTAATTAGCACTAAAGCAATTTTTTGGGTCTGTTTACTTCTTTTAGCAACAAAAAGGCTTTTTGCCAGCAAAAAAATTCTTACTAACTTAACCTAGAAATTGTAATTCTGCAAGGGATCACTACCTTGTTCCATTAGTATATACCAATATATTGATTTTCCAGCACAACTACTCCTTTCTTGTCATGATTCGAATCTCATTTTGAATATAAACCTCACCCTAATCCGGCCAAAAAGGCAATAGGAAGCGCAGGCCCTAACCCGTGGGTTCGATGGTTCACTGTGGACATGATCGAGGAGGGTTCAATACTCTTGTTGATATAACGGGCTTTAAAGTGTGAGCTGTGCCGATTACCAAAGGCTGTCAAATGCGTTGATTAAAACCTGGTACATTAAGTATCACAGCTGAAGTCAAATCTTTTCTTTCAGCCACACCAGCGAATAGAACGAAAAGGACAGAGAGGATCCTTGCCAGTAGCCAAAAGAGCAGGATGCTTGCCTTTAGCTAAAACAGCTCAGGAATAGCGCCTATCAATTATCGCCTAGTTAACTGATGATATAGAAATGTATTACTAATAATAATGGTTCAACTTGGGTTATCAATCTCTCCCTTTAGTTGAATAAAAATTACATAATCGTGACAAGTACAAATTTATGATTCTTCTGAATCAGCCTGTAAACAAGGTGAATTAACCACTTCTTCTAAATAGCAGGACATGGCTCGGGATAAATATGCAAACCGTTGTTCACGGACTTCACCCCAAGTTATGGTGTTCTTCTGATTAGGTTTGCATTGACAGTATGCCCAGCCGTTGTTTTCCTTCTTTTGGATAAAAACATCTAGCATTAGGCAAATGAGCATTTTAGTACAAAGCTGAAAGATTCATTGGGTTGATCATCATCTCTATAGTCCTTCCCTTTTTCTGCATTCCCAAGATGCAATTGTCCTTGTATATACGTTATGTTGATATTTACCTATACTTCTCGGGAACATAAGCCCATTAGTTCCCATTCCCTTGCTCCTCTCCTCCTTGTACTTGTGCCGAAGAGGCATTTGTGGCTAAAGGTATGAATTTCATCATTGTTGCCGCTCTCTGAATACACATATTTCTCAATAGATAAAGCAAGACTCTGCACTGATAAAAGTTAATTTCTTTTACTGTACAAAGTCACATGCTCGTTTTCTATTAGATGAAACATGTAAGGTGAGGGCTGAGGCTTGTCAAACTCTATGAAATCACCAGCAGGTCCTCCCTTCGAGATAGTTCTATAACCCCCTCTTAGGTGCTTATCACCTCTAGTAACCAGTGTTATGGGATGCATGCTCTGGTGGCTTCTTTCTTTCTTTTTCAGACTTTTGTTTTCTTCATCGAGATGAATGTAGAAAGTTGGTTTCTGGTTCTGTTAACATTTTCTTAATCTCTTTCATTCTGCATCTTGAACTAACTTGAGCCCAGTTCTTTTGAGGCCAGAGGCTGCCACTTCCACATGATCAGCCTGAAATATCCCTCTACTAGAGTCTAGAGAGACCACAGTGATTGCAGACTGTTGATCTAACAAGCTGATTCAGCTCCCGCACGATATAAGAATAAGAGCACACTCGAATGGGCAGTACTAAACGAGACACACCATGGAAAAAGATGACACGAAAAGGGTCTCGTACAATATATATCATACTAGGTTGTTTGGCTGCAATGAAAGGTAGCAAATTTCTGGGTTTATGATTGAGAGATGTTTGGTTTTGGACATGTTTGGCTATTTGAGCCCAGGGGAATTGATATCCGCACATATGTTTTTACTGCTTATGCTCTCTTACGTTGCTAAAAGTATTGGACTGTCGCTATGAACCATGTAAAAGTGTTACTGAAAAATTTTGAGTAACAAAAGTAGAATGCAAATACAGAAAAGTGAACTCCGGTTGTTAAATTTTCTTGACTTTTGGTTCTACCAAGAAAAATAACCAGTGTCCATCTTAAACTTGTTGAGAAGTAGTACTATAAGGCGTTTTTGCCTCTTATGGTTAGATTCTCCTTTTTGAAAGACCAAAAAGAGCACAAAAGTAGGAACACAAAAGTGGCCTTACAAATTATAGAATTGTGATTATTTGGCTCTCATCTTTTTGGTCAACATACTTCCCGGGCCGATTCTTGGCAATATCTCATCAATGGAGAAAGTTTTTCAATGTAAACTACATTATACCTGTCAGACGCAAAAAGGAAACAAAGGAGACGGCCCACCCACTTAAATAGACGAGCTCAAGAAAGCTGTCCTTGTTGGATTCATGTGTAGTAAACATGAACATTAGCAATCACTTTAAATGGCAAGGGGATCACGTTACAGTTTGATAAATGGCAGCTACCGCAAATCATTGATAAGACGACCTTAAATCCCAGGGTCTAGAGGCACAAAAATATTGCCCGTTTTGGGTCAAGATGGGCATCTTTTCCCACGATTTCGGCAAGCGCAGGCCGAAACCTATTTACTGATGGGTTCGGTGGTTCACCCTGGACAAGTAACAGCCCATAGAGGAGTCGGCTCAGTGGACTGGTGCATGTGCCGACAGTCTACTGTGTAGCAAAGTTGGTTCATCGCAGGAACAGTCGCCCGTGACACCAGCACATGTATTATAACGATTTTAGAGGCTGATATTATGGGGGTAGGCCGGGACGTAATCATCACTCTTCATATGTACCAAAAAGAAAAAAAAAAAAAGGATGTGAGTCGTGCCAGAATAGGACGAAAAGGGTCAATGCCGGAGCAATAAACTGTGGCGGTACAGTGACGCCGATGGCTACCAAAAGTTGGAACGCATAAGCAAATTATAACCAAAACCAGGGAGTTACCAGTGCTATCGTTCTCCAAACGGAAGAACTCAAGAGCAATCCTCAGATAAAAAGCTTGAAACACGATCATGTAAAACAGACTTACACCAGACCATTGTATAATCTATCCTTTTACTTCAAGTTGAGCGGCATCAGCCTAAGAAAATGTTAAAAAAGAACCACAGGAACCTACTTTATACATTCATCTCGATCAGAAGGAAAAGAAGCAAAGCAGGAAAGCGAAAGGAAGAAACTAGAGACGGCACCGGAGCATCCCATATCCGAAGAAAGTGACACAACAGTACAACGGGGGGAATAGGGCAACAACATACACGACTGAGAAAAATGTCCTCGCGTAGCCGCAGGTGGAATCAGTCAAACATCTGCCGAGCCAAATGAAGGAAGGATCCACCCTTTCTTCTTGGCATGCTCGACATAAAAACTGAACTTGTCCTCGGCATTTGGAATGTCGAGGGCCAGATCATCGAGACCATCATTGATTCTGGCAAAGCCTTTGGTCATCTGATTGATAGTGATGAGTCCCTCGCTGAAGCACTCCTGCAGAAGATCCAGCATCCTATCGTTCTTCTTCTCCATTGCCATCACCAAGGCCTTCTTCACGACCTCATGATTGAAGAAGGGCATCCCAAGATCACGAATGCACTGGCAAGCTTCGCCGACAACACCCCCAGCTTCATATTCCTCTAGCAACTTTACTATCTTGTCCTTTGCATCCTCCACGGCCCAGCCAGTACCACCTCCCCAGCACCTCAGAATCCTTTCACCAGCATGACGAGCAGCTATAAGCGACCGCGCAACGTGCAGAGTCTCACTCCCACTGCAATTTGGTGCCAACTTGCTGCCAATTTCTTCTAAATTCAGCGGAGCCAATACGTCATCGATAACTGCCCTGGCCAGAAATAGTGCAAGTTCATTAGAAGCATCTAGAATATCAAGAGCAGTATCTTCCGCAGACTCCAGAAGCATGACAAAACCATTGACGATATCGTCAGTTGAAAAGATCTCGATATGAAGTGCAGATAACAGAACAGAAGCCATTTCTTTCTCTCTGTTCTTCCTATCCATGGCAAGCGTAATCAGCTTCTTCAGAAAAATCGGGTTTAACTCAGGTGCCCCAAGATCTTCAAGACTCCGAATGAGTTCAGGAATGTCATCTGAATGGAAATATTCATGAATTATCGTGACCACCTCTTCCTTGTACCGCCTCAGTTTTTCATGGTCCTTGTCTTGTACCTCCCCACCATTTTCACTCGAGGACTTCAAAAAATGATGCATCAAGCCACCCTTCAGAGATTGCCTGGGGAACCAATGACTGAAACAACTCTTTTGCAGATGGGATATCAAGAGCAAGGTCATCAAGGCTCTCAGCAAACCGAGAAAACCCTTTCACCATTTGACTAGAACTTATCAGACCCTCCTCGGCCACCTCCTTCAATAACTTCATAATGAGTGGTTCTGCTGTACGGATCTCCATGGCTAGAACTAAAGCCCTCTTCACAACTTCATGGTGGAAAAATGAGACCCCAAGTTGCCTAATGCACCTACAGGCCTCAGAAGTGTCTCCATTCTCTACATACTCCCTGAGAAGGTACGCAATCTTCTTCTTGACATCCTCGACTGTAACATGGGTGCTACCACCCCACCGCCGCTCTACCAGTTCTGCATGGTGGGGAGCTGAGAGGTAGCTTTTTTCAGCAGTTTGAAGAACTTGGAATCCCTTAGAGGATTCCGACAGTGATTTCTTTGCCCTTGTGAGGAAAGCCGGAGGGAGGATGTCATCAACCACAGCACGAGCAATAAATAAAGCAAGTATGTCAACAGCATCCAATATGTCCACCGAGAGGTCATCAGCAGATTCAAGAAGCACTAAAAACCCTTGGCTGATCTGCGGTGCGCTGATGACATCAGCATACAATGCTGAAAGAAGAACTGAAGCCATTTCCTTCTCCTTGTCATGCCTGTCCATGGCCATGGAGACAAGCCTCTTTATGAAGTAAGGGTGGTATTCACTTGACCCCAATTCCTTGAGGTCAGAGGCCGCCACTTCCACATCACCCGTGCTGAAATATTCCTCTATTAGGGAAACAACAGCTTTCTTGTAATCATCCAAGGGATCGCATACAGTTGATCCAACAAGCTGATACGGTTCCTGCAGAATATATGGGCAAGAGAACACTTACATGGTGCTAGTAAATGAGGCATAACAAGCAGAAACAGAAAGAGACGGTCATAACCAAGCAAAGGAGGAATCTCCTGAGAATGGACTAGCCTGATAAAAAAATGCAGGAAGATAAACTGTATTCACGCGTGGAAATTACCTCGCCACTGTCATAGTTCGGATCATTTCGATCAATATGAGATTCACCAGCACCAGTGTCAAGCAGTTTACCCCATGTGCCCTTGCCACCACCACCATCTGTTGTTACCAGTAGTTCAGTTAGCCCATCAGCAAAAATATAAAACTATTAAACAGTTCAAGAGTAGAAACAAGACAACAAGGGCCACATAGAAGAAGAGAACAGGGGGACATAGAAACAGTAACCAGCAAAAGATTAGCTTTTAACAAAAATTCCATCCATGCAAGATACGCAAAATACACAGGCATATTTTACATTTATTATTAATTATATTTCAATCTTTAGGGTATTATACATCCACTTGCACTCCATAAGACAAACGAACTTCCCCGCCTTGAGGAGTAGCATCAGACTGAATGGGCTCAAAGAAAGGGAAAAAAGAAAAACTGAACCCAGTTTTCAGTCATTGAAGTTCCTTCTTAAAAGAGGACTTCAAACAAAGACATTCCTGGCAAAGGAAATCAAATCAATAACATTCATTGCGACAGCTACTAAATTCGGGAAAGACTTGCATAGCTTTTCATCACCACAGCATATATCCTTCCAGAAAAGAACCGGTCTACCATTGCCAACAGGAAAAGAGGATGAACAGATGTGCTCCTCATACCATTGCCACCACTTACAAACACCCACCCATAAACTCAAGCAATGAGCTCTGAAAACCACACATGGGGAGCAGGCCTCGGCACCACCCCCTAACTTTCCCGTCATAATTTTTTTCTACAAGGAGCCGCTTTTGTGCATATACCTCCATAGCCATTTTTCAGGTAAAACAGTATTTATCTGGAATGTGCCCTTAGCAACAACTTAAGTTCATGCATAACATTCACCGGCAAATCAAAACTCAAGAGAAATACCATACCAAAATATTTGACTACTTTCAGATTCAATTAAGCATGGAGCTTCCACTTCCTAAATTCTTCTAATTGTTGCAGACTCTGTCCTAACTCAACTTAACTTGAGGCCACCAAGCTACGCGGCGTAAGCTATGGACCATAATCTCCTAAGCATTAACTCAAACCGAACAACGGTGTCCGAATCAAATAGTAGTTGGTAGCACTCTTATTGTCTAGTAAAGTTCTTCACTATTAACCCTACAAAGTAGGGGCATAATAAGTTAAAAAAGTGATGATCGACGAGTACAGAACGTGCGCTTCATAGTCCAGATCAGATAGTAAAAGACAGATACAGTGGCAGGATTTCCCAAAATATGGGAACGGGAAAAGGAGAAGAGAATGTTGCAAAGAGGTGCCATATGCAAGCGTTTTGAAATAAACAAGCCAGTGATTTGCATGGAGCAGGCTTCCAAAAAGTTATTCCCATATGAAATCACCCAAGACAAAACCTCTCTGCTACATACCAACTCAATCAATAGCAAGATCAAATTCCAGTCCTAATAGAATTGATGCGTAAGCCGGACAAAGCAAAATCCAATTAACCGTGGCATCTAAAACCAAAAGAAAAAGAGTTGTCTTAACGGAAAGGGATGCAGAAAAGGAAACGTTAACAGCAATTGAATGTTATTAACTATTTCCAGAAATCAATACACTCATCCATGACTGAATAACAATAACCATCATCACACAGGTTATGTGGGCAGTGACAACAGAAATAGCCCATTAAAAATTCCTTCCCCTACTTCAGATACGCATCCTACGCAAAGGAAAAAACTAGAAACACTTCAGGACCAGATCAACCCCTTATAAGGGAGAAAACTTAGGAGTTCCTAGCTTTAATTGTAGTGGACCCAGGTCTAAAGCATCAATCCTCCTCCCCTTCATTTACACCAATAGTTTCCAGTTTACATAAGTTATCCAGTTCTTAAACAATCAAGTCACAAAACACTCGCAGCCATTCACAATAAAAGCTGTTGAGGAATTATGGATATGGTGCACAAGTAATGCTGTTGAAGTGTTTGTCAATATAGTTCCTCCAGGTATGCTTCTAGGGTATTTTGAAGACCAAAAATATATGAGATAAGGGCTTAATTCCAAACTACATATTGAATATTTGTAGTGTTTCTAGAAATGGAGAGTAAACAGAAACTCTTCCCCTAATGATATGAAAAGCCCATTTAAACACCAGAAACAAGTAATGCATGCATGTATACAGCTATAGATGTGTGCAGAAAGACTATAAATTGAATGGCTTAGCGCCATTTTCTTTATCACATTATAGACTAACAACACTTCATAAGGAAAATTCACCTTAACCCTTTGATGTATTAAGTGTTCCCATTCTACAAATTACAACATCCAGGGTTGTCTATATGTCACGTATAACAAGTGGCTCATCCCAAAACATAACATACATACCATATAAGCACCCTAGAATGATATTCAACGACCACATAATGCCATAAGATGTCTAACGCTTCTAGAAAGCGAAAGGAAGAACAAAACACATATCAACATAACTTCGGCATGAACTTTATCCATCGAAACTATAATGACTTGAAACACCAGAAAAAACATGAATATATCATCCTGAAGGGTTTATGCAACTCTTTGCTAACAAGGCATATTGGATGACAGAGAAGAATATATCATCCAATTGCAACCCTTTTCTAACAAATTTTCCTCAAAGCCATAAATTATGCAATGTAAGCTTAACTTCGGAGTAACAAGTGAAAACTAATTGATGCCATTCCTATTGCCAAAGAAAACCATCAAGTAGAATATGCTTTATTAGTACTTGCCGATGCATGATTACTTAACAAATGAGTACAGGATGTGCGCTTCGATGTACAGAACAGATAGTAATAGCGATATATTGCTGCAAAGTTTTCCCAAAAAGGAGAAGAGAAGATTGAAAGGGCCGTCCTCAAGCGAATCATTTAACATAAACACCGCGAGTAGGTACAAATGAAGGGGGCTAGCAACCAACTAGGTTCCTGGGGACAAAAGGGAAATAAATGATGAGAGAAGCACCGTTACTCTTAAAAAACATAACTTTTTTGCTTCATACCAACATAAGAAGCACGGACTCCGGTGACAGTGCAGATGCGATAAGGGTGCGGATACGTCCTTTTTTTCAAAAAGTAGGATATGGGTGCGGCGGGGATACGGCAAAAATTTATTTGTAACAAAGATAATAAATATTTCAAACAAACAATAAGATAGTTTTTAGCTTGGTGGGCTACTTTAGATATTGAAAGTGCGTAGCTAGATATGGTTGTAAAGTTCACAACTTCAGTTACTTCTTGAAAGTATTGGGGCTAGTTTGAAAGATTGTTGATAAAGCTGGTACCAAAACGTAATAAACAAAAACTTAGATACTGCTCCCTCTCTTATAAGCAGCTATCACCCTAAACAAAACTTCACATTGATAACACCCACAACCTCTACATATCGATGATAGCTCTGCAATGAGAAGCCATTGTCGTTGTGGCCAGACGCCACAGGCCGCAGGCGCCGCTATTGCCGGAAGACCATCGCCGCTACCGGGCTCTCCGACATAAATCGTTCCTTCTTCTTCTTCCTTTCTTCTCTTCTCTTCTCTTATCCTTCTTCTACCTCTCTCATTTCTGCAAAGACACCCTACGTGCACATCCCTGCGTATCCTAGCCGCACCCAAGATCCAAAAATTTAATTAAGAAAAGATTAATTCTAGACATGCATCCATGCCGCACCCGACGCGCACTCGGTGCTGGTGCCTCACCCAAACTGCCACACCTATGCTTCAATGATACCAACTCAATCAAAAGACAACCAGTCTCCACTCCCAATAGAATTAATACTTTAAACCTAATAGGAAATATCTAATCAATTGTCTTCAAAATGGAAAATAACAGAATGTCGTTAATTTTTTCCACGAGCACCCTAAAGAGAACTCTTGTTCATCGTCTAAATTGTAATAAACCATTATAATACAAATTGCCACTAAATATTCATACCCTTCCTGTGCAAAGAAAAAAATTAAAGAAACACACCTAATGGTGCGAACTTGGGAAGTTGAATCGCAGTATACGGGTTCATGCCTTCCAAAATAATTGTACTCCTCTTACATGTACACCAATGATACAGCACTTCCAGCCATTGCCAATAGAGGAGATTAGGAATTAGGGGATAAGGTGCACATCTGAAGTAAGGCCCTTGACGTAGTTCTCAAAATAGTTCCATAACAACCCTAGCTCAATATTCAAACGGCCACATAAAGCCATAAGACGTCTAAAGCTTTTAGAATAACGAAAGGAATTAAAACACCAGAAATACGTAATGCCTCCCGTCAATTGGACTTTCCCATTGAGGGATAGGTATCGGCGAACTTCTAAGATAGCTTTTGTCCACGTAAAATGGGATTCAACTCACATTTAATATAAGTGTCGCTTTGCAAGTCAAGCTAGGGCAACAGGTAAAGTCGGTATTTACATTAACTGAATTGATCCTTTGGAATTTGAAAAACTTCAAACGGAAAAAATCAAATGGAGCTGAGGGAGCATATCATACATGATAACGAAAGAGTTCAAACAAACGACCTTAAAAAATAAACTATTTTTCCATATAACCAAGAAGCAAGATAGCAAAATCTTACCCTTCTTGACTCGAACGAGCTTCCCGGAGTGCGTGCGGCGAACATGCCTCACCGCAATCCCAGCCGTGGACGCCTTCCCGCCGCCCCCGCCCCACGGAGCCTTGATGCTGTTATCCGCAAACAGCATGGACGTCGGGGATTTTGGCGACGACGACAGTATCTCCGCGTTCTGCGTCGCCACTTTCAGCACCTCCCTCTGCTCCTCCGTCAAGAATCCCTCGCTCGCCGCCATTTTTACCCTAACACCACACCACACCAAATCGATTCAACTAAACGACAGTAACACAGAAACCTAACCAAGCGTCACTAATTAATCTGCACCGTCCGCATTACCTCCCTGCGATTGGCCGCTGAAACGGAACAACTTGCTTGGCCCGGATCTCGAGCCAAGCAATGGAATCGGATCTTCAACTACCGTATTCAATCAACTGTGTCTGTTTGCTATGCGATACTGCGATTTGAAACCCTAGATCGATTCGAAATGCGTGTTTTTAACAGCGAGTGTATGTGAGTTGTGTGTTTTTTTTCCTCACAGTGTGTGTGTGTGTGTGTGTTAAGTTGGAGATGGATTGAGACGGAAAGTCGGAAATGGATGAGATCGGAGGGGGGTATATATAGGGAGGCTGCGGTTACATGTCCACGTCATTATGGAGTAAGATCGGACACGTGGCTTTGGCGGTAAAGCGAGTTGTTAAAGATGGGTGCGTGTAGGCCCGGTTAGGGTTTGTGTTTGTGTGAAGTTACCCAAAGGCCCTTTTTTTGTGGTTAATAATAATGATGTTCTTGAGACAAAGAGGATGGTTGGCTTAGCAACTTAGAATTAATTAAGGATAATAATTGAGAAAGATTAGGTGATTTAATTTGCGTGTTTGAGATTTGGCTTCTCCATTCTTGCAGGGAAAGACAGGAGGACGGTTTAAAAAGTGCTTCAATATATATATATATATATATATATATATATATATATATATATATATATATATATATATATATACCTGGGAAAGATACGCAATCTGACCGTTATTACTGGCAACAGAATCCTTGGAGATGGTTAAGAGAAGTAAAAGGTTAGTTTATAGTATCTCATACAATCTTAGATGGTCGGTATCACTGGTCTTGAAGTATTAAATATTTTTTAAAGCACGTGTTTCAGGAGAATTATACCCGTTTTAATTAGTTAACGCGTCTTTTAGGGGCGCTTTAAGTTATGTAAGATTATACTACAAACTAGGGATGATTGTCAAGTTCCTGATGTTGAACAATTTTTTTTTGATAGCTACTGCCTTGTGAAAGTATGTTGCACTTAACTCACAGTGTTGAGGTTCTTTTTATTGTACTAATATTTCTTTCAAGAATTTATAATTTACATTGCATTATGTTTTTCTTGATTTGAATCCCCTGCTGTAATTATAGGTGACAGCAGGAGTGCTATGTTCAATCTATGAGAGAGAGGGGAAGAGAGAAGAGAGGATGTAACCATGGTTTTCACATTCTCTCTCTCTTCTCTTTCTACAGATTAACATAATGCTGTTTCATGGTTCAAAAGATATTTTTCCACCTATTCATGTTGTTAAAGGTATTATTTAAAAAATATATATATATACTAACCTGTAACGAAACCGAAGATGGATAAAAACACTTTATTAGGGTATAAGGATAAAAGGCTCCTCGTGAGGTTTTGTAATACAAAACGAGTTTATTGACCTTGCATAGAAAATGGTTAATCTTTAATTGTTATTACTACTAAAAGTGGTATATTTCCAATTTTACCATTTCATTGGTTCCTTGTTGCTAGCCATTAACAGAGGGCCCAATTACCTTTTGACCCAATTTACCTTTCGGCTTCCTTATTTTAGGGTTTCCGTGTGAACCTACCAAAGCGTGACCAACTTACAAAGCATGTTAATTTATGAGGTTAAAATTCAATTGAAATTTTGGCTTTCTGCGAATTTTTATCGTTCAATCTTTGAATAAAACAATTGAAGTTAGCGGCAAGGGCAGAAGTTTCGTACAAGGTGAATTAATTTTACCCTCAAAACCTCAATGCATACGAGAACGGAATTATTTTTTCAAACTTTCCTTTTGACACATTTTACCTTTCGGCTTACTTATTTTGGGGCTTCCATGTGAACGTACTTGCCCGTGTACCAACTTCACAAAGCATGACCAATTTACGAGGTTAAATTCGACAAGATCAGAGGTTGCTCACCAGCAATCTGAGGTTGGAGCATAGTTGACATTGAATCTAAAGGATCTACTGCCAGATAGGAGCAGAAAGTAACTGTTACTAATCAATTTTGCCTTCAAAACTTCAATGCATATAAGAATGGAATTAATTTAAAATTTGAAATTTGATTTTAGTGTTTTTATACACAATGGGTGATTCTTATCCGTTTTTACTAATCACAAGCTGGACAAATTGATCCATAATCCCATGTTTTTAGCTTCTTAATGATGAAAGCGACTTAATGCTCCTTACAACATAGGTGACCTTGCAGAGAGTGTGTAAGAGAAATATTTAGCGGTAATCTACAATCACATCATCAGTTTAGGTGGTATTAAACTACCACTAATATTGTGACAGCAAGGTATAATACTTATAGGAATGTGAGTTACATGTAAGCTATATTTGATTCAATCGATTGCTTTACCATGGTTAATCTGAACCACAAATTTATAATTGTAACTTTTTACTCACCAAAGTATGCACCACACAGCCACACCTCCCTCCCTCTCCCCCATCTCCCCTTTATAGTCGCCGATGTCGCCATCTCCGGCTACGCAAGTCAATTGTCACAGGCTTCTATCCTTTGTAAAGACCATTTTAATTTCTTATCATATTCTTGGATATAGCTTCGACCGATGATAGATCTAAAATAGGAAGTTCCGCCCCTTCTTGCTCCAAAAAAACCCAGCTTCTTCTCCACTAGATCTTACTGCCGCCCCTTCCTCCTTCGGCTTCCATGGCTGTAAGGATGGAAGGGGAGGCCCTCACTTCATTACTCCTTCTTCTCTTGTTTCTTTTTTTTTCGCATCTTTTGTTATCTTTTTCTCGGCAACCCACCTGTGCCGCCATTCGCCACCACCCTCCTCCACCTCCTGATCTCCACCCCCGCCCACAAATCGAAGCCCTTCAGCCACAATCTTACTCCCTCTCACTCGCTACCCTCAGATCTGAAAGGTTTTTTCAGATCCGTCATCGTCGCCGGACTTTCGATGCAGTTGGTTTGGGTTGACTTCTCTAACGGGGGTCCGATATGGCGGGATTGTGGCGTGAAAAGGACGGACCTAGACGAGATGGAGGATACCGATTCCCTTCGAGTTTCGGATCAATCAGATCCGGCCTTGGGAACTCGCTCCACCTCCCTTGGATTCATAGACAACCGCGGCAGTAATATAAACTGCTACTTCAAGCGACCCTTGGAATTGTTGCCTCACTGCAGCTCTTCCACCCTGTTATCATTTTATCTGAATTTTGTAAATTCAACAATAATAATACTTATCTTTTCCAATTTTTGTCAAGGCCATGTTGGCCGGTTTAGGTTCCAGGGTCAAGCTTCTGCTTGTGCTTTTTTTGTTTGTACTTTTGGTTACTTTGTTTTCAGAGCCAAATATTTGTTTGTGCTCTTTAGGTTATATTTCGTGGTTTAGTTTAATGCAGTTCTGTTTCGACCAAAAAAGAAGATAGATCTAAAATAGAATGTAATTTTAGCTAGAATACTTGTTTATGAGAATGGAAGACCAGTTTGTCAAGTTTGGTTCATGGGTTGGTATCCCTCCCAAGCAAGAAAAGGGCCCAACCTACTACGATGGTCGTCTTTGCCATTGAGTTTTGTATTTTATGTGCTACAGATTTTAGCTTTTAAATGTCAACACCATTTTCTACAATTTCATCTTCTTCAGGATTGAATTATGAATGATAATGACCACCCACTTGAACAGAGATGTAAATATTGTCAAAATATCCAATTATTGCCCAATTAAACTTCTCATTTCTCCTTGGATTGCTCTTTGAATCAAGTCAGAAACTTCAGGTTGCCGATCGTTTAGCAAAAGCAAAGGCTAACCCTTGTAAATTACATCAAAATTGTTTTCCAAAAATGAGAGATGAGACTTCGATTGTCAGCCTGTGCAGCCACAAATATGTTGGGCATTTCATCGAACACCTCTTGGACATTTAGTTTTTAGGGCACATCTCAATATAAACCAATGTACAAACATTTTTACAACAAACTCAACAAAGCCTGCACTTGGATTAGTCCACACAATGACTCCTTGCAACTTAGTGCAGAGTTTGCGCCGATTGCACTAAATTCTGAAATGCGGCTATCGTCAGACAGTGGTGATTTTTGCCAGACAGCTGGAGTAGTAGCATCGGTTCTCACCGAAAAAGGTGCCCATGGTGGTCTTCCGCAAAACTCCTCAAGAAAGAGAAGGAAGATGAAGGAGAAGAGAAAGGCCTCATCATCTAACCTTCTTGCTTATTTGTCACAAAATTAGTGGTAACTTAACACCACATAAGCTGATGGCGAATCACTAAATATTTTTTCGTGAGAGACATGATTATTGCAAGAATTACTATTACTATGGAAGCAAAAACGGGTGCAATTGCAAGAGGATGAGAGAACTTACTATCTTGACTTGCATCACAAGAAAATGTACGCAAAATGTACTCGATAAAAAATGGCAGTGCAAATTACATCTTCAGTGTCTCTCCCCCAGGTGATAAAAATTGTCACTAATCCTATGGTTTAAGGCCAACCATCTTTGTATATTTGGAATACAACAAAGGATACCTACAAAACGTATCGTGCATTCGATTAGAGTCAGTGCAAAGACGGTAAATAATTTGTTATACAATAGTTCTGAATTAACCAGCTACGAAAAAACAAAAGAATAGAAAAGAAATGTAAAGTAGAGAGGGAACTCTAGCTACTCCAACGAGTGCCAAGCTTGTGAGAATGGTCCCATCAGCAGGGAGTGCACTCCAGCTTGGGGTACGCATGGTTGATTGAAACATTTGCAGGATGAAATACAGTTCCCTTCAGTGTTGTCTAATCTTTGCTTATGCATAGTTTCCGCACTAATTTGAAGCCAATTGTTTGTCCCTGATTGATACAGTTTAGGTATCTGCAATCATGCTTGCCATTTCCACTGCATCAGCCTATGGCTTACTGCCAATGATCAAGTGTGCCCTCTTGATTTTGCGTTGTCTTTGATTGTAACTTGCTCATAGAAAGTCTTGGTTGCTTCTGGTGGCATGCATGGTGAAGAGCTTTATAATTTGCGTCCTATCCACACAAGATCGACTGGAAATTTCGGACCTACGAGGGCTGACTGAGCAGTAGGAAGCCGCGGAGCAGTTTCTGCCTTTTCAGTGGAAACAGTGAGCAGGGAAGCAGACACTGTTTCTTTTGCATTCACATCTAATAAAACATCTAGAAAATCAGGTTTTGATCAGAAGAAAACTATGAAACGTTGGATTCTTGCAAGAGTTGATCTTTTTTACTTTCTCTCGGTGAAATAGTAAAGATGTACATATGAATATGGACTGCAAGCAGTCACGAGTTACAGACCATGTAAGCAGCATAAACACAAAGCAGAGCACCTCACAAATGAATATAATATCACCAATAATTGAACAGCTACATATCAAAATAAAAGCTCATGATAGGAGCAACAGCAGAAGACGAGTGAACAAAAACATCCGCAAAACCAAAAAGACCAGCCTATCCTGGGTACTCTAGATAGGATCAGACCACCACTGGTGCAACGATTGATGTGAGCGTCAGAGGGAATAGGATTGCTCATCATTTTGTTCGAAGTTGGATGCAGGAAGTCCCTAGTTCGCGTATCAGTGATAATGAACTGTTTTTCTGTGATAGCACAACATAGAACACTTCTGCTATACTGCCCTAAAACATGCAGGTATTAAGTCATAAATTGTACCACCAATGGGCCACTGTTAAGATTGTTACTTGTCAAGGCAAGTCATTGATAGTTGTCTAACGGCAACGTCAAAATGAAAGTCGCAAATTTCGTGAGGTCTTTTCAGATGCGTGCGAATACAAAAACAAATGGCAGATGACCTGTTCACAGGAACCCATAATGACCAGTCTTCAAATCCCAGAAGATAACAACTATGAATACTTTCCTCAACCTTCCAAAACACAGGCAGTAAAACGCTCACTGTACAGGTTTTTAGTTTGGGTTTCAATTTCCTTCCTCACAACTAAAAATAGGTCGCAAAAGATGCAGCAACTGCTGCTTACCTTTACCGTCCATAGTCCATAGTTCCCGGGCCCTATTTACCTAAATATCGACACAAACAGGTCAAATATACTTCCCTGAAGAAACAATTGAGGATTTGGTGAAGCTACATCGACAAAAATTTAATTTATGAGTTTCAATGGAGGTTGCGTGAGGCACTGCAAAATAAGGAAACTCTGATTAGAACAATTCCAATGGAGGCCTAAGGTACATCAAGATTGACCTTTCAATACCAAGTCCATGATCATAGTGAAAACTGACATATAAGCATATAAACATCAACTATGATGGTTTAGAATTTATGCAAAACCTCTAACCCTAGGAAGCACGGACACCTCTCCTAGGTGGAGGTATGGTGTCCTAAACGGACGGACACCCTCCGGACACCGCCCGACACGTGTTGGACACCGCCAATCGGTGTCGGAATTTTTTATTTTATTTTTTAACTTTCCAACACCGTGTTGGACACTTCACCGAGGAGTGTCGGACACGGCATGGAGCAGTGTCGGACCATCTGCTTCTCTTACCTCACGGTCGATTCCTTCTCACTCACCTCACAGGTGCCCTTCTGAGCCATTATCGACTCGGAGCTGTCGCCGGAGCTTAGTCACCAACAGATCCAGTCGCCGGAGCTTAGTTGCCAATAGATCCAGTCGCCAGAGAAGCCGAGGCCGACAGATCCAATCGCCGTCGTTGTCGGTAGATACTGAAGCAGCTGTCGCCATCCCTGTTGCCATCGCCGGAGCTCACTTGATTGTCGCCGGAGGTCCTCCGCCGCCCTCGATGACCCACATATCCTTTTTCCTCATCTCATCTCCCTTTTCTTCTATTCCCCGTCGTTTCTTTCTTTGAAGAATCCTTCCTTTCACCAACAAAAAAAAAGAGTCCTTCCTTTCTTCTTTTTTTCTCCTCTGTCAGTAGTCATTTCTTTCTTTCTTTCTTTTTATTTTTTCTCCATCTGTCAAGAGTTGTTTCTTGCATTAGTACTAATTAAGTGAAGTCCGTCCCTCTCTTTTTTTCTTTTTACTTAGTTATTATCCAGTACATTTCAGAAATATTTTTTTGACTTAGTTATTATTTTAGATTGCGAAATGTATTTGATATATATATATATATATATATATATAAAAATAAAAATATATTAAAAAATTGCGGTGTCCTGCGGTGTCCAAAATCTAATTTTTTGAAAATTGCAGTGTTCGGTGTCCTCATCGGTGTCGGTGTCCGACACCGTGTCTGTGTCCGTGCTACCTAACTCTAACCACTATGTAGAATTGCAAAGATGGAGAAGAGGATATTTAGACCCAAAGCCCAAGAAGACATTCTTACGTTAATTCAGGATCAGTTACGCAAGGCAACCTCAAGTTTACGCGTGGTAGCGTTGGGCACCATAAAGTTTATTTTAGCTATCTCATACCACAAACTTGCATAAGAGTGGCATCTACATTCCCCCCACCAAATTCCGGTCAAAATCTTCGTCGGAGTGTGAGCAAAATTTTCAAGGGTATTATGGGGAGTTCACAAATTGTATAATTATAAAATTTTAACTTTCTTTTTTTGCCTTCCTTTTCTTCTTTTTTTCCCCTCATCTCATTCTTCCAACTTCCAATCCGTTACTGGACTGCCTCGACCACCATTGCAACCCACACCGGCCACCCTACTACCACCACCTCCTCCCTGTCAACTACCATACCTGCGCCTGCCAGTTTAAAACTCAATCGAAATCCCAAAACCCAATCGCCACGGAGGTGTGCATGGTGACCGACGATGTGGTTTTTGGGTACAATGGTACGGTGATGCCGGTTGTGCGTTTGGTGTAATGTGCGGTGATTTGTCAGCATGTGGTTATTGAAGATCTGTGGAGGTTCATGCGGCAACGTGTGGCATGGGGTGGTGATTTGTGCAGTGGTTGTAAGGTGGGTGTCGTGGGGCTTGGGGCCGAAGATGTTGTTGCCTCCAGGTAGAAGGGGGTGCGCTGGAAGTCATGCTTGGCAAGCGCGGTTGATTTTCTTCTGGGAAAGGGGTTCTTGCAGACGATATAGATGGTGATGCTGCGGTGGACCAGCGCGGGCAATGATGTCAACGAATCTAAGATCAAGAATGGCCTCCTGATCTTGGAGACGTTTGAGGAGAGGATTAGGTGGGTGGCGAACTCAGAGTGGGTGGTCACAGTGGAGATGGTGGTGGTGGTGTGGTAGAGAGAGAGAGGTGGTGCCAGATTAGAAAATGAAGAGTGAAAAAGAATGATTTGCCAAAAATGCCCCCCAGAAGTTGAGCCTGATCACCTCTTGGGTGAGATCTTTGTCTAGAAAATGGTCGGAGGATGTTAAATGCCACACTTATGCAAGTTTGTAGTGCGAGATAGCAAAAATAAACTTTGTGCCGAACGCTACCGCAGGTAAACTTGGGGCGCCTCGCGTAATCAACCCTTTAATTTATGCTACTACTATTGGGAGAGTTAGCAGGGAACTTGAGGCTTAGGACGTGGGATTGCTTTGGGACAATGGAGTTCACAGCCTCGCTGCTGAACAATGAGGATGGAGAGACTTACCATCTCCTACGCCCATCTCACATTCATCACGACATTCTAAGTATTATACCTTCCTGCAATATTAATGACCACAGTCTTCCAGAAAGACGAAAACCAAGAAAGGAGTGCCACCTTTAAAGGATCTTTCAAACCCTAGTTCCCTATTGTACAATTTCAAATTTTTTTATCCCTCGAAGTTCCACCACTTCAAAGGTCTTCCACATCTATACTATATCTATACTACTAATAATGAGAACAAGGCTTTTGGTGTAACACACATTTTGTTGTTACACTGAAAGTGAATCTGATGCTGACAAGTGTGCAAAATTAGGACTTCTACATAATTACCCATCCTCTTCACAAAATTTATACTACCAAAGGGTAAAACTTAGACAACTATAAGGGTAAAACCGTAAAAACTACTATCCCACTGTCCACTAACCCACTCTCCAGAGACTGGCTTTCTCCCTCTATTGCACGTAACTAAGTAAATCAGCCAAACTTTCTCCATATCTCCCTTCATCCAACTTCATTGCAATTTGGAAGAATTGTTCTCTTCAACAATCTAACGGTAAGCCTCCCTTATTTTGTATTTGGCATGCATTTTTGAAGCTGCATTATTTTCACTATGTTTTATTCAATCTGAGAAGACAACCAAAAAACTTGCTTAATGTATTCTACAAAATGGGCCAAAAAACTTGCTCAATGGGTTCTGCGAAATGGCTTGCTCAACGTAAATGTGCGCTGATCTCATTTCCAGGCTCAATGGGTGGGTGCCTGGTGGTTGTGGGTGTGCGATTGGTCGCTGATGACGGCTGTGGGTGTGCAATTATTGGAGGCAGTGGTGGTGGCCTTTGGTGGCCGTGGACTGCGACTGGAGGTGCTGCAGACTAGAAGCGACCAATTTGTTTGCCTCTCAGTACAACAGACTTTACTGCTGACAAAAAAGTGGTCCGTTGTCACTTAAACAACCAAATGTTGGCAGTGAAACCATGTACATGGTGTAGTACAAATTGCAGTAGTAGAAGCTTCGTAAGAAGCAGAGGTGATAATCTGTAATCCAGCCATCCTCCATGATGTTATGACTAGGAAGCATCCACAACTAAAGTTGAGGAGGCATATACAACAGGGCTAGATCAACCCTGAACTCCCAAGCAGTAATCCGTTATTATGAATGAGTCGCATGCGCATCACGTGTGCACGGCAACTTGTATATAAAGAGAAAATTTCTTTTGGTGTAATACCTCTTGGGGTTACATAATTACCCACTTAAAATGTTGACACTTGGCATCATAAGAATTTTTTAAAATAACACAACATAATTTTGAATAATAAGACATGTTAGGTGCTTAAAATTTAAAAATTATTTTAAAAAATGCAGTCAAAATACATCCAAAAGATCATAAGTATCTATCTAAAATGGTGACACTTGGCACCATGAGAAATTTCTTAAAAAAGACACAAAATAAAAATAATAGTTAGTAAATAACTACCTTAAAGACATGTTTGGTTTTCACATTTAAAACAATTATATTATTATATATCATGCTTGATTTTTTAACAAATTTCTAGCAACTTTATTGTTGCACATGGGCTATTTAAAATTCATTAAAAAATAGTCAAAACTTATTTTAAAGTTCAAGCTTGCTTTTATAAAAATATTGTATTACTAACTTCGATTTTACACACGCATTGCGTCTGTCACTATCTATCTAGAATGTTTACACAACATTCTTTAGTTTTAGAGAAAAATGAAACAAATAAAAGTTTAAATTGTGAATAACTACTTATAAGGACATGTTTAGTTTCCATAATTTGAAATTCGTTTTACCGAATATGATAATAAACACATATTTTTTGACAAAATCCATATTAATTAAATTTATTCTTGCACACGCAACGTGTGTACCACGTAGACTCGTCTCCATTAAGCCTTTTCCTAAACAGCTAAGACACTGCGTCCAACTCCATTGAATCACAATATCCATAGAAGGTCAAGAACCATGGCTTCGTGCTCTATGAACCAGAAAGGCAACCACCATAGCCATCTGTGATGACTCCAGGAGATCTGGAGATGCCTTTGTCAAAGCCACATCCCTATGACATGCTAAGTCCTCTTTCCTACTATGGAGCTTAAAGGTGGACTTATTAGTATGAAGTTTGAAGCGGTTAAAAGAGTGGGGAATCTAGTTGTCCTATGTCCTCAAGGGGTGAAGATGTTCACGATCTTTTTTTTTTTTTGTTCGTTTCTTGGCAGGTTTCGGAGACCAATGATGGCTCTGGATGGAATGACTAGAGGCTTGGGACATAGAGCTTCAACGGATAATCCAGCTTTGAGGTTATGCTTCGCTGAGCTAGTACCAGTGATGATCACTACATTTCTAAGCTGTGCTTTGGAGTAGATTGTGGTAGGGATTGGTCATGTAATTCAGTTTCTTTCTGGTCAAAAACAAACTCCTGCAAAGTTTTGTACAACGTACTAATGTATCAGACAAACAGTGCTTTTCCTATAACTTTTACATAGACCAACAGATCATCTTAAATTCACCTAATCATTAACTTTAGATCATGGTAACATTCATTATGCACAACTAAAATCTTCACCATGGAATATTTGAGAAAGAGCAACGTTCTGGTTTAACTTTGTTTCTCGAATAGAAATACCAAGAAATCCTTCTGGCAAAAGGCAAAAAAACTGGAAAAAGAAAATGGGTAAAGTTACTTGCATTAATGGTGTTTAACAACCAGTGGCACATACAAACCGCCAGGTCATTCCATTACCATCTTTACCACTTTTTGGCAATCTTTTCTCCAAATACAAGATTTCATATATAAGATCAATCACACTTTCAATCATGTTCAAACAAAATGACTACCTAAATTTCAGGGGCCAACTAAGAGTTCCTCTAACTATGCATGCAACAACCTTTAAACCATACTATACCTCGAAATACCACTCCATTTCACTCATCTCGTAACCACCCTTTTAAAGATTTATCCCAACAAAGATGACTGACTATCTTCAGGTCCATTTATATTGATTGTAGACTGATACTATCAGTTCCTGTGTATTGCCCCAAAGCCTCAAAGAAGTACGCGTGATGCAGATTGTTTGGCCACACTGAACTGGAGCAGGACCCATGCATACCAGAATGCAGAATATATTATGTAGGTGTTATGGGCCATGTAAGTGGTTATCTTTGAGATATAGTTTGACTAGTTAAGCGAAGTGCTGATAAGAATTCAGTGAGTGAAATTTGAAAACATCGACCGTAGTGCTTCTTCTATGTAGGTACAGTATTTGACATTAAGTGGCATGCTACAAAGCACCCACTAAAAGCGCTTAACTACATACATTTTATACATAGGGTAAATTACACAGGGCACCTACTAACTATTTTATTACTCTCCGGTCCCTGTGGTTTGTCATTGTATTACATAAAGCCCACTTTCGTTAGGAACCGTTAAGAAAAGTTAGGGCACCGTTCAATTATTATGATATTCCCAAAATGCCCACTTCCTCTTTTTCCGTACAAACCAATGCTTAGCCACCGCCGCCCATGTCCCACCACCATCACCGCCAAAGGCTTGGTTCTCCAATTTCTCATATGCATACACATCGATGGCAACTACCTGTCACTACCTTCACACGCCTCTTACCCATTTTCCCACTCTACCTTAAAACCTTACAGTACACTGACCCCAGATCTCACACTGTACCGATCCACGACACCAACGGCGAGTCAACTCATCATCGCCCTCTCTCTCTCTCATCTCTCCTCACCACCCAATCCACCTTCATTGGCTTACCCAAAAACCAATGGCAAGAAAGAACTTGGCTGACCCAAACAAATACACTGCTGTCCATACGCGACGGGGGCGATGGATCTGAACAGGCAGCGGCGCTACCATCTCCCTCTCAATCTCTCTGCAGAACCAACAAATCACAACTGAATCAAAGCAGCGGCAGCAGAGCAAGTAAGGAGATGGGCCGGTGACAGCTGAGAGTCCGTATGCAAGGGGTCGATGAATCTGAACAGGCGGTGGCGCCATCTTGGTATTGATGGGTGGGTACACGGTGGTGTGGATGGGTTGGCAATTAGTGTTTTGGTGGTACGGTGATGTTGGTGGATAGGTATGTTGGCAAGGATGGTTGTGCGTTTTGGTGGGTACGGTGGTGTGGGGAGGTGGTGATCTATGCGTATGGTGGTGTGCAGTGGTGTAGATCGGTGGGTATGGTGTTTGTGGTGGGTTCATTAGTGTTGATGCGTGGTACAGTGATGTTAGTGGATGAGGATGGTGGTGCATTTCAGTGGGCACGGTGGTGCGGGGTGGTGTCGTTTTGGAGGAGGGGAATTTCAGTGAGTTTATTGAGGGAAAGAAGTACGCTATGGTGGAGTTCTACGCACCGTGGTGCAGCCACTGCAAGGCGATGGCACCGGAGTATGCAGCAGCGACCACGGAGAATTGGTCAGATCGATGTTTGGACAGAACGATAAGAATAGTGAGCCTAGGAGATCGTTAGAGCGTTTGGACCCTACATGGCTGGACGCCCGGCTCTAGATGGTAAATTTACATTTGTAGGAGAGGTATTATTGTCCTTTCCTTACTTTCGTTAAGTCTGTGAAACTGCAAAATAACTAAGTGTAGTTTCTTGTAATAAAAATAGTTAGTAGGTGCCGTGTGTAGTTTTGGGTAAACCTTAGGACTGCCGCGTGTAATTTACCCTTATAAATATTTTCCAGACGAATTCAAACTTTTGATATCTTCCTTTTTTCTTTGTAAAAGCTACTTACAATTTTTCCTTCTCTTTTCTTTCTTCGAGTAGGGCCTCTAAGAAAGAGCAGAACATCAAAACAACATGAAAAGAGTTTTTTTTGGATTACCAAATTAAGTATGATGGAACAATAAGTATACCAATTTCGGAGCTTGCATTGTAAAACTTTTCGGTCACTCTAGAGTCTGAGCTAGAAATACTGATTCCTTTTCCCTTTTTCTTACAGAGTAGGTATCATCATTCCAAAGGTGGAAAGTAGAAAAAGTCAGTAAGGTTCTACTTATGAATACCAGACCTTGATCCTCATCTAACGCTGGGGAGATTGTTTATCCCTCTGATATGAGTCTGTGTGCCACGGCAAGAGTTTGGGTGGGTCGTGCATAGTTAAGGATCCACTAGTTTTAGAAGGGAAGTATTTGTGACCAGAAGTATTGTCCACTACTTTTAGTAGTAGAGTCCGCCACTAAAAGAAGTGGAAGAAGGAGCAATCCGCTACATTTACTCGCCGAACTGTAGTAAATGATTGGCTAAGCGAAGTTTCGAGTATTGATAGACCATCTATTTTGATTGGCTCCAATTATCGGAAATCCGACAATTCTTATACCAAGACAAACAGTGTATTTGACAATAAAAAATCTATAATCAACAAATCTTGAATTCTTGTACTTCATCTACCACCTCGAAAACCCAAAAAAGAGAAATAAGCAGCTGAAATGCTGAATTAGTTCTTTCGAATGTAATGCACTAGTATCTTCTAGCATAGAAAAACAGATAGCTTAGTCAAAGTTATCTGGTTTGTTGTAAGAGGCATATCAATGGCAAAATGAACTAAATTGTATCCATTAGATGAACTAAGTTTACCTAAAACTAAAATCTTTCTGAGCTAGAAACTTTCTCCGCTAGCTGTCCAAGAGTGAAGAATCCCCACAAACATAGAGGCTTAATAAAATGTTTCATATGGATACAAATATATAACTAATTGACACAAAGTGTAATATGCAGGAAAACTATTCAAATGACATTAAAGTACAGACAACAGGGAGATCATTACCTGGTAACATCATCGGATCACTGCTACGAGGTTGTCAGTGATTTCCAAGGCAAACCATGAGTAAGGTTTTGCCAAAGGCAAAGAATGAGAATTTTTCTGAAGTGATCCCATCAATGAAGCTTCATCATCATTCCACTTCCTCTCCATTCCTATTTAAGCAGTGTTGACTCCCATTGAGGTTCCATATTAGGAGTTTGTAACTTAAAGAGCTTTCCCTGTTCCAAAGTCAAAGTACAAGAAGAGCATTATCCACCTCCAACTCTATTAGAGCCATATGTTCTTGCATGCTTCTTCTTATTCTTCCAGAACTCGTCTTTCTTTCCTTTTCTCTTCTGTTTTAACGAGCCCATTTTGCTGCTTATTATACCAAGTATAGCACTCTTATCCTTCCTGTTTTTCATTGCGGCTTTTACATCCAAAATTGCCCTTAGTTTCTCATATGATTTGGCATCTGGAACTTGTCCACTTTTTACCATCTGCTTGTGATAGAAGAACGCCCTCTTAAAATCACGAACACGAACATAGGAGTATATCATAGTGGCATAAGTAACAGAGTCAGGTTTTAGATTGAGAGTGGCCATTTCTTTTAGCAACTGCGGCAACTTTGATTCTTGCCCTCCCCGGGCATATGCATTCATAAGCATGTTATATGTCAACACTGTTGGTTGCAAGCCAATCTTCCCGAATTCGCTAATTACATCTCGTGCTTCAGTGTAGTTACCTTGTTTAGCAAATCCATCTAAGCGAATGTTAAAAGTCACTCGTGTGTCTTCAACTTTATCATAAATCATAATTTTCCAAATTTTCATCAGTGTTTGGGTGTCCCCTGCCCGCCGAAACGCATCAAGCAGAGCTGTATAAGTTTCTACAGATGGTCTTACTCCCTTCCTAAGCATGTTTTCAAAAGTTATATAGGCCTTCTCGTGCCAACCACCGATTGAATATGCATGGAGAAGAGCAGTGTATGAATGGGAAGTAGGGTTTATACCAACTCTCTTCATCCTCAAGAATGCATTTGCAGCCATGTCGCTCATATTCTTCTGCCTCCCGTAGGCACAAATCAAGCATGTATATGGCTTAACATTTGGCTCCAATCCTGTACTCTCCATCTCTACTAGGAGTTGCTCAATTATGTCAGGCTGCATTCTTCTGCTGTATGCGTCCATTAATATGTTATAACTGGCAGAGGTAGGTGCAACTCCCTTGGCCTTCATTTCAGCAAAAACACCTTCAGCTTCTTCAACCTGGTTTGATTTACTATAAGCATCCATTAAGGTATTATAAACAACAGCATTAGAAGCGATCCCCTTTTTCTCCATTTCTGATTGGATAATAAGTGCTTCTTTTTTCAATCTCTCATCACAGAATGATTTTATTAGAGATCCCATGACTTCTAAACTCCACTTGCTCCTTTCCTGTTCATGCTTTCAAAGAATAGCCATGCATCTTTGGCACTATTACCCTTCTTCCTCATAATTGTAATCATTATAGAACATGTGACATGATCTGGTTGGACGTTGTTTATTTCCATTGTCTCGTACACCTTCCAAGCATCATCATATCTAACACAAGCAACTAATTCCAAATTAAAAAATTCATCGTTGAAAGTCGAAGCATGATAAAATTGACAAGAGAGAACTACAAAAATTGCTATAAGAAGCTTCAAAATACTAAGAAAACCTTATAATCCCTTTTTTCCAAGACCTGAGTCCTGTTGACTACTTAGCAACTTCTAAGGTCAAATTTGAACTCTCAGAACCTTGAATCGAATAAAAGTTTGGTTTAGTAGACTATCATTTAACAAGCCAAGCGAGGTGAAAAATGATAAGTAAGGTCATTGTTTAGGGGTGCAAACTTAACATACGAGTTCCTTAAAACTAACCAAGGAATGCATCATACGGGATTATCTTTTCCACTAAAACTAGCACAAAAGCAACAAAGAACAGGTACTATGTAAAACCCGTACCTCCCACAGCACAAAAGGCCGGACATTGCAGCATTGTAAACATACACATCCTTAAACTCCTTCCCATCAGGCAAATTTCCAAACACCACCATCAACTCATCCCCCATCGCAGCCCTTCCCAACACCGTAAACAAAGCCGAACATGCACGCGGCGTTACCAGCGAAGGCTCCTGCAAACCCATCCATTCAAAAAACCACAAGCAACCCATCACAAGACCTTCCTGACCCATCCAGCACCTCCACACAGTCGTTTTTCCCTACTTTCCCCTCATAACCGCCCAATAGCTCCCCTAAAGTTTCATTCTTTGGCAAGTTCCTTGAAAGTTCAAGAATCTCACCCACAATCCCCTCATCAGTTAAATGACCCAGCTGGGTATTCTTGGTTTTCGGTTCCGGCCTGGTGTCTGGCTCGGGTTTGGGATCCGTGTCCAAGTTATTTTGTGTGGCTAGGTGCCATGAGGTGCGCCGGTTCTTTTGGAGGGTCAGTTTGCCTTCGCGGCTAGGGTCAGGTTGTTGAATGGAAGAGCGGGTTTTGAAGAATTTGAAAATTGGGTCTTTGATTAAATCCAAGTTTTCTTCATTTTCTTCTCTCTGAGGAAGTGGGTCGTCTTGTTCTTGTTCTTGGTCTTGGAGAAATGGGAGGGTGGGGGTGCTGGGGTTGGGGGAAGAAGTGGCAGATATAGAGAATGGCCGTTTGGATTTTGGAGGTAGAGTTCTAAGGAGAACATGAGGGAATGGAGGATGATGGAAGTTGGAGTAGCGGGTGTGAATTAATGGGGAGCAACTGTACTCGAGCGCCATAACCAGTTGATTGCTCGAGTTTCTAGTCCCAGAGGCTTTCAGTACAGGGGACTGAATGCAACAAAGGAAGCAGGCAAAGCTAGGCACCAGTAAGACTACCAAGCCAGGTGCATAATTTGGTCGAGTCTTAAGTTCATCGTCTATGCATATTAACGAATCAGATTTAGTATCATAGGAGGCTGATTTAGCTGAATGCACCTAAGCAAGCAAGCAAGCAAAGCTACGCACCAGTACGAGTACAAAGCCAAGGTGCATAATTTGGTCGCTTTAGGTTTTAGTTTTATCCCTTAGTTAATTTTACTACACGTAAACATTGAATCGAATTTAAATAGTAATAATTATGATAAAAATATTGAATTAAGTGAACATTTACGTTTTACTAAATATATTTTAAGAAGTTGCAAAAAGTCGCAAAAACCTAAATAGAATGAAGAGACTATTTATCTTTTCTTTTATGCTTTTCAATTAAATATACACATAAAAATGAATGGTGACAAATGATTCTTGAAACAGTGATTATACCTGCAAAATTGGGCTCTTCAAATGTGAGAGCAAAAAATGATGTACTTACAACTTTTCCTTTAAATTATTCCATGGAGGAATATGGGGGTCGTAAAATTTTTTAATTATATTTTCTTCTTTTCCGATGCCATAATCAGCCCCATGGAAACTCCCGTCCGTCAACATCAAATTTACCACCGATCACACCTCTATGGCTCAAACCAATATCCCGCAAGTTAGCAATGCCATAGATAAAAAAGGAGTATGAATAACAATCAAGGCTCGCAAGAAAATAGTAAGTGATTAGGTTGAATCTTAAGCCATTCCACACCCTTTTTTTTTAAATAATCAAGAATTTTTGTTATGCATTAACGAAACAAAGAGAATTGAAAATTTGAATAACAAACAGATAAAATAAATACACACGACACACATATATTGTGATTCACCGATTGAACAACGGTCTCAAAGTACCGAGTATAAATTATCCTCCCACAATATTTCCTTTGGGACATGCCAACATACGTCCCAGCTCATGCAATGGCGAGCGGGAGTATCACAAGACCCTCCTTACCTATCACAATTCGCAGCCACACTTTTTTCCCTCTATTTCACAAGACCCTCAATACCTCCGCCAAAGTTACATTGTTTGGCTTTTTTTTTGGAAGTCAAGAATCTCACCCATAACGCCCTTGAATGTTGCTCAGAACCATTTGGGTGTTATTGGGTGGATGAAGAAGAAGGTAAACAACCGTACTTGAGCAACGTATTCAGTCGTTGATTGATCGAGTTTTCGTACAAGCATGTACAGTTTTGCAAGGATTCAATTGTCATTTTAGAACAAGAGTTGAGCGAGAGCAAAAGCGAGAACGTGAGAGCGAACAAAGTTGACACGAGTTTAGTAATCAGAACGGAAAAGCATAAAGTAAAAACCCGAGTGAGAGCAAAGATTGAAAGCAAAAGTTCGGTCAAGTACTGAAAATAGAGATTTGATAACCTATTCTAGTCATGTAGCATTTGACTATCTAATACTCATCTTAAAGCTGCATTAGACACTTTTGAGAGCACAATAAGTTCTAGACGAACAACACAGGAGTGTGGACAAGAGGAAATATGAGACGGGTAGCGTTTAATTCATAATTTAGCTCGTTACGCTTCAATTCTTCCTGCTCTATGCATGGATCCAAAGTCCAAGTAAGAGCAGTCCTAGAAGATGTGGAGTTTCTTTCACTCTCTTCCCCTTCCATCGGATTAATGGTTCTTTCTTCCACCGAAGATCAAAACCCTCCTCCCATGCTCCAAATTCATGGAGCGGGCAGGAATTGATTCAACACTCTTGATACGAGCCAAGAACCCAATAAGCTAGAGTAGCTCACGCGAAACTCCCCTCATTGGAAGCTCCAAGGAGTAACATTGGTCAGTCTTTCTAATTTTTCATTGCCCCACGAATAGATTTTTCTCTGATTGCCGAAATTTTCTATACCTTCATCAGCGTTGATGTGGCGAATTCTAGCGTAAAATCGTCCTAAAATGTCAAGGGAGCGGAAGTAGCCGGCAAATCACTGGAAAAAGGGTGAACTGCCGACAGTTATATCTCAGGTTTTTTTCTTACCAAAATCAAATTGCTCACAAAACAAATAAGATTAAGCTTGGTTGTCGGACTTCTAATACAACAGAAACACCTTTATAACGTACAATAATGTGTAGTTGAAACTACTCTGGCAAAAGCCAAAGCCGCTTAGCAGTGGCAATTTCCTTCCTAAGTGATCCCTACCAAGAACGAAAATTAAAAGAACCAAAGAACCACATTTCCGATTGACGAATTCTCCATCGAAAAATCGAAGGTACATACTCAGTTACATCCGCTCGAGCACTAAAATTTTTTGGGGGACTGCCCACAGGTTGTGAATGAGGAAAGAGGGCGATGCTGTGTCCGTATTCAAAAGAAACGGTGTTTCGCAATAGTAGCTCCGTGCCAACCTGGCATTCTAATCTCTATTTAAAGATTTCCCAACTAACTTGCTTAGAAAGCTGTTCTCTATTGTATTATGGTGAGTACTTTTGGTCACCTTACTAAATCAGACCATGTTTGGCCTCTGTGGCAAGAGAAGATTATAGAACTTATCGTGCAAGAAGAAGTGCTTCCCCTTGCTATCAACAGCCTTTTTCCAGCCACACCATCCACCATTCACTATTTTCTTGAGCTCATCGTTACCAGTGTAGTGGGGGTCGAGTATAAGAAATGCGCAATCTCCACTGCTTTCATTGAAATCAACTCCTAAAAGGGTATATGCGAGAACACCACCACCTGCATGCAGAAACAGAGAGGTAAGGCTCGAGGTCTTCGACAGGTGCTTTGTTCTGTTTATTTTTGTTTTTCTAGTACAGTGACACGTTAGCAGACCCAGGGGGGCGGGGGGGAAATTCAAGACAAAGCGACAGCGATCATGATGTACAACTAACGAAATGGTTAAATGCACTTTGCTGACCGATCATGATGGGAGTTCCTTGGTTCTCAAAATGCAAGGCAAGCTCTCGACATTTCTCAGGAAGTTCGTCTCCGGATCTGACATTTATAACTTTGCAACTGACCTGCTCAACGGATGTCCACAATATTAGCTAAGATGATAACTTCTGTAAAAGTTCAAGAGCTAAACTTAACAGCCAATTAGAGCATTTAATTGATAAAATCTACCAATGGAAAGTTTTGAGAAATGACACATTTCTCGTTGATGAGAATGTAAGAACGACACTTTTAATAGTATTCCTTACCCCAAGGAGTTTGTCTAAAACAAAACTCAACTCAATGGCACCAATCCAGTCATGAGAGCCTGTAAATGAAGGATCTTTGTCACCAATTTCCACGAGCGACTGCTGTATTTCCCTGAAACAATGCACTTGGGGTTTTAGGCATCACTGGTAAGGATAAAGAAGCTAATTTTCTAACACCACTAAATTAAACCCTTGAGGAATTGTTCATTTCAGCGAGCTTAAGAACGGCACAAAACAAAGCGGTAAAATGTGAATCACAGTTCAGATGGTACAGCAAGCAAGGTGTAACAACAAAGAGTTGATAAGCAGACCTTTTAAAGATGGTGGGTTATTCTACTGCAGAAAGATGATGTAAGAGAAAAAAAAATTGTTTTGCCTTTTTATAGCGTCGCTAATCAATTTTTTGGAGAATCATCATATACCTGTGTGAAGGAACGTCAATGGAAGTGTAGTGTTGAAGCCTAAACCATGAAATGATAGTCTGCAGAGAGCGGTAAGCACAGCCCCAGCCCTAGAAAATGAGATATAATGATTGATAATCAGAATTGCAACAGGAAGTCATCTAATGACTGGAGACATTTGATGCCGGTCTAATGCTATCCAACAAACATACATTACACACTTACCTAAAAAACATTTGTATGCGAGAAAAAAAGGTTAATAAACGAGGAGAAAGGCGAGGAACCAAATCCATAAAACTGGCTTTACTATGCAAACCCTGGTTCAAAAGAATTAGGGGTTAATAAATAAATTGTTCCTTGAATTATGCACAGAATTGCACTAAGCCCTTGCACAACCAAACTTGACCAAAAAAATCCCTGTAATTCTACTTTCAGTCACAAAAATAGTCCAAAACTCGACTTCCTCCCAATTTTAGACATTAGATGGCCACGTTCCAGGAGCAAAAAGGAGAAATCTTACCTATTTTCTGTTAGTTTTTGTCTTTACACTTTCTGGGAACAAATTATCACTCTTGTCTCTTCTCTTTCTCTTAGATCCACTCGCACCACTGCTGCTAAACCAGTGTCATCTCCCACACCCAACCTCACCACCTCCATCAATCACCATTGTTTCCCCACCATCACCTAACCCTTTTACTCCCATCTGACTCCTTGGCCAAGGACATAGTCCCAGGCAAGATCATCTCACCTGACCACAACTGCAGCTGCCCCGCATCCAAAACCTTGCCGCCGCCGCTGCCTCCCCCCTCAGCGCCAATACTGCGTCACATGACCCTTTCCATATGAGATCCCCATCCAGAATCAGCTTTGTTCACCATCATCGAGAACTCTTCCACGTTGCCCTCAATGTCCTAAATGCCATTTCGCCCCTCCTTCCAGCGATGAGAGCCAATTGATCCCAACCCATTTCGAGAGCATGACCTCCCAAAAATCCTAAATCCCCTCCACCAATGTTGTTGATTTGGTACCAAAGTTGGCTAATTTGCCAATAGGCAAAGTGGGGAGACTACATGGTGATGGCTGATAGAGGTGGCAGGGATTTACTGGTGGGTGAGGGGAAATGGTGGTTCTCAGGTTGCGGTCTGGTGAAAAGAAAAATTGGAGACTATTAAGTTGATATTGTTGTCCACGTGTGTCCGGTTTTTGCCATATGTCTATCCATGTAGCAGTTGAGTCCCAAGTCATTACCTCGGAATGTAAATGACAAATCATACCGCTGATTTGGTGAACAAGATAACTTAACGGCTAAATTGGACAGAGATTAGATTTTGGACTACTTTGCAGGTAAAAATTTTTGGTGTTGAGTGCAGAACGGTGCAGGATTTTAAAACTAAATTTAGGGGATTTTCCTTTTTCTTGGTCCGTCAGCCTGAACTTAGGCTACTGACAAAAATCTGCACTCTTTAAGGTTTAAATTGCCAACTAAGAAGCACGGATTCCGGTGCGGGTGCGGATACGATACGGGTGCGGATACGCGGATACGGCATTTTTGAAAATTTTAGGATACGGGTGCGATACGGCAAATATTTTATATATATTTTTTTATTATGTACTAAGCAATTTGGATCTTAAAAAGTGCATAAAAAGACGGAGTGCAATTTAATTCAACCATTCAACAGTAGCACAATACCATCAAATACATAAAAACCACCACCAAATAGATCATATATATAATAAAAGTGGTAATATAGCATCAAAGTTTGCAAAATTGGTTTCAACATCCCTCAATTTTTAACCATTGAACCACTGCTTTAAGCCTTTAACACATGTTAAACAATAAACACTGTATAAATTGGTTCCAACTTTCAATTGACAATCCACATCCAAGTCACAAAAGGTAACAAATAGAGATTTGAAGACAGAAGAGAGGAAGAGGAGACTTATCTTTGGAGAAATGCTGCCGGAGGTGACTAGACGTCTTCTTGGGTGGTCGCCGGTGGTCGCCGGAGGTCGTCGGAGGTCGCGGGTGGTCGCTGCAGGTCGCCGGAGTCGTGGGTGGTCGCTTGTGGTCGCGGCTGGTCGCTTGTTGTCGAGGCTGGTTGCGGGTGGTCGAGGGTAGTCGCGGGTGGTCGTCGGTGTCGTGGGTGGTCGTCGGTGTCGCAGGTGGTCGCGTCGCCGGTGGTCGTCGGTGTCGCAGGTGGTCGCGTCGCCGGTGGTCACGGTGGTTGCGAAGAGGCACCGCTGGTCTCTCTCTCTCTCTCTCTCAGAATCTCCCAATTTGATCTGCCCGATTAGGTTAGTTTATATATTTTACCCATGAGTTGGATCCGCACCCGATCCGTACCCAATCCGCACCCGATCCGCACCCGAAATTCAGAAAATAAAAGGAAATAAAAGGAAAAAAGGGATCCGCACCCGACACGCACCCAACCCGCACCCGTCCCGCACCGGCACCCGACGCGTACCCGACCCCGGTACTTCCCCCCTTTTGAAGCACCCGTGCTTCATAGATTGCCAATAAAAAGTGAAGGATTTGGATCTTTGGTCATTAAAACATCAGGAATAAAATCGTATAAATTTCAAGTCAAATTGCTATATCTCAGATGAGCTTGAACTCTAAGAACATACCAAAATGAAAATGATGTGGGAAGAAAGAATTTTACCGAGTCATCAAAACCATCTTGAAGGTAATGATGGTACTCATAAGAACCTTGAATCAGAGAGACAACACCACCAGAAACTGCACAAAATCACGAGCTCAATGCAAGAGAAACTAAGATAAAGCAGGCAAAAGGCATTGAAAAGAATGGTAAATCAAGAAAATTAAAAGAAAGGAGTTGAAAGTATATGAAAACAACTAACCCCCACTGCTCGGAATCCCAAGATGTACATCCCTGAGCAAAGGGGAACCTGATATTACAATACAGTATGTCAGCAATGCTGCGAGGCAACCATAAACGCTCATTGGTTGTACAAAATATAGCTCAAATGAGACTGAATGGTTACCCTTCCGTGTAGAGTTGCTCCTTGCGCCACTCTTTGTCAAAGAAAAATTAATGGCATTTGCAATTCTTAAGAGAGGACGGTTGAAAGGTAAACCCAATCTCAAATGAAGAGATCTTCGAGCTTCAACTGCAGATGGCCACATAATGCTTAATGAGCCTCCAACAATTTTATTGAGGTCTTTTACCACAAAAGACAGCATACAATATGTATCCAATTCCTATAGAAATATCTGTTTTGGACTAGAAAAAATCATTAACCACCATATATTTGCATAGACAGCAAACCATGTCATTGACATGCGCTAACAATTTGAGCAACCAGGATGGATGTGCTTAGTCACACATGTTATATTCCCTACTCCCTAGAGTCTCTCTAGTACTAATTTCCATCCTCCACTCTTTAAAAGATAAGCACAAAGAGTCTGTGCCCTTGTTATAAGAATGTAATGGGCCCATATCAACACCAGATAGGTGGACACTTAAGTCCCAGTTGGTATCCCTACAACGTAAGCACATGATGCGAGACCTATATATCTGAACAAAGTCAGTCTAACCTAACTATTTTCTAAGAAGAAAACTGGAGGATGCGCATCGCTCAAGCATACATGTATAAAACTGAGAACTGAACACTGTGAACTTTGGAAGAAGTTACGATCAGTGAAAACTTTACAAACCTGTTAGTCTAATTGTAAACTTTTGGGAACATTTGTCTACGACGATAAAAGTCAAAACCAGATTAACAGTAAGGCCAGATTTCAGCGCTAACATCTCAATTATTCTGCTGAAAATTACTTGCTTTTCAACGGAATCTATTTCTAAGGCATAAAAAAGATGAGCATATTAAAAATGAACTACAACTAAAGGAATCAAAAAAACTTTGCAGCTTTCTTCTTATCCTAATCAGGCAAGAAAGAATCTTCCTTGAAAAGGCAACCACACCGCTGAGAATATATTTCCTTAAAGAATCATGTGTTCAGCATTCTCAAATTACACAGACTACATGTTTTAAGAAATTAAATCATGGCCCAGGTAAGATATGACTTTATCTCACCTTGCTTCATTTCCGTCTCCCCGTAGTTTAACTCATAAATGACGGACACTGGATGCAAAAACCCAGGAGGATTGAAGTGATATTGGTTTAGCTGCAAAGCCATAAAATCATGTCACTTCCCAAAACGATCACTTTAAGGACTTTCCATAGCCAAGCCTAAAGAAGAATAGAAAATACAAATTTCCATGGCTAAGCATAAAGTTAAACTTTTTCGCGTTACAATAAGCAACATAATTTAATGAGTTAATTAAAATTAAGGCAATATCCGTAATGGCGTGTTCTATTGTCACACAGCTAACTTTCATGACATAAATCAATTTATTCAGTGGTTTCTACGGTATCAAAAATCCTTTTTCTTGTTTATTTCATAGAGTACAAGTATAAATGATCTATCAAATGATAAGCACCATGTATATATTAGTCTGCAATTAAAAGCGATACCATGTTCGAGTCTAATAATTACAAATTTGTACAACGACCTATTCTACTGAACAATGAAATGGAAACTTACTTGTGGATGTCGGGCCAACAGTTCTGGCGAGATGATGTTCTTCATTGTATACAACTGGTCCACTAAGCCAGGTATAATTATTTTTGAAACTGCATACTTGAGGGGAAGATTCTTTGCCGCATAACAAAGAACTTCTAGTTTAAAATTTACAACCAGAAGTTTAGTCTCTTCCATAGCTGCAAGGAAAACATGTTCGTTACTTTTACGATGAGCTGAAGAAAATCAACCTGATCAAAAGGTGTACTAGGATTATTGTGACAGTACTCTAAGTCATCGTCGTCGTCATCCAAGCCTTTGTCCAAAACTAGTTCGGATTGGCTACATGGATTCTTTTCTTCCATTCCCCCCTCTCAAAGCACATTATCTCTAATAATCAGGAATTTTCTTACTACTTCTCGCCAAGTCATCCTCGGTCTATCCCTACCTCGTCGTATCCCATAAACTTGAGACAAAGCACTTCCTCTTATAGGGGCATCAAAAGGCCTATGTTGGATATGGTCAAACCATCTCAGGTGATGTTCCCTTATCTTTTCCTACATAAATACAAAATTTGAAGCTTACTAAAAAATGCATTCCCTACCTGGGAAATATTCGACAACAGGCGCTGCAGGTTTCAGCAAATTTGCAGATCTACTGAGCAGAACACTGACTTGTATTTTATCTGCACTCTAAAGAAAGTGTCACAAACGGTGCTCACTAAACAATTTAAATTGAAAGTAAAGCATATCATGGCCAAATAAACAATTTAAACAGCACACTAAATTTTAAATACAATACAGTTGATAGAGTTCTTATATGAAACTTACCTCCTCCACAGAAGTAAAAGACGTGGTATCTTTCCTAGTTGAACAAAAGTATGAACATGTTGTAGACTTTACATCAGGTACTTGATCAGTTTCACTTGAAAGACTGGCACTGGAGAGCTCTGCCTGGAAATCCAAATCCCCGCCTCGAATTACGAGGGGCTCTGGCGCTTCAGTTTGTGGTTCATTTAGTGTTTCCATGATGTACGTAACTTTTGGGTCCCTAAACTTAGCAGCAACAGCTTCAGTTGCACGCGTAAATATATCCTCAGCTAAAAAAAAAGGGATAGTAATCAGCAAGAGTAATCATGCGTATTTGTTACGGCCAGTTTTAAGCTTTGTGAGATAATTTGCTGAAAGCAAAACATTTTTGAAATCAATGGTTGCTTCAGACTACGAGTTAAGAAGATATACATTCTAACTTCACTAAAATAACATTACGGTCATATCACTGTAATGTTCCATCATCCACACATGATGTAGTATTTATTCCCACTTTTTAGTTCCCAGGCTAAAACCTATCAGTCAGGAGCAGAGACAGAAATCTAATTGGAAAGGAGGATCTTCCGTCAATAGAAGTTAGTTCTACCTTCTTCTCCAGTTTTCTCATTTGTGACAGTCAGGCAGTATCTCCCCAACATCTAAACATACTAAAGGTGGAATAATATTTGGACAATACAAGCTGCCTTGCAAGAATTTGGTCATTCCTTTTCTTTGTCAACAAACAATAAGATTTATTTTTGTTACTAAAATAGTTTCCTTTTATAAGAGTGCAACTATGGGCACTTACAGGTGATAAAATGCGGATCAAGTCCAGCCAATGACTTTCACTTGGCCTCAGAGGAGACATATTTAACTGTATTTCCTTTTGTTCATAGTCAGTGGCTTGCAAATCAATAGAAACTTCTAATCATGTGTTATATTGACTTAAAAAAAGAAGATTCTCTCTATTCTAATTCCTATAACACGACATAGAATTTTCTTCAAAGTTGGAAAATACATGGTATTCCGATCACAAAGCAAAACAACTTCCATTCAGTTGAAGTCTTAAGAACCATGATATGAAAACATGGCCAATCTTGAACATTTTGCACATGTAATTTTAAGAAATTTAAGTGGCAATGTTATGAGTGCTTGCTTATTAAGTAGTGCAATTTCATTTCCACTTGTATGCGCGTAGCATCTCAATAGAGATAATACTACATTCGAAAGAGAAAAAAAAAATCACACCTTTTGGACTGTTTACAGGATAGTAAAGGGGCAACTTAATTGGCAGCTCACACCGAAGCAAACAACCTCTCTCCCATACGTACTTCTCACCCTCATCTTCATATGCAACTCCACTAACACTCTGAAATCCACTTGTATCCCCAGATCTCGACACGAAAAACCGAACATCCTCCGTCCTATTCCAATCCACCACACCTCCAATCAAATCCCTACTTGCTGTATCACCAGAAAGAGCCTTCCTCAATTTGCGCACCACATCGATGGCCTCACCAGCATTTTGCTCCAAATGAAGGTTATTTCCCGCAATCAACGCTCCAATCACCTCAAATCCTTTCAGTAACAGTGTACGTAGATCATCTGCACATACAAAGCAAGTATTATTAGCATAAAAAAGGTAACTACATACTCCATCCGTTTATATGACCTACAACTACCTAAGATCTAAATCAAACAACTAAACACTGATTTGAACTCAAATAGCAATCATAAATTAAATAAATACTGTTTCTGGCAAGAATAAACAATGAGCGAAGTCAACATTTACGAAATCTATGACAGAAATTCGCAAAAAGCAAAGCTGAAAAAATTCAATAGAACGGAGGTAGTAGTGAACACGTAAAAAGTAGGGCAAAAACACGGATATGATTAATGTATTCGTGTGTCAAAGGGGACGGAAATTGTGAAACAAGAGGGGGTACCTGATTCTTTGGGGAAGTCTGGAGAGAGGGGATTAGAGGGAAGGGTGTGGATGCATCGGAAGGTGGAGGCAATCGTGAGCGGAGGGAAGAAGGGGGAGCCAACGAGCCATTGGAGGCCTGTTTCATTGTTGATTAGTACCAGCTTACGGCAGAGAATTCGGACTGCTTTGCCATCGTTCTCGTTGTCCATGGATTAGGAACCCGATCGCAGCTTCGCTTCTTTCACTGCATATGATGTCGCAAGTCCTTTTTTCGACAATTCCAATTTAATAAAGTCGAGCCCGTTTGATAATCGAGCGGCAGCCTCTTGGCCGTAATTGAACGGGCCCGTGAAGAGGAGGCTCGGCTAGCTCGTTAAGCTTGATACTGTGACGCGATAGATAACTCTACTCGGGTCAACGCGAGCTTGAACCGCTCATCTAACGAAACGACTCGAGACAAGTTGGTCACGAGTCTTTGTTTCTTTTATTACCTAAATAAATAAATATAATAATAAATTCTAATGAATATGACTTAACTCTACGACTCGAGAACTCAATCTCTGTATGCCTCTAGCCAACAATTACGGTGCATCGTACGAGTGGTGGAGACTGATTCTCATGTATTCCAACGAAACGGATCTGATGCTAAATAGACCATAAAAAAATGTTGCTAATGAGGTTTAAATGCAAGAACCGTAGCTTCATTTAGTTTAAGAGGTAAAGTACTTTTACGCAATTATTGTTAGAGACCTTGGTTGCAGAAATAGGCAATTTTACATCAGTCACTAGATTCAAAACCTTTGTACCCGCAACCGTCAACACAAAAATGCTAGACTTTGATCGCACAAAACTGCAATAGAAGATAATCATTTTGCTATCTATATCGAGATTTGAGATTAAATAACTTATGTTTTGCAGTAACTAGCTGGTAAGAATGAGGAGGAGATAAATAAAGGGGAAATCGAATTTGTGTGCACCGTAGGCAATTTGCATGTAGGGCACACACGAAACAGCATCATTTCATCTAGGGGTAAAACGCCTCTAGGAAGGAAGCCTAGTGAGTAGTGACCACAGAGAAGGAAATTGCCCAACGGCAGCAATGACTTAAAAAGTGTTGGTAAGGAACTTTTTCTCGACGTCATTATCCTCATTAAATTGATTTGTTTTTGGCACATGCATTCGTCGATTTTGAACTCTTAACTACTCATACGATGAGTAAGTATCGCATGACATAGTTCCGGAATGAGATCCCTAAATATATATGTACGATTCCAAATCCAATACACATTAGATCCCTAAATGTCACATGAACGTTGACAATGCATTTTCGTTGTTCTGGGTTCGAGTTTGATGATGTGATGGAGTTTACTCTAGCTATCAAAACAATTTGGATCAAAGAATGGCGAGCTTCTCTGTTTTCATTTAACAAAACCTATGTCGATTTACATTTGCAGCACAAGGAATTACACGCATATTCATATTTGGTTTGCCTAAAAAAGAGCCGCCTATAATAGAGGAACAAAACTACTACACGGTCAAACATTGTTACAAAAAAATATCGCCATCCTACCATTGAGATGGAAATATAGCATTCTCTCCTCTTCTTGAACAGAAGTACTTGTCAAATTAAGGTAGCGTTTAAAATGACTTCCAATTTTGATTTTCTGTTTTCAAAAATATAAAAATTAATTTATTATTATTTTTTTTTACAAAAACAAATGGGTGTTTAATTATCCAGTTTTTATTTTACATTTTTTCTTTGGTAGTGATTTGTGGTGGTGGTGACAGTGGTGGGCGCGTGGCCTACAGCAACTGCCAGTTGTGGCCTCCGACTGTGGCCGGTAGGCGGTGGCTGTGGTGGTGATGGTGGTGGTCTCAAAATAAAAACTCAAAACTCCTAAATGGAAGTTTTTAAAAACAGTCATGTTTTAAAAACTAGTTTTCAAAACTGAAGAGAGAAGAAAAAACAAAAACTGCGTGTCCAACGTATTTATTCTCCCAAATTATAAAACTGGAAAAAAAAAAAAAAAAAACCGAGAACGGGGAGCCTAAAAGTCTGACACACTCAGCAGTAAATCGCACAGAAAAGTCATCTCCCGTTTTGGCTTCACCATCTCTCTCTCCGCATCCAATTGGCCAGAGTACCGAGCACAAATAATACCTCTTACCGCAGCTACCATCGGAATGGCAGGATAGTGCATTGTGATTCCATGACGAGGACAATGCATATGGTCTGGTGGGGGCGGGGGGATTATCATCGTCATAAATCATCAATCATCATAAAGGTGAAAGCCGAGTCCATAACAGAAAGGGCAAGGGATGTGTTTATGAACTTTGCACTGCACTTCCATGAAGCAAGTCACGTAACAATTTCAGTCGGTCGGTATTTTGAAACCAGAACGTGGGCTGCCCATGTGGCCGTCTTTTCGCATCATAGAAGAGGGTATTTCACAATGCCGATGACACAAAACTTTGGTGCTCTTCTCTCGCAGTTTGCAGGTAGAATTCTCCCCGTAATAAAAGGAAGAAATAATGAATGAGCCAAACCAATGGTCTATACCACCTAGGGAGATCATTTTGAGCTGATATGACAAAAACAGGAATAAAGAAGGGAGAGGAAAAAAAATTTATGATCTGTAAAAAGTTTATAGATGGTAAGGACTGGATAATATTTTCCACATACAGATAAAAAATCTAAATTCACGCCTAATGCTTATGCACGCAGTACACCTTATCAGTGCGTGCACCTTCAAATGCAAGAAGAAACTTTGAAACAACGTCCATGACGAGGAGAATGATGAAACAAAAACCATACGATACAAGTAGCATACATTGGAGGCAGATTTCACCAAATTAATTTCTCAAAATCACCCAAAAGAGACAACTGCACCCCACAAAATCAAAGCCTGATCCCCAAACATAAAATAAGACCACTAAACACCTCCCTTTCAACCAACATAAAGAGGGTACACCCAAATTTGATTGCATCGTTCTCAGTACCTGTAGTGAGCTGGTTTGTAAGGACCTTCGGGGGGGACACTAATGTAAGCAGCTTGTTCTGGAGAAAGCTTAGTAAGCTTCGCTCCAAGCTTTCCAAGATGAAGGGCTGCCACCTTCTCATCTAAATGCTTGGGCAGCACATAGACCTTCTTCTCATACTTGCCGCTCGCCCTCTCATTCCAAAGTTCAAGCTGAGCAATCACTTGATTTGTAAAAGAGCACGACATCACAAAGCTGGGATGCCCAGTTGCACATCCCAAGTTCATCAACCGACCCTCGGCAAGAACAAGTATCCCACTCCCCGTCTCGGGGAACACCCAACGGTCAGTCTGCGGCTTGATCGTTATGCGCTTGACACCAGGATAAGTTTCGAGACCAAGCATATCAATTTCATTATCAAAATGGCCAATGTTGCAAACAATTGCATTATTCTTCATCTTCTTCATGTGGTCGACCATGATGATGTCTTTGTTTCCAGTGGTGGTCACGAAGATGTCAGCTTCAGAAACAACATCTTCCAAGGTCAGAACAGGAATTCCTTCCATCAAGGCCTGAAGAGCGCAAATTGGATCAATTTCTGTAACAATCACCCGTGCACCAGCCTGCTTCATGGCAGCAGCACAGCCCTTGCCAACATCTCCATATCCACAGACCACAGCAACTTTCCCGGCAATCATCACGTCAGTCGCTCTCATGAGACCATCAGGCAGAGAATGCCGACATCCATACAAGTTATCAAACTGCATAACAATTTTCATCAAATATTATAAGTCAACACAGCAAGATCTTTGCAATTTCTGTAACAAAACAATAATCCTTCCATTTTGGCAAAGGCAAGGCATAAAAATCAAGGAAAATCTAGTGAAGAAAGTGGAATTGATATGCGTAGCAAAAGTCTCTGTGTCATGGCTCCAAAATGACGTAGTTTAAATATCATGTTTGATGTGAAATGACAAAACTACCATTATATGACCATTGAACGTAAAAAATGTCATTAGTGGCTTCATTCAAAGTAAGTCACCTTAGAACCACCATAGACAACTTCCACGGCTAGCAAAATAAGAGGGTCCCTTAGAATAAAATGAACAGCAGGCAAACTTGGTCATCTAAAAGAGTTACCATATAGTGAAAATAGCAATCTAGTTAGATTGTCTAGTGTATACAATCTTGAATCTTCTGACCATTCACAAATGCAGAGCATGCACAAAAATATTTCCAACTTATATACCGTTTAACTTACGATCAATCATCAAATATTTACTCAGATTCAATTTCCAAGATTCAATGCTCTTCATTTTCATATTTGAATCATGCTAGGGGCGACAAAGGGAAGGTAATCCATATAATTTTCTTACGCAGTCATTTCATCCTAGGTAGGACAGCCAATGTATAACAACCAATAGTACACATGATATACCGGAAAACACCGAATAATGTAGCAGTGTTGTAGTAATGAAAGGTGATGATACCTTGCTCTTGGTAACAGAATCATTAACATTGATAGCAGGAAACAGCAGGGTACCATTGCCCTGCATCTGGTACAACCTCTTAACCCCAGTAGTCGTCTCCTCGGAAACACCCACCAATCTCTCCTTCATCTTGCGGTACTTCTTCGGGTCGACCCGCAACCCGTCCCTAATAATGGTCAATACAATCTGGAATTCCGCATTGTCCGTCGAATCCGGGTCGGGCACGGCCCCGCTCCTCTCAAACTCCTCCTCCGCCTTCACCCCCTCGTGTATGAGCAACGTGGCATCGCCACCATCGTCCACGATCAGGTCCGGCCCGCCGTCTGGGCCCCAATCCAAAGCCCGTTCGGTGCACCACCAGTACTCAGCTAGAGTTTCGCCCTTCCAGGCGAAGACGGCGGCGGAGTCGCGGGCGATGGCTGCGGCTGCGTGGTCCTGGGTGGAGAAGATGTTGCAGGAGCACCACCGGACGGCGGCGCCGAGCGCGGTCAGGGTTTCAATGAGGACGGCGGTCTGGATGGTCATGTGGAGGGAGCCGGTGATGCGGGCTCCCTTGAAGGGCTGGGACGGGCCGAACTCGGCCCGGCAGGACATAAGCCCGGGCATCTCCACCTCCGCCAGCTCGATCTCAAGCCGGCCGAAGTCGGCCTGGGCCATATCCTTCACCTTGTACTCCCGGCCTGCTGAAGTCTTATCCGCAACCAGAGCCATGGCTACAAGATTGGGGTTTTTCAAGGGTTTGGACTACTGAGAGAGACGATAGATTGAAGGCCAGTGAAGTGGATATATAAATGAAAAGCGGTGAGGACTGGACGGTGTCATTTTGGGTCGGGAAGGACCGTCCGATTTTTTCGGCGTGAAAAACGGAGTTGTCTGGTGTGGGGCTTTTGACGGCTGAGATTGTTTCGTGGGTTGGTGGGGGAGTTGGTGAGTATTACAGCGACGAATTAGTTTAATCAACTCGTTTTAGAGAATCTCGGGCACGTGCACATATAATTAGTACCCAACCCACCATTGCTAACGAAGTGGCGTTAGCTTGTTCTTGAGTTTTAATAGGAGTTTTAATTTAAGAAATAAATTAAAGTATCTTTCTTTCTTTCTTTAAAGTATCTTTTTATATTTAAGTACCGAAGAAAAGAAAATAAGCGACGCAACATTAATACTTGTATTCTTGTACCACATTTCCATTATTCTAATAAAAAATTTGTGAGTTTCTTGCATGATGTGGATACATTGATCATGTTGTTTCATTGTTGAAAGGTTACACGGAGTTTCAAAATATAATCTTGTTGGAATATCTTAATAAAATAAAATGTACATTATAGCTTTATAATTATATTGCAATTTATGGCTATATATATTTACTTACATGTAAATTATGAAATGAGTTACAAATGCAATAATGAGTATTATTAACTCATATTGATTTATGGTATGTATAATATATTTTATTATTTAACATTATTGAGAATTATTATCATGAGTTACTAAGCTTTTAATTTTAGTTATGTGGCCGATAAATGAATTATGATTGATCAAGTATATAAGGTTATGGGGTCTGGCATAGAAATGATGAAGTTATTATGCTTCTAAACTTAGTTTTTATTTCTACTATACTATCTTAATATATATTTTTTTATATCTATTATATATATTTTATATTTAGACAATGTCATCATGGACGGGTTCATACCGTCTTCCTGTGGACGTACACATGAAGAAGACATAGCTGCGTTTATGAGTTTTATCTTGGAGACTTAATCTGTCATCAACACCTGCACGTAAGAAGACGATAACGATAACGTCTTTAGGACAGCTACTTTGTCGCAACTCTCACGAACCAACTATTTTTATATCATTTTACCACTCTAAATTACTTAGTATTATTTATAGTTCATACCAAGTTACTTTTAATTATTTACTATGATATTGTTATATTTATCTTTCACTATTGCTAGTATTTTTGTTATCGAAAGTACAAATCAAAGCCTAAAATTTTTCAGCAGCTAAAGACGTTATTTAACTTTGATTTGTACATAAGATGGTTTGCTTTGCGACTCACTTGTACAATAATGGGTACTTCAAGGATGCGAATTGCTTGCTAGGGAATAAGTTTGAAGTCACTTGTTTTGAGAATAGTTATCGGCGTGATTTGTTGTAAGCATGCGGTTAAGAAGTTTGGCAAGGATTGTAAGGAAGTTGCAAAGTGGCAAGAATAAGATCATGATACCTAACTCATCCCGCTGAGCAAGTTCGCATTCCAATCCACGTGGATAAATTCGAAGAAGAAAGACAAAAGAATACATACATCACTATATATTCATATAACACACCAGACACCAAACCAAACTGACTATCCTAACAATATTTGCAAAGTCGGTCATGCGCACGTAGCGGCTATAGCTCACATCATTAGATGTTGCTCATAAGGTTTAACAATATGGCAAAATCATCAAACATATATCAATAAGTCAATAGCTGAAGATGGTTCACGACGACTGAACTAGTGCTTAACCTAACCGATACAAGAAAATTCAAGAAGCTCGTAACAAATTTAGAGGAAAGAGATGACATGCATGGGTAGCAACTCGATGGAGACTGTCAGCAACTCGATATAAAGAAAAAATTAAGTAATTAGCGATGAATAAACCTTGATTGAACCGATATATTCTAGTGCATGAGCCGTGTGACAAAGGGTACATTTAGAGGACACGAGTGGTTGACGAAGAAGCAGAATTACACAATTGGTAAGTTCAGATTGTATTATATCATGCAAAAGCAACAAAGTGATGGGCAAGTAATTTAAAAAAAAAAAAGGGAACTCAATAACAAAGTGATTAGCAAAAGGATAAAAATTCATTAGAAGAAAATGAATAAACATTGACAAGAGTATACACACCAAGTTTAATAATAAATCGGAGAAGTAGTAAATCCCTTATATCAAAAATTCATTAGATTCAACTTAAATGAGAAAGAACAAACCTCGAGAGTATACATACCGAGTTTAATAATAAATCGGACAAGGAGTATATCCCTTACAACAAAATCTCATTAGAATCAAGCTTAGATGAGAACAAATAAACCTTGACAAGAGTATACGTGCGGAGTCCAATAATGAACCGGACAAGGAGTAAATCCCTTATATGGGTTGGGTCCAAAGATAGTATGAGTAGAAAGAAAAAAATCTCTATCTCTAATTGCACAATTACCGTTTGACACTCTTTTTTTCTCTCTTTTTTTTCAGTTTTAAAAACTGAAAAAAAAAGAAGCGTTTGGTAACCATTTTTTTTCAATTTAAAAAACCAGTTTTTAAACTGCAGAGTAAAAAAAAAACTCCAAAAACTGGTTTTTTTTTCACTTTTGGTTTTTTTTTTCGACCACCACCACCACCCTCCCACCGTCGGCAGCCACCTCAGGCGACCACCGCCGGAGACTGCCGGCCGCCGGCAGCCACCTCCGGCCGCCGGCGACCACCGGCAGCCACCGCCGGAGACTGCCGGCAGCCACCTCCGGCCGCCGGCGACCACCGCCGGAGACTGCCGGCAGCCACCTCCGGCCGCCGGAGACGGCCGGCAGTTACCTCCGGCCGCCGGCCACCACCGCCGGTGACTACCGGCAGCCACCTCCGGCCGCCGGCGACCACCGCCGGAGACTGCCGGCAGCTACCTCCGGCCGCCGGCCACCACCGCCGGTGACTGCCGGCCGTCGGCCACCACCACCACCACCGTCGACCACCGCTACGCCCCACCACCGCCACCGCAAACCACCAAAAAAAAAAGTCAAAATAAAAAGGGTTACCAAACACCAAAAAAAAAAACCTCAAAAAAAAAGGGGTTATCAAACACCCACTTGTTTTTATAAAAAAAAAAAATTAAACTGCTCTTTAAAAACTGAAAACCAAAAAAAAAATTTTGTCAAACGAAGCCTAAATCTAAAACTTCAATCTTTCCAAACAAATTATGTCAAATCCTTAATTTGATAATACCAAAAGATTTTAGTTAGGATTCAAACTATCACAAAAACTTTTAGGTTATTCACTACAAGCCTCAACTCATTGATGAAAAAAATGCTCTTACCTCAAATTGGTAATCAAACCCCAAGAAATCTTTTATCCAAGATCTGAAATTTGTTGTACCCCTAGGTCAGGGATGAGCACGGTTCGGTTGGTTGGTTGGTTGGTTTGGAGGCTGAAGACCAAACCGAACCGAACCGACCAACCTCGTTTTAGAAGAAAAAAAAACGAACCGTGGTTGAACGGTTTGGTTTCTGCGGATTGAATGGATTGAACGGATCGGTTTTGGCTAAACTCAATATTGAGCAAGTTTAAGCCTAACTTATACATGCTAACAAGCTCCAAAAATGAGAGTTTTTTTATTATAATTAATAATACTTAGTGAAATATAGGCAGCGAGTGAAAAATGTGTATTCGTCAAGGGATTTAGGGTTTATCCCATTGTATATGAGTAGTTAGATAATTAAGGTTAGTAAAAAATAACTTGGATTAGGTAAATATATAAATATTATATTATATACGATTGGTTCGATTTATGCAGTTTCAAAAAAATCCGAACCGAACCGATCGAACCGAATGTCCGGTTTGGAAAAAAAAAAATCAAACCGATTGATTTTTAGATCGATTTGAAAATATACGAATTGGTTGGTTCAATTTTTGAGGTTAGATCGGTTTCAACGATTTAAATACTCACTCCTAGGTCAAACCAAAACAGTTAATGTAAAGTGTTACAAATCCAAAAATATGTTTATATTCTTTGATGTTAGAAGATAGGATACCATTATATTCAAAATTCTTCAATTATTTAAATGGGTCAATAAAAGTCCAAATTCAAATCGGGTCATCTAATCCCAAACTTTAACCCACTTTTTGAAACACCTAAATTATTTCTTAGGCCCAAACCCAAAAAGGTAAAATTACAAAAATGTCCCTGATGAGAAAAATTACAAGATATTTGAAAATAGGATTTAACGCATTAAATATTCGGATCTAACACATACAAGCTAAAGATATAAGCAACTTTGATAACCAAAAAAATGAAGAAAATGATGTAAGACTTGAAAATCGAGAGAGAGTAGCAAATCCAAAGCTGTAACCAACTTATTACCTGCTATTATTTTGTATAGAGGTGATGAAAATAATAAAAAAAATCTATTAACATGTAAAATTCCATTGTTACCATTTCAGAACTACTAATAGAGAGAAGTAGAAATGCAATCTATGGACAAAAATTAAAATTAAAAAAATTCACTATAAATATACCCCCTTTAATTAATTACAGTATAGGTAATTAAATGCTATCACGTCACTCATATTATCGAAGCCACCATTTAATGCTTCCAGATATGCCTCTGCATCCCGTGACTCCTGTCCGAAAAACATGGGGGGCTGGTTTGGTTGACAGTTGAGACAGTTGCACTGGCTTACGCTACATGGCCTTCATTACTTGACGAATTGTGCATTGAGTTCCTCTGGGTCACAGTGAAACAAAAGGCGACTCTTTTAAGAGCATTATGGTCCTCTTTTAAAACCATTTGCTTTCATTTTTTTTTCTTTTTTCAGTTTTATAAACTGAAAAAAAAAACGTTTAACACATAATTTTTGTTTTTTTCTTTAATTTTTAAAACACGACTGTTTTTAAAACTCTCATCTTGAAATTTTGAATTTTCGATTTTTTTGAATTTTCGGTTTTTGTTCTGAACCCCCCACCCCAACCGCCACGGGTCACCGCCGTCCACCGCCACCTCCCACCGCAACCATCACAAAAAAAAAAAACACTCAAAAAAAAAACTAGACAATCAAACACTCAAAAAAAACTTAAAATAAGAATGGAATAATCAAACACCCAATCGTTTTTGTAAAAAATAAAAACTAAACTGATTTTTATTTTTTTTAAAACAGAAAATCAAAACTGAAAGTAATTTCAAATAAAGTTCCTCAATGAAAAATGATGCTAGCTTTCCCATCCGGTACAAAAAAAGTGAGAAGACGATCAAAGCTGTCCACACATGTCTACCAGACAATTCAAATTAAAAATCAATATCACCAATTTAATTCGTACACGTGTTCCCTCACTAAAAAAGAAGTTTGACCATGTGAAAGAATGCATTAAAATATCAATCCCGCGTCCAAAAAATGATAACCAATACTAGAATATGTAAGTCTTGTGAACATCTCCCTGCATTGCCAATGAATTTTGAGTTGAAAACATTCATGTGATGACTAGGGTTATAAATGAGCCGTAGTACACTATATACAACTCGTTTCGCTCTCGTCGCGTTTGGGATCATTTAGTGAGATTTACGTCGTACAGCTAAACTAGCATGGTGCCAAACTAGTACTCATGACAAGTTGCGAACTGTGGTTCAAGCTCGTGTTCATTAAGATTGATTTATACTCGTGGTGGTCTCATCTCATGTTCAACTTCGGATGCAGGCTCGTGATCGTGATTGAGTTCGTCTCAGATAATCTAAATTAACCAACTTCTCCAAAATCTCTCAAGAAGAAACGTATAAATCATAAGCCTTAACTGGACTTGCATTTTCGATTTTGGAACTAACTGTAAGCTACATCATACACTACAAATCAAGTTAAGGGCAATCAAAAACCTATAATCACCTTAATCATATCCTTCCTGGGCATGTCTTCAAATGATTCAGGAAGGTAGCATCAAAATGAAACTGAAATACAGCAGCGTAAGCGATAGAAGAAGATGTACGTCCACTTTCAGGAAAATGTCTGGTTACACTAGCGCGACAAGCAAGCTATGGAAATCTCTACACAGAGCCTTGCAGTCTTACCAGGGTCTGGCTGCCCAGACCTCACTGTAAAACTACTTAGCCGTGGCACAAGGTAAAATCCACTCCACATAATGTGATCTTTGTGGTTGGTGCCTTAGCTGCCAAGCCTGCTCAATCAATAAGGTGTCTGGTCACTTTCCATAGGCAATTATAACCTTCAGACGAATAACATCATTCTAGGCATTAGTACATTCTTTCTTCGCAAAGAACACTTTCTTATGGGAGCATCCATTGCTATGCTAGACCGTGATATTACACAGTGGCAGATCTACAATATGGATGGTCACCACCCATATTTGTCACAAGTTTCTTAGGTTACCTACGCAACATATGGTTAATTAAAGCAATGAAATTTGAAAGCTAAAAATTCTAGTACTCCCTCCGTCCAACATAATCTGAACAACTTTTTTTTTTACACGCACATTAAGAATTTACGTGATATATTGTATTTCACATTCCAACCATTTATAGAGAGGCGAAGAAAGTGAGATATGAGAGAGAAAATGTGTTAGTTTAATGTTAAATGTGAAAAAAAAAATGAATAAAAAATATAAGAAAGTGGTTCAGGAGAGATAAAATAAGTTGATGAAAATTTAAATGTGGAGAGAGAGTATAAAAAAAGTTTACAAAGGATAAATATATAAAAGTACTTACATAATCTTTTTTAATTTGAAAATGAGCAATTTTTATGAGATGACCCAAAAAGAATAGTTGATCAAATTACGTGGGATCAGGGAATATATATTATGGAATTTTGAACTCTTCCACTTCATTTTTATATTTAAGGCTAAAAATTGCATTATTAAAAATGCCATCAAAAACCATTTGGAGTTCGAAAGAGTTAAGCTTGAAATGAATTTATTACAATTCCTATATGTTGTAGTTTTAATTCCAATCCATAAAAATATTTTGCTGATTCTCTTTGTTTTTATAGACAAACTCAAAGTTTAACTAATACTATTTCTCGCTACTGGATTTCAAATATACATTTCACATATATGTAAACTGATATACTCACCAGTGCTACATGTGAGTAGCATTTAGTCGATTTATTTCTAAACGCTTGTGCATGTCTACAAATAAAAGTCAGTAAGACTAGAATATATAAATGTAATTATATAACCTCAATATAGACATGACAGAAGTAGTAATTCACATAGACATATGATTCTTTGTGCACGTTCCCTGAAGTTGAAAGCGAGAAATGCTTCAAGTTTATTTGATGTCACTTGTTGCACCAATAGTGGTCATATTAGATCCAGATTATTACTATCGATAATAGTTTTTACATGCAACTTTTAGCACCTCTCGATGTGACATCATGGATACAGCCCTGGCATTACATATTATGGTCATCTATATTACTGTTACTAACTTGTATTTGCCACATCCCAAGTCATATGCAAAAAGTTACACCATTGTTACCTTCTTGAAGGGGAACGCAGTTCTCCAGCAGTGCACCTTCGAGCCCTTCCGTTGTTTCCTTAACAGAAAAAATAAATAAATAAATAAATAAATACTCTGCAAAATTAACATCAATACACTCTCTTGAAACATAAATGGCATTTGCCAAGTTTAGAGGAGGATTGATATTGCAATATCGCAGTGAAAAAGTCTCAGATCTTCAGATGCTAGCAAAAGCAAGATGAGGGTTATTCCTCATAAATTACTTTCTCAACAGAAACAACAGCAAGATTTGCAGTTTTCAGGTACATCAATCTCTACTTCCCAAGTATGCTTATAACACGAGGCACAACTGAAAGTACCAACTAAAGCAGATGGAGTTTTACAAGAAAGTGCTCGCGTTATACGTTATGAACCGGTGAATGTCACTTGAACAAGGACATGGACTTGTCTTCAGCAATAATTTGAGATCACAATTGGGATAATGATAGAGGTTTACAGGCCAAACTTTGAAGCTTACTAACTATTCTTCCGAAAGAAAAAGTAAAACACAGGATTGATCTGAGATGACAAAACAGTACTTTATGTTGACAGCCATATGTTCTGAGGTCCATACATCAGTCGCATGACATTTGTTGTGCAATTGACATGCCAGGTGAAATGTGAGATACGCACTGAAGGGTTATAGAAATTATACATTCCATGGAAGAACCAGGAGGAATAATAAAAATATGTAGAGTAAAAGAAAACCCTGATTTCCTGATTCATCGGCCAACTAAAGGAGCAATTTCGTCTCACTGAGAACCTCATTAGAAAAGTTAACAATCTAAAAAGAGCAAACAGTAAGAACTTCTGATCATCTTATTACTTCAAATAGCCATGGATCATTTTTCTTAACTGACTACAGCAGATATCCATGACGACATACTTCACAAAATGAGAAAGTAAACCAGTGAGAAAAGAGATTGTACAGATCTCACCTGTCCTCACCTCCAGCACAGCTATGATAATAGTTACAACTGCAGCAGAAAGTATAACCTTCACCGCAAGATAAAAGTTTTTCAGAAGATTTTTCAGAAGATCTTCTGCCCGGCATAGACAGCTCAAGGTTGTTCTGGGATGAACAGGTAATCAGAGAGGTCTCTGATTGCAACTTGTGAATTTTCATGGGTCTAGAGAAACAGCTTGGCTGTTCCTCTGGCTCTTGAGCAGATATAGCCTGGCATCCACATCTCTCTCTAGAAGAATCAACTTTCAAACCATGCTGCTTTGACGTGCTACCTGGTATTAACCTGTGGGGCACAGCCATCCCAACATTTGCTGCATTTGCATCACTATTTCTTGTAGTCCTCGCTGCTTCTTTTGTGTGACAGCAAATATGTGAACGTGGTGACCCGCAACAAGAGGAACGGCTTTCACTGGATTTCTCCCTTATCAAGGGCTTTTCAGAGGCAACATAATTTTCTGATGGATCACTTCCACGTTCAGTGGAGGAGTCATGTCGCATCCTATGAGAACAGCTGAACAAGCTGAAAAATGGCTTCTTCAATTTGGCATACTTTGTCAGGGAAGAACCACGTACAAGATTGATCCTTGTCTCAACATTACAACCCAACATAGACTGAAGTGCGTTAGCTATTGATTCCTGTGACTTCTCAGCCTTCGATACATAGTCAGAGTGATAAAACTCCAAATCAACTACTGCGAGACCTGAGATAATTTAAATCCATTCATGAGATGGTGAATATTATTGTAGTGGCTAGTAGGAAATGACATGACCATTGATTAATGAAGAACTTAGGGCCAGTTAAGCTTCCTAAAAAAAGACGGGCTTATTCTTTTGCTCTTGCATTTTGATGGATCCATTATGATAAAACAAAGCCATCCAGTACAACGTAGGGTCTTCAAAGTATCTCTTTGATTGGCTAGTTTGATGCTTTATTTCAAAAGATCAAGTTCAAGAAACTTGAACCATATTCCTGAGAAGATTGCAAGTCTCTCAGATGGCTCCACACAGGAAGAAAGTTGATTTTGAGTTTATACACTACATATAGTGAATGAGCCTTGTGCATTGAGGCGTGTCCCTTGGAAGGGACAACACATTCCCATCGGACATGAGGAAAACCAATTGCACATATGTGAAGGGAAAAAACACACAAACAAAACCAAGATCAAAAAATTAAAAAGAAAAGAACACCCAAATGCCTGAAAAGTAATCTAAAGTATCAGCTGACATGGCCATGTGATCAATTCAACTATATATAGTAGCTACAGCATTCATGTACTTGGTTATCAGGAGGAGGAGACGAGCTTTTGTGTGGGTCGGTGGTGTGGGGGGTGGGGGGAGGGGGGGGGGGGTTTGAGATTTCAATTTTCATTAGGCATGTGTACCTTGGCTGAAACAAACTGAAGCCAAGCTCCCCTTCTTGCGAAGGAAATTTTTAAGTGAGTTGGAGCCACATAACTCTATAGCTCCTCTCCATATAGATTCCAATGTGCCCTCATCATTCTCTATCCCTAATTTGCACAGACCACTGCCGTCACATGCACAACTGCTGACAAGATGCTTCAAACTTTCAGCAGTTGATGATGTGCTTAAAAAATCGCCACCTGTATTCAAAAACAAACAACTAATTCCTGCCCCCATATAGAACTTTCTGAACAAAGATCAACCAATTAAATCTTCTGAGGCAAATGAAGAAAACAATTCACGAGCTAGCAGAATCTAAAATCCCTCACCTCTTGGGGTTGCTGCTCTTAGACAGAATCTCGAATCATTTGCATCTGAGGTAGAAGTACCCACAGAGCTCAACTGCAAGAGAGCTACAGTGAGCCAAGTAGTCTGATTCTTAGACGCCCGCAACTGTTTCTCAGTTTCGGAAAGTATTCTCAGTGCATGACTAAGTTGCCGCATGTCTCCTTCAGCTAACCGACAAAAATACCGAACTTTAGGTAAAAGGCAACAGAGAGCAAACTGAAAATACTACAGTACTTTTTCTTGATAAGCAATACTACATAACTTATGGACGAAATTTAACATAATGTTCCCATGGGCAGCAGCACTTTGCAAATATTTATCCAATTTTTGAGGATAGCTTTTGAAAAACTCTAGATCAAGACATAGCACTCAACCTTCATGTCTGATGTTCCTTGATGGATCAGCAGTATCTCATAGCATGAACCCGTAGCTAGCAGTACCTCCTACTTTACCACACCACAGCCTCCTCAATACCCACCACCCAACCCAAACGCACACCCAACAGGAGTAAAGGAGGAATGATAAGAAACGAAAAAGTCAACTACAACGTAGGGGACTTAGACCCAGTATCTTAGCTAATCAAACAAATATTAGGAGAGGAGGCCCCAATACGTTATTCTTGGGGCCAAAAAGAGGAACATGCCACCTAAGCAAAGGGTGGACCGCACCCAGACATTTTATGCACCAATGTCTACACCCGGGTTCATTTGTATGCACTCTTCGTAGATGGCAAGCCCCCATTAGTTGTCCGCAAGGATGAAGAGTTGGGGACTCCGCACCAAAGAGTTACTCCAAGGAGTCCAAATAATGGCGTGCAGTATAACCTTCAAATGTATATATTGTCAACTAGTAGTTCATTGGAACGGTAGACAAGTCTTATAAGAATACCCACATCAGATGATTAATGTCCCAGAGTTTCCTTACATCTTTCATCTTCTATTTACTTGTTACGGTCTTATCTACAACATGTTATCTGCTGCAATTTTTTGACGGATCATCTTGTACAACAAAAAATATACTCCATTGACATACAAAGTAGGGATCTGCCATGACACATGATTGAGAAAGTCAATATGGTCCGTGCAACAAGTTTATTCTTTTGAGTGGCACCTCTCAAGTTTGTCTTCTCCACTTCACCATATTTGCCTTTGTCCTGACCTAGAAATTCGAAGAACCAAATCAGCCTGTGCAAGGACCCTACTCCGTGGCCCCTAGAAATGAGCACCAAACCTTTCAAACCGACCCGAACCGTTCGAACCGAACCAATCCAATCCAAACCGTCTAAAGATCTTAACAGTTCGGTTTCACATTTTTCAAATCGACCTTGGTTCGGTTTGGTTCACGGTTCACATTTTTTTAAACAGATTCCAAACTGAACCAAACCGACCTATGATATGTTAATCTATTTTTAGTAAATTTCATTAATAATTTCACATATATGGTACTAAGGAAATCCATATAAACAAATCTTGAAAGTCAAAAGAAAAGAAAATAATGAGAACAATTATAACACCAAAATTTCATAACCGATATCTATTCTATATTAACTCATTCTTTCTCATACATCAATGAGCACCTACATATAGAATGTAACAAGATTATATGCAATTTATAGAAAAAAATAGATTCAATTTTTAATTATTGTTAGATCCAAAAGTAACGTGCAAAAGAACAATGTCTTTAAGTGAACGCAAACCGATCCAAATCAATTAAGCCGAACCATTTAAACTGACCAACCCGAACGGTCCAAACCGATGGTGTTCAGTTTGGTTCGGTTCACAATTTTCCAAACCGAGGAGTAATGGTTCGATTTGTGGTTTGAACCCTAAACCGAACAGTACTCACCCCTAGACTAGCCCCATAGCCCTCAAAAGGGCATGCATATAAGTACTTATGAGATCCTTGGCAGTGTCTTATAAGGCCAATCTGATATTATCCATCTTCAAATGTGGGATATCACAACCTAGGAGGAATTTGGAGTTAGCCCTAACTGCCAAGCGCAACCTTGATTAAAAAATAGGGAAGAAAAAGCGCAACCTAATCACGTCTAATTTTGGCTAATCAAGTAGATCCAAACTTGAGCAAGTATGAGTGCTCGATTAGCTCGTATTGTTCACGAAGTTCAAGTCCCTAACGAGTAAATAGATTTCAAACCAGTTTATGCCATATCAATAAATTGTCGAGCTTTAAAATATTTCTCAAGTTGGCCTCAGTACACATGTCGATCTCAAAAGATCCATAAGCAAGATGAGAAGTTCAGTTCGTTTTACAGCCTTGCCAAAGAAATTTTGACAGAGATAATTGGTAAGTTTTGACATGAATCATGTTTGCTGATATTCTGCCTAACATACTTAAAGATGTTTCTTAAGCATATTTGCAATTGTCATCATAAGACATTGACAGCCCGAGCTAGACCATAAGCATCCGCAAGTACATTAGTATATACTTGACCATGAGAAAGATCACCATTAGCCAACTGGATATTTTTCAATAGAACATATAAAGAACGCAAGGTTCTTAGAAGTACAAGCTCAGGGAACACCTGTAATACCTAATGTAGTACCTAGTCTTTTAGTAAGATAGGCAGCATCAAGCATTGAATACAAAAAATGTGACTCTGTTATGAACCTGGGGATGCGAATATAATGTAGTACTGAGTTTTCCAAATAGTATTATGAGTTTACTACACATGCTGTGGAGCCAAAAATCATCTATCAATTGTCAACTTCCAAAGGCTGGCAAGGTACAATAGTCAAGATCATCACCACAAAAGAGTAGGTTATAAATAATTTAGAAGATTAAGGACTTACTAGAGTTGCATGCACATATTTCTAAGGAGAAATAAAGGCATCGTACGGTCTAACTTTTGAAGTACAATGACAATATAAATTTGCTATTATTTTACTTACAAGCATGCCTTTCATAAAACTTTCTCTTAATCCCAGAAGCACCATCTGGACATTGTCCAGCAAGAGTATCCATTATAAGATTCGCTAGTTGTGATATAAGTTGCATAGGATCAATCCTTGATCTCATCAGCTCCCTAGCCCTTCTAACTGTATTTGAAGTGTCAGATGATAAGGCCAGATCCAGTAAATCAAGCAATTCTTCATCAGAAACAACACCAATCTGCAATATGGAAACAAAATTGAACCTTGCACGGATATGCGGTCAGGTTAATGACAAAACTAATGCAACACTCACTAGTTCATAGACCAGTGGCAAAGTAATTCGTTTTCCCAGTAAGCTCAGCTGCTCAAGCATCATTTCTGCATCCCTAAGTGAGCCATTTGATTTAGTAGCAATGAAATCTAAAGCAACCTGATCATGGTCAATTCTTTCTTCAGTGCAAATTTTACGTAATCTGTTTGATGTATCAGCTTCCTTGATCTTTGGAAAATGGTATCTTTGGGACCTTGATACTGCACTACGTGGCACGTTGTCCAGATCTGGAGTAATCATTATGAAGACAACATGATGAGGGAGCTCCTCAAGGTTTTTCAAAAGAGTTGCCCATGTCTCCCCTTTCAATAAGTGGCATTCATCAATGATGAAAACCTTGAACCGTGAGGAAACTGGATGCGCCATAGCATTCCTGACTAAATGCCTAACCCTTTCAGCCCGATTGATTCCCACTGAGTCCACTTCCTTTACATCTTTGCTTCTTCCAGAGAAGAACGATATGCAATCTTGGCACAGACCACATGGCCTGTTTTCCTCGTGTGAAAGACAATTCAAGGCGGCAGCAAAAATTCTTGATGCAGATGTCTTACCAGTACCACGGGGACCATGAAAAAAGAAAAAGGGAGTTATCCTCCCATTTAAGATGGCATTCAAAAGAGACATTGCCACCACATTTTGTCCCACCAATTCACTAAAAGATTTGGGCCTGAATTTATGACTGAGACTCATGTCAAAATATGGAGTAACTTCATTATCCGTGTGCTTCCAGATGCTTCTCTGTTCAGACAAATGCATCACACCTACTTCCCTGGATAAGAGATGTTGGTCTTCTACATCAGAAGGAAGATATGATTCTCTGAATCTAGGTGTTCTTGACCAGCAGCAGCTTATCCCACATCCACTTTGATTCAGATTTACAACATCAACATCTGTGTTTCCATATTGTGAAGTGCCACAACTTGACCCTTCAAGTGGTGCATCACTTATGGATAAGCATGGACTGCTTATACGGCTCATAACATCACCTGCTGCCACTCTAGACGATCTAATCTGTTTTTTATATCGCAACTTTCGCTTTAATGCAGTATGATCTAGTCTTTCCGCCTGCAGTGATCGTTCAACTGGTTCATTACATGAACCCGCACCCTCTAAACGATCACTTGAAGTTGTCGTGCAATTCAAGTCCAATCCTTTACCCCTGTAATCACTACAATATCTCCCGCAGACGGATTTGTTCTCACAACCCATATCCTGATTTGGTCGACAAAAATTATCCTCTTCAGCCTGTATAGTCTTTACGGGAATGAAGCCAGCCCAACCAGAATTATCACCAGAGACTAACATAGAGCTGCGTCTCTTTGAACGATTGTAAATCATCTCAGAATCATCAACATGTCCCCCCTTTTGTTCATCATAGCCTAGATCTTTCGATCTCATAGCATCATTTTCGTGAATGCCACCATCTTTGAAACTATTTACAAACCCGAGCGTTATCCCATTAGTTGAGTTTGTTTCCCAATTCCAATTATCGACAAAAGCAGATAATTTGCTCATAGAGTTGGTGGATGGATCCCTAAGTGACCTCACCCTCCTAAGAGCTACCAGTGTTTTCGAGAGGGGAATATCAACCGAATGTCGCCGTTCATCCATCATCTTCAAGGTAGATCCCTGATACACTAATCCATCTTAGAACCCATATGTGCTGTCAAACCTGAAGCTGCATACAGTAAACAAGATCACCAAAAGCAGCCATCAAAAAGCCAAACCAAGGTTGAGAATCTCTCTCATCAGAACTCCCAAAACCAAGATTAAGTTTGGGAGTTTTCCGTAAACATTTAAAAAACTATCGAGGAAATTGTCCATCTAAATTTTAATACCATTTCCCCACCCAACAGCCATAGAAGTTCATTACATTATCACCTTTGAACATTTGAATATAAACGACTAAAAATAAATGGCACAGGTTTCCCAGTTCTAACAGGAATACTGATTCTTACGAAAATAGGATAACAATATGCAAGGTACAAGAACATATAGGACATACAAAAAGAGCAAATTACAGTACCTTCTAACACCAGACCCACAGTTGAAAAGTTCAAAACCACCTTTCTTTGACCCTGTTACACGAGTAAAGCACAGAAACGAGGCATCATTTACACACACACACACATACAATGAGCACATTTATCCAAACATACCTTCACATTCAGTACAAACAAATGGGGTGAGACTGTGAGTGTCTGTGTAGAGAGAGAAGAGAATAAAAGATAGATTTTCCAGAGAGGGAATCTTTCAGTTTCAAAGTAAACCATAAAATAAATGAATACACAGAGAACAACGAAACAAACAAGGATAAACGACAAATTTGAAAAACTGAACACAAAACGTACCGTCAAAGGAAGAATTCAAGAACAGAAGACAACGGTCTTCGAAACCCACAAAATTTTGAGAAAAACAGAGCGAAGAAAACGGAAGAATAGAGAAAGGAACCCCTAAAACGGAGGCTTCTACTAGCATGTCCGTGTCTCTACTGCTGTCTTGGTGGTTGAGCTTTGAAGAGCCGTGTAGAGATGCTGATACATGGGAGGGTAAGTGGCAAAGAAGTAAATGTCATTAATGCTGAGGGGTGATTGACACGCCATCTCACACACAGTGTCACACACACAGTGATAGACCTGTGCGAGAGGTGTGCACTGTAGAGTGAGGATGTGAAATGTTGTTCAGATTCTGTTGTGTCTGCTCTTTCTTTAACAGAGCAGTTTTTGCAGGAGAGTAGACAGAGCAGAGGGGGGGAGGTGGTCCTTGGGAATAGAGCCTACAGGGGTACTTTGGGGGTTTCACTCTGACAGTATTTTGTTTCGTTTGATAACCATGATTAAAGAAAAAAATTTGTTACGTGGTTCTTTCGAAAAGAATATTCTTCTACTCTGCGATAATTAATAATTGTCAAATGTTCTTAGTAATTTTTATTTAGTAAAATTAAAAAATACTGTTAAGATTTGTCTCTAAAGAAGTTAATAGAAAAGTCACTAAAAATATTTAACAATTATTACTTATCACTATATACGGGATTAAAAGAAGATTTTTGGGATTTGAATAACAGCTAAAATTTGTTCATCTTTAAAAGATCAAAGTTTTTTTTATTTATAAAATGGTAGTTACATTTTCAGGCACAGAAAAGTTTTTGCTGCTATTCAAATCGTAAGAAAATTCCTTCAACCTTTTTTATAACAAAAATTAACGGTCACTAAATATTTTTAATAATTATTCTGGTATCACTTGTAGCGACACTTCTTAAAAGCATCTTTTTAATGTCACTAAATAAAATTTACGAAAATATTTTGCGACTGTTAATTATTGTTATACAGGGAGTTGTAAAAATCTTCCTAATAGCAAAAGTTTTTTCCTCAGGTACGCTCCATTTTTTTCGCACTTTTATTTATCGGTAGAATATATTTATTTTATTATCAATACGATATTTTAGAGTTAAAATAGAAATATACAGAAGTACGTAGAATGTTCAAATTAGACACTTTTAATTTTAATAATTCGTAGTTGAGAGATTAACTTGAAAAAGCCATTTTTAATTTGTTTTGTAGTCGCATATATATTAGAGAAGGCATTGGCAATTTTACTAAACCAACTCCTTCTTTTTTTCTTTTTTGGTTGGGGGGGGGGGGGGGGGGGGGGGGCTTAAGCTTAGCCTCTGCCCATATTTCTTCTTTTAAATGGTGCTCGATTTTATTGATCTTTCAATTGGGTACATAGTCGGTCTGTCATTGAGGCCTTACCCTTTGACAAACATTATTCCCTTGTAGGCCTAAAAAGAAAAGGACACAAAAGCAAATATTCACAAGACCAAGGAAAGTCTAAAACGCTAAAGTCCTTGTGTTCACAATCCAGAGCAGCCAAAGTATTTTTAGCCTGAGGCAAGTCTAAAATGCTCAAAGAGAACCTAAACATAACCAAGAAATCGTCACTAATTTGCAAGTTATAGAGCTTGCATGAACTTCAATTTTGCAACAAGACATACACTTCAGCATAAATGCCGGAATGAACACACAAATTTTCACAGAAAAAACGGCCCATGAAGCGTCAAAAACGAGCTCTCCACCACCACGAACACCTTTTTCAAGCCGATCCATCAATGCTAAGTTTCAAGTCCCACACAACTGGGTGCTGCCATCGAACCCAAGGACCTCTTTCTATATGTTAAGAGGTTTGGTGGAATTTAAGTAGCATTTGAAACAGTTTTTATTTTTAATTTTAAAACAAAAAATATATTTGAGTCATTTCAGTTTCATAAACTAATTTTTAAAATGAGGCTATTTTTAAAAACTTTATTTTAGAGTTTTTGATAGCATTTGACAGAGTTTGTAGCTTTCAGTTCATTTTCTTGAAAACTGAAAAGAGTTTTGGATTTTTTTTTACGGGTTTAAAAATTTGTTGAACTTTTGCTAGAATTTCAATTTTCCAAAAATCAGAAAACAAAAAAAACTGAAATTGTGTGTTTGATGGGACAACGAGTTTTTTTTTACACATTGATCACACAATTAAACAAACATTGCCAAAATTATCTCATATCCAAAAGTCAACGGTAACAATGTAGCGGTAGCTATGCCGGAGAAAGGAGATGGAGGCTCGACCTCTTCCAAGAACAGGAGAAAGGGGAAACGGTGGTGGGAGTGAAGCGATGAAGGCGGTGAAAGTTGGAGGCGAGAGATGAAGGCGGCGAGGCCAGTGGGAGAGGGAGACGGCAGAGCGATGGAAGCAGTGGGCGATAGAGGCGGTGGGAGATGCAGGCAGCGAAGTGATGGAAGCAGTGAGCGATATAAGCAGTGGGCGGTGGAGGCGGTGGGAGCTGGAGGCTATGGATCTGTGCCTTGGAGTCGAGCAGTTGAGCTGTGCGGCGGAGAAGAAGAAGCCAGGAGGAAAGGCAACCCTAATTTCAGAAGGATGGGACGGAGGCGTTTTCTCCGGTTTGCAAAACCGGAGAAAACACCAAAATCCGGTTTCCAAAAATAGGCTTGGTTTTGCAAACTCTGGCTGAATTTTTCAAAATTAGGTTCTGTGTGGCAATTTTTTTTTTCAGTTTTTAAAAAAATTAAATAGCAGTTTAAATTATTTTTTTTACAAAAACAAGTCGGTGTTTGATAACTCGGACTTCGTTTGACAAAATTTTTTTTTGGGTCTTCAGTTTTTAAAGAGTAGCTTATAATTTTATTTTTTTTACAAAAATAAGTGGGTGTTTGATAATTTTTTTTTTTGAGTTTTTTTTTTTGTGTTTGGTAACCCTTTTTATTTTGACTTTTCTTTTGAATGGTTTGCGGTGGTGATGGTGGGGAGTAGTGGTGGTCGATGGCGGTGGTGCCCGGAGGTGGCTGTCGGCTGGCAGTGGTGACCAGAGCTGGCTACCGCCCTGTGGCGGTTGCCGGCGGCCGGAGGTGGCTGTCCGGCGGCGGTGGGCGGTGGCTGCCGACGGTGGTGACCGGAGCTGACTGCCACCCTGTGATGGTTGTCGGCGGCCGGAGGTGGCTTTTGGGCGGCGGTGGGCAGTGACTGCTGACAGTGGTTGCTGGAGGTGGCTGCCGGCCGTGCTGGCTGAAGGTGGCCTCCAGCCAGCGGTGGTGGCCACCGCCCACCGCCGCTGGGGGTGGCTGCCGGTGGCTGCCAGGCGGTGGTGGGCGATGGCTTCAATTGAAAAAAAAAAGGGTTACCAAACGCACTTTTTTTTCCAATTTTCAAAACTGAAAAAAAAGAGTCAAACATGGCCTCAGTTTTTTTTTTTTTGTTGAGTTTTTTTTCGGATGTTTGATAACACAGTTTTTTTATCGCGGTGGTGGGGAGTGGCAGTGGCCGGCGGTGGTGGTGGTGACTGCTGGCGGCCTCCGCCAACAATCGTTGGCGGTGGTCTCAGGCCCCCAGCAATCGCAGATGGTGGCTCCCGGTAGTCATCGACAGTGGCTGCAGCGGTGGAAGGGTGGTGGTGGTGGTCTAAAAAAAAAAATCAGTTCTTGGAGTTTTTAAAAACAGTCTTGATTTTAAAACTAATTTTTTAAATTGAAGGGGAAAAAAGTTACCAAACGCGCTTATTTTTTTCAGTTTCCAAAACTGAAACAAAAAAAAAATGAGTGTCAAACGGGGCCAACTCTACCAAATAGTAAAAAAAAAAGTTAGGGTTTTCAAAATTTTACAAACTGAGGTAGAAAATAAACACATTTGGTACATAATTTTCATTTTTTTCTTCAGTTTTAAAAACTAATTTTTAAAACATGACTGTTTCTGAAAACTCTAAAAAGGAGTTTTCGATTTTCAATTTTTTGTTTTTATTTTGAAACCACCACCCCTCACCTCTAGCAGCCACCTCCAGCGACCACTGCGACGATCGATAGCCTCCTCCGGCGGCCGACAGCCACCGTCTGCCACCGCCGGTGACTATCCGTGACCGGCAGCCACCGCCATCGCCACCTCAAACCACCACAAAAAAAAAACTCAAAATATAAATTGAATAATCAAACACCCAAAAGAAAAAACTCAAAATAAGATGGGTAATCAAACACTCATTTGTTTTTATAAAAAAAAAAAATGAACTCGTTTTTGGTTTTTTTTTTGGAAATTTGAAAACCGAAACTATCAGTGTTACCAAATGCGACCTAAATACATTTCAAACAGACCCCTCAGTTTTGGTTTTTTTTTTTTTGAGATCCATCTTTCTAACTTTTGTTGGAAACATTTTATGTCTCTTATTTTCTTCAATCTTCATCACTAACACCTATCATCTAAGAACACCAACATTGCCAACTCTTACCCATTGACTACCGCCACCACTGGCCAACACTCCCGAACACCAAACCACAACACACTACCAACCACCACAGTTATTGACCGCTAATCTGCCGCCGCCGCCACCATTGATCAACACACCCGAACATAAAATCTGTCAACTACCATAGTCACTGTTGTCACAACCATCACCAGTGACCAACACCCACAAATAATGTCAGCTACCATAGTCACTGATAACCACAACCACCACTATTGACCAGCACCACCGAACACCAAACCCTCTAACATCAATCACCACCACAACACCATTACTCCTCTAAATCCAAATCACCATCATATTGGCCACCATTATTCCTGAAATAAACACCACCAAATATTACATCTCTCGATTAGTCCTAATATTTTCGATTTGCAAGCAAATCCCAATCAAACTAAATACATTCACCAAATCAAACTCCAATCAAATTAATGAAGCCTTAATTCGCAAGCGAGTGTGTTATTGTCGTAGTAGTAGTTGGATGGTGGAAGAGGAGATATGTTGGTCGGTAGTGGGTACAGTTCTGGTTGTTAAACATAAGAAGCTTTCAAGTATTAAAAATAATAAAGAAAAGAAGATAAAAAAATAGAAAAGAGATGAGTGGAAAATCTAAAAAAAGAAGTAAAAGTCAATTATACAAAAATCCTATCAAATAACCCACTAGTTTTGTAAAAAAAGAAACTCAAAGAAATTTGGTTTTGATTTTTTGAAGAAAAAAATAACTAAAACTGAAAATGGGTTTTAAACAAATCCTAAGTATACACTAAAAATCATTGCGTGAAGCATACACGAGGCGGGTTTAGGCTTTATGAAAATGGTAAGCTGTCTGTACCACTTTAATATACCAAGACCTCCTCATTCAAAAGAGAGGACAAAATTTTATTTTCCTTTTTATGCATAACATAGGATGCAATAAAAAGCTAAGGCTTCGTTTGATAAATTTTTTTTTTTGGTTTTCAGTTTTTAAAGAGCAGTTTTTTAAAGAGCAGCTTAATTTTATTTTTTTTATAAAAACAAGTGGGTGTTTGATAACCCCTTTTTTTTTTGGTGTTTGGTAACCCTTTTTATTTTGACTTTTTTTTTTTGTGGTTTGCGGTGGCGGTGGTGGGGCGTAGCGGTGGTGGTGGCTATGTATTCATTTAAGCAAAGAATGCTTATGTCTTCAGTTTTGAACAGTTTTGTACATGATTGAACTTAAATGAATACAAATGACTTTTGACAAAAAAAAAATTTCTATATCATTGCCAACTTAAATAAATACATAGCCAATATCAGAGGCAAATATTATTTTAGCAGTCCTATTTTTGCAATTATACGAACGACACAATGTTGTCACTCCATGCTGAGAACCATGCATGGAATCAATATAATAAGTTCATGTAAAGTACAAAATAGTTATTTATAGATCAAAGGAAAAATTAAAACTGAACAACCAATGTGTATAAATAAACATTCTTCAATAGGAGAAAGTAAAAAAAAAATCGGTATAAAAAATAAGAAGAAATGACATAAACCAAAAATAGTGAGTCCTTTCAACCACCGTGAAGATATTTAGTACAGACTTTTGTTAAGGATACAATGAATGGGAACAAAAAGTGAAGATAAATTAAAAATGAAGACATAAGCAAATATAAGAAATAAACGAAAGAGATGAAGGCGTATACAAACTCACAAAGAACACTCACCGAGGTGGTTCTCATAATAAAAATTCCTAAGTTAATCCCTTGCAATATTAAGGATGCAAGTGAGAGAAATTATACTATTTGTTCCCAACCTATTCAGGTCGTACCCAATGGCCCAATAAGGGTCCCATTTCACGCGAACACGTCAACGGATTCAACAGTCAATTCTTCAACACTTCGAACCGGTCAAAGTGCGGGAGCCCTAGTCACGTGCATTCTTTGCTTCACACGCCTCAGGTTCGACTTAGTCACCACTTATTTTACATCAACGTCACTCACGGTAGCACGTTCGCCACACCAAAACCACCCGAGAACTTCTTCACCAAAAACATCGACCGACGGGGCAACCGGGGCAATGGGGTCAAGGGGCAAAGGCCTTGGCCAACCCCATGGGGTCGGCCTCGGCCTCCCATGGGAGGTTGGCTTTGGCCTTCCCCCCCCGGTTCTTCACTTTTCGCACAAGGTCCTTTTTCACACTTTGTTCACTTCATACACTTCGTATGTGACTTAGGCACCTTGTTCATAACATGGGTATGATTCACGTCGACACGATCGTCGCAACGCAACTTTCGGATTCGTCATCGCTCATCAAAGCACCTACCGTCGATGCGCCCAAAGTTCACCCAAAGGGGGAGTGGCCTTGGCCTCCCTTCATGGGAGTTGGCCATTGGCCTTGGCCACCCCTTAGGGTCGGCCTCGGCCTCACCAAGGGGTCGGCCTCGGCCTCCCCAGGGGTGGTAGCCTTGGCCTTCCCCCAATCTTTGGCCTATGGCCTCCCCTCCCGCGCGCACTTGTTTTCTCAAGTCTTCGCACCTCCGCGATGTTTATGGACGTTCGTGCATGAACCTTGCGACGTCCGTCATGCATCATCCTCGCGACATCCGTGGTGTATGAACCTCGCGACGTCCGTCGTGTATGAACCTCGCGACGTCCGTCGTCCATCAACCTCGCGATGTCCGTCGTGCATGAACCTCGCGACGTCTGTCGTCCATTAACCTCGCGACTTCCGTCGTGCATGAACCTCGCGACGTTCGTCGTCCATCAGCCTCGCGATGTCCGTCGTGCATCGACCTCGCGACGTCCGTCGTGCATCGACCTCGCGAAGTCCGTCGTCCACCAACCTCGCGACGTCCGTCGCGCACCATCCTCGCGACGTCCGTCGCGCACCATCCTCGCGACGTCCGTCGTGCATGAATCTCGTGACGTCCGTCGTACGACGACCGCATACCATCATTTCCAACTTTGTCATTACTACATATTGCATTCATCATCTTGTTATGACAGGTACACTCAGCTCAAATCCCATCTTCGGGACACCCGACGCGTGCCCGTGCACCGTCGCGACATTCGTCGCCGCGCCCATGCGTCATTCTTATGACGTGTGCCTCGGCACCAAGTATATGCTTCGCGACCTTCGTCGCCGTGCCATGCGCCATTCTTATGACATGTGCCCCGGCACCAAGTATATGCTTCGCGACCTTTGTCGCCGCTCCCATGCGCCATTCTTATGACATGTGCCCCGGCACTAAGTATATGCTTCGCGACCTTCGTCGCCGCGCCCATGCGCCATTCTTATGACATGTTCCCCGACACCAAGTATTGCTCCACGACGTTCGCCTCACCCATGCGCCATTCTTATGATACGTGCCCCGGCACCAAGTATTGTCTTCGCGACCTTCGTCGCCACGCCCATGCGCCATTCTTATGACATGTGTCCCGGCACCAAGTATTGCTTCGCGACCTTCGTCGCCGCGCTCGTGCGCCATCTTCATGATACGTGCCCCCGACACTAAGTATAGCTTTGCGACGTTCGTCGCCGCGCCCGTGCGCAGTCTTCATGATACGTGCCCCCGGCACCAACTATAGCTTCGCGACCTTCGTCGCCCCGCCTATGCGCCATTCTCATCATGCGTGTCCCCGTCACCAAGTATTGCTTCGCGACGTTCGTTGCCGTACCACTCTCATGACATGTGCTCCGGCACTAGGGGCTTGCGTTGGCACCCCTATGGACTATGAACCCCGGGTCACTTCGAGACGGGAGCAGGTCTTCGGAGGGCATCGCGCCTAGTCTGCCTGGCAGTTGGGCGTCGGGTCTTCACCACCACTGCCAGGCCTGTGGGACTCTACAAGGGCTTGGATTGGAGGCTAGATCAAGGGGTTTCTCTGGCCACACCGACGCTGTGGGAGCCAGTCTTTCCAGACAGACAGAGCGACGCTGTGCAAAGCAGACGGGGTGAATATGCGATTTGACAGTCCGTGGAGCACCGACAGCTGTGGACCCCTCGGCGACGTGTCACTCCCGGGGGAGCGCCACGTGTCGCGTGATGACATCATCATCTCAACCTCTATAAATAGAGGTCTTGAGAATTCATTTGGGGGGGATTTTTGGGACATTTTCAGAACACTTTCACTTTCTCACTCTAGAATCCTAGAGAGAGAAACATACAAGACCCTGACTTCGGACATAAGCATCAAACTGTGACTGTCGTCGTGCATTCACTCTGCGCCATCGCCCTCGCAGCACTGCCACCCTCAAGCTCTGTCTGGGAAGCCCTTGGTCTCTGCCCTTGCTCCGCCCTTGCTGTGTCTCACATCATCACACTTGGCATCCGAGTCGGACTGCATTCCTTGTGGCACCTCCACGTCGACTGCGAACCCACTTTCCATGACATCACTATTTCATCTAGAAATGAACTTATTTCAAGTTTTAAAAAATGTTAGAAGAAGTAAAGCACATAATTAGCAACTACTGAGTATATAACTTTGTTAGTTCAAGAAACCCAAAATTAACATTTGATAGCAACAAATTGAAAAAGTAGTATAAACATACCTTGTTTTCGTCTGGAAGTGAACCAAACTCCTGGACCATATATATAAAATAAAGAAGTATCATACATCGATAAAGATCAACACAAAATCAGAAGTCAAATATGAGCTTTTAACGACACCAAACAAAATGAAAGAAGCATAATACTCAACTTGACAGGCAAACATTGAATCTTGCAAGAACAATAAGAAATCTAAGTACACAAAAGTTGAAAAATTGGGCAGTGATTAAAATTTAGTTCAATCATGTGAGAAAAATAATGACGTAGAATATCCAAATAGATGAAAAATATATAACGGTTGCATGAACTACATAGTGATATCTGGCAAAAAGACAGAAAGGGTGCTGTACGGTTCTTCGAAGGCTTCAAAATAAAGTTTCGTGGGGGAGGATGAGAAAGCTAATAATGCGCTCGGAGTTTGTTTCAGAGAGATTTTAGGGGTAATGTGTGCTTTCAAAAATTAAGTCAAGAAAAAGCGTGTCAAAATTTTGAAGCTGGATTCAATATTCAAAAGTAGATCTGATGAATTTGAATTTTTAGTTTTAAAATTGCCTGGAGGATGAATAGTTTAGGGATAACTAACATTGTCAATAGAATTTTAAAATAGAGAGACAAGAGGCGAAAATGTATGAGAAAGTGAGTGATGTGAGGAGATAAATTGGAGATTTGATGAATTAGGGGTTTAAGTCCAGGATTCCCAAATTAAGTGAATGAATCTAGTCATTTTGAGAGAGAAAGAGAAGATGTAAACAAACTTGTGGAGAGAAAGGAAATGATAAATATAACACATGAGACAAAGAAGCAATCCGATAAATAAAATTGAACAGAATTAAATTTTCTTACTCCACATGACAAAAAAAATAGGGTATCCAAGTAAACAGTGATTTGGTAATTTTCTCCTAGCTTTGACTTTACAAGATTATTATTTTTTATCTACGTGACAAAAAGAGAGAGTATCTACATAGGCGTTGACGTGGACACTTTATCTCAGTTTCAATTTTCACACACACACACACACATATATATATATATATATATATATATATATATATATATATATATATATATATATATATATGAGTTTCATTAGTTATCAAGGTCTCTTTGGTGGACTCCACCATGATTGATTTCAATTTAGATTCCCAACACATTGAGACAATATTACAATGACAATTTATTTCAATCTTGATTCAGGGCGCCTAGTTTCCCTAGCCATTGGGATCAAGCTTGATCACCATTGCGAGGCTCCCTTTGTTTCTCTAACACCCATAGAGGACATTGCAATGGTACCAACTGGAAGAGTGAGTCAAGAGCTTACTTAATCATATGAGCTATTACTGTCCATCGTACGTGACTTCAACCTTTTAGTAGATTTTCTTGGATATCTCGGCTCCATTGTTTGTCACCCCCGTTCCTGCCATAATTAACACGCATGCGGTGTCATGCTCCCAAAATGTGATAAATGCCTCTTCCAGTCTAAGATTGAACTCGGACAAAGCTATAATGAGGCAAGTCGAGTGAGAACAATAGTGCTCCAACAGAGTGCACCACCGGCGAGGGACCAATGCCAAGCATCAACATATCACAACGAGGCAAACTCAATCAGACAAGCTACCTCAGATACATAGAGAGAATTCCAAAGAAATAATGTTGTTAGAGAGTAATTTGGCCCATTACTTTGGCATTGGACTCACTTTGAGATTTGATTTGGATTCTGAACAACGTCTTCATTCTCAGTTCAACTTTTGGCTTTTTACAACACTACCAAACCTCAGGTTCCTGCCCATGTTATTTATGCTCCTTTCTTTATCTTGCTTTGGCCCTTGTTATCATACTTAGCATGACTGTTTTTCGTCTTGTGGCACCTTCGCCTGCACGTTATCAACTTTTCGAACAAATAAATGGTGACTCTACTGGAGAAAGGAGCATTCATGGCATAGATAGCCAGTCTGGTGTCGCCTCGTGATTAGGGTTGTATATGAACCGAGTTCGATCTGAATAAGGATTTGTTTGAACTCGGTTTGTATATTCTCAGTTATGTTTGGGCTCGGCTTGTGTTCTCTAAGAGCACGAATGCTGATGTCTGAACTCGGTTCGAGTTCGTCGCCACAGAACTCGGTTCGAGTTCGTCGCCACAGAACTCGGGCTCGGCTCGTTCGTCTAAATATGCGAACCGAGTTCAAGCTTCAAAATCCATTCAAGAACTCAAGATGGAACCACAATGTACTGACCTGAAACTAATTTCGACCACCGTACTACAGATCAAGACCTTTCATCGACCAGATGATATTGAATGAAATTGGAGATCCGACTTCAGATTTGCTATTGTCAATGGTTGCGGCGTGGGATCTGCTGTTTTTAATGGCTGTAGTGTGACTGGTGGTCTGGCCGGCGGTGTGGGCGATGCTCTGGCCGGCCGTGTGGGCGGTGCTCTGGCCGGCGATGTGCTTGTGTGACGAGAGAGGGGGCAGAGGTTGTTTTGACTGTTCGAGTATCTAAGTAAAGGAGGCGGCATGGGCTGTGATCTGACCAGCGGCGTGGGCGGTGTTGATAACTACCGGGAACTGATGAGAGAAGGGGCACAGTCTCTGATGAGATGAGAAAGAATTTGGTGATAGAGAGAGAGAGAGAGGAAGCATTTGATCTACATGCTTACATGTCCCATCTCAACACAGATATTTTATGTATATATTGTATTGTTTAATGTTTAAACGAACATATATTCATTTATAAGGCTTGGCTCGTGTTCGGCTCGTTAAGTAAACGAGCCCTCTTGTTCATGAACATTAATAAACAAACATCATCATGTTCAAACTCGGCTTGTTTAATAAGTGAGCCCTAAAATTGTGTTCGTGTTTGGTTCACTTATTACATGAACGAACATAAACGAGTTTTTGAGAGAACGAATAACGAGCCATTCGTGAACAATTCTGTTCATTTACAGCCCTACTTGTGATGCTGCATGCCACACTAGGTGACGCTGCCCAAGAAAGCCTATAGAGTTTCACTGCTGTCTTGGAGAACTATGGCAACCATGACTTCCTCAAGCTCTGTAAATATTGCAAGTCCTCAGTGGCCAAGCATAGACTTCGTATGACCACTCCCAGTCTTCCCTACGCACTTGGTTCAACTTGGCGTTCAGTAAAATTTGACACCTTGACGCCAAAGTTGTCTGCATAATGTTGCCAACTCTACTTAGCGTTGGTTGTCACTAATTCTTGAATAGCCGCAAGATGTTCAACTTTACTATACCTATGCGTTAGGTCCGACATGGCTAACCTCTATTGTATCAAGTTGGCATTAGCATGTTACCAATTTTACTTATTGCCATTTGTCGCTAAATGGTGAATAATCACAAAATGTTAACTTTTTACTTATACGCACTTGGCCTGAAACTTTTCTACAATAAGCAGGCATTCAAGAAAAAACCAAACACCAAAAGTGTCAGCAAAATGATATTTGCCCTTGTACTTTTATTAAATTGCAATATGGCCCCCTTACTTAAAAATTGTGTACTAAAGTTACAGCCACACCCAGAAAGAGTTCACATTGGACGATTACCTTCCAACTTAATCCTGATTTTGGAAGAAAATGGTTTCTTTCCCATTTCTAAGATGTTAAATTTTCCCTTATACCTACGCACTTGGTCCGAACCTCTTCTACAACAAGCTGGCATACACAAAAACCGAACACCGTCCCCTCACTTAAAAATTGTGTACTAAACCTAACTTCACTCCCTAAAAGAGTTCACATTAGACGGTTTCCTTCTTAGATAATCGTGCTCTTGGAAGAAAATGGTTTGGCCCCAATAATAGTTTAAAGACCAAATCAACTCTTTTGACCTCATATAGTTCAAAATTTTATTTACCTAAATGCCTTTTTAAGCGCCATACAAAGGCAGTTTTGTCATTTCACACACACACAAAAAAAAGTAATCATAATTAGTATTATCTCTATTCCCTTTCCTATATCTCATTTGTTCCCCCTTTCCCGTCAAAATGCTACCACCTGCTGCAAGCTGTTGTCGTCGCCATCAAGCCGTAGTCCTCATCCCTATTCCTCTATATCTCTCCTCCGCCACTTCTTCTTCCTCTGCTAATCACCACCATCATTGAATTGCTACCACCATCGAATCATCACTAACACTACAACTATCCCACTAACCTAACACTGCCATTACAAATCACGGATGGTACCAAATCAACCATCACCCTTGGATTGCCCACCACTGAACCAACATCAATACTGTAATTGCTGCCATCAACACAACACAGCCACCACAAATCACGACTACCACTAAACGAATAGCCACCATTGGATTGCCGCTATCATCGAATCACAACGAACACCGCAACTGCTACTACTAACCTAACACAACCACAATGAATCATGACGACAACTACCACCACCATCACCCTCATTAATATCACCCAATATCCTCCACTATTGCCACTGCATAAAACCCACTACCACAAGTTTTTCCAACCTTACCACTACCAAGCCCGTAATTGTTGCCACTTTTACCAAACTCACCACCATTTTCACCAAACGTAAATATGCAATGATGAGTGCTATGATGACGGGGTGGGTGGCGGGTATGTGGCGGTGGGGTGGATCAGGGTGGCTGCTAAAAAGTATTATGGCTTTGGTGATAATAATGGCGGTGGTAGGCTGTAAAAGAAGGAGGGGGAGAGAGAGAGAGAGAAAGAGAGAGAGATTTGTAATTAGTGGTTGAGATTTGTAAATCTAGCCACTGTGATGTTGCGTGGTTAAAATTTAGCAGGTCTAGGGGGCTACGGTGGTGGAAGGGGAAAATTTAGGAACTGTTCTGGTGGGTTGACTATGTAGAGCTGTGGCGGTGGGTAGGACATGAAGGTGGTAACTGTTGGTGCATTGAAGATTGACGGGGTGGAAATTGCAATTTGGTCACATCTACTTACAATATTTAGTGAAGATTTTAAAATATTTCAAGCAAATAAAACAAAACATAAGGGTGACGCCCCGATTTAGTTTGAGAGGTTGTTTCCTGCGCAGAAGCTAACTGGACTGCCATGCATGTGATGGCGCGCGAAACTTGGCTGCAAGGAGTTTTTTCATGTTAAAAGAGTCCGGTATTGTATATAATTGTACAAGAGTCCAATATTTTATAGAATTTTGCAACAATTCAGTAATGTACAGAGTTATACAATATATCCTATAATGCTTTACAGATAGGCGGAGTCGTATAGAAACTTAGAAATAGTTAAAGAACACTCTGAAAGATATACTTTAGCCATAGGATCGATTCAATCACATCTGTTTATTGAGGAGGTGAATGCCTATAAATAGGTATAAGTTATTCGTGTTATTCATCCATTTTAAGTCCTCATCCAAGTCCTTGTTCTATATTCTTCAAATATACTTCCTTTTTAGCCAAATTTGCCTTGGTGTGTGAGTCTGAGAGCATAATGGAAATTTGCCTTGGTGTGTGAGTCTGAGAGCCAAATGGGTTTGTGATTGCTAAGAGATAGGCAAGACTTTGTGGGGAGAAAGGCTGGCTTGGGCAGGAAACGAGCTTACTTGCCTAAGTGCTGCACGGATTATGTTAGTGCTCAGTGTAATACCCCGATCTTAGGTTTGAATTTTAGTAATTTTTAACAAATTTTATTTAATTCTTTAGCGACAATTTTACAAGTAAGAATATTTGCATCTTTTTAGCAGAAAACTGTCACCTAGCATTGGTATATTAAATTTAGGCGGCCTTCAACGACAAAATTAGGGAACACTAGAATTACGATCATAGCGACAAAATTGAAATCATAAGATATGATTTACGATAGCAGTTATTAATATCATTGATTGAGGTATTAGTGGCAATTAGCGAGACAATAATTTATGAACTTTTGGCAACGAAATTCTTTTGTTGGCATTGATATTTTCTGCGTGACCCCTTTTAGCGACACTTAGCGGAGCGGGTTAGCGTAACAATCGTTAATAATTTGCTACCATATAGTTTATCGTAAGTAATTTATTTGGGTCTTTTCTTTTGGCAATAATAGAAAGCCGTGGGTAAAAAAATTGAATAGCTAACGAAAATTTGGGAAGTTTAGAATTAGAGTTTGTATATATATAAATGGGTAGCGATTATAAATGAGCCGGCCCTATTTTTAACTTTGATTCTCGAGAAGCAACTTAGAGAGAAAGAGAGGATAGCCGGCCCTAATTGTGGCAGCGCCGCTCCCGTCTCCGATTGCTCCACGGCCGGCCACTCTCCGTCGTCGGTGAGTAATTCCGGCCTCGCCTCCATCAAGCCCTACCTCCACAACCACCGTGCGGTAGCCAAGGCTCCGCTACCTCTGCAAATCGTCGTGCGTCCCTATCGCCGGAAGCCCAAAACGTCGGCCAACACCTTTTTCCAGATCACGGTAGCCCATCACCGGCAATGAACTCCAGTGCTGCCTATACTGTGCACGACACCACAACAGCCACCACCACCGCGTCACTGCCAATGCGCCGCTGCCACCACCGCATGAGATTTATTGTTGACGCCATCTCCGGTCAACCCCTCCCTTATCCCCGACGACATCCACAGTTACTGGTGTCGAAGCCATAGGGAAGCCTTTCACCTTCGCTGCCCTGTTTTCCGCAACTCCGGTGATGCCTTCGCCCCTCTATTGTAGGCATCGTTTACCACCACCTCCAAGCCGCCGTGCTACCAATGTCATGGGCAAAGCCACATCCAGTAAAGGGCTACTGACGGCCGCTATGGCCACCACGACTTCGGCCAAAGTACAGTCTCCCCAACATCACAAACAAATGCCATGGGTCTCCAATCTTCTCTGATCGCCCTAGCTGTTTTCTTTACCATCGTTACAATAACTGCCATGGACCACCTTTGCACCACCACTGAACCACCAGTTTTCCATGGCACGCACTACACCACCTCCAATGCACCCCCTGAATCACAATCACCTCTATACACACGTTAGCGTAGTCACAATAGGTATGTGAATTAAACATTGTTTGACCATGTTGCGGGTAAACAAATTTGATGGTCTCATTTGGCAACGGTTCGTCTACGGTGAATGTGAAGCTGTGTGGTAAATATTGTGGCTGTGTAGTGTGTGTGCAAGAGTTTGCACAGAAGTGTGCACAAAAGAGTGCACGATGTATATTATATGCGGATATGCAGTGCAAGTGTGTCCACAGGAGTATGTGTTCATGTGTTTGTGTAGCAAAATTGTGTGTGTAACGAAGGCGAGTGTGCACCGAAGTTTGTTGGCACAGGTGGGTCTGTTGTGCGGAGGGTTATGTGTTGTGGTTTGTTTTTGTGATACGATGTAAAGAATGTGTATTTATGGTCATTTAGCGGCAGTGTTGGCGGTGAATAAAATGGAATAAGTTAGGTGGTTTATGTGTAACAGCTTGTGATTTGTTTGGGGTGCGTAATGTGGAGGATGCGTTAGAATTGGTTTTGGGTGTAACAAAATAGCAAGAATGGTGGTGGACTGTTTGTGAGTTGTTGGAAGGCAGCACTTGTAATGGTAGATTTGTGGTGGAAGCTAGCCGTCGGCATGTTGTGTTTTGGTGTTTTAAACGGAAGGAAGTGGGTAGTTTGTGTGAGTGCTATGAATGCATGTATGTGTTTTAGACAAGGAAGCGCATAGGTTGTGAGATTATATAAAAGGGAAGAAGCGCCTAGGCAAATGCAGGGAGAAGGACCCAAAGAATTCCTGCGAGATTCCGGTTTTGATAGTCAAGACCTAGGACCGACATTTGAGCAAATACCAGAAGCAGATTTCGAGCGAGGTAAGTACCCCTGTCATGTTCCTCTGTATACTTATTTGCAAAACCTATGATATGTACTTATGATTTGATCATTTAAAGTTTAAAGTTCTATTCTGCATATGTTTATTTCTAAAGTATTTGATTTGAAACGTAAATTGAAAGAATGCCATGGAATGCTGTGTGAGTAACTGAATCATGATCGGTATATGTAGAATGAGATAGAAGTTTGACTGTGTTACTGCGTCCCATATCCACGGGAGAAAGTGGATTCTGGGTCCCGGTCAACGGGACCATACGTTGACGCACAGTACTGTTGCACCGTGGTTCGCCTTGCGTCCACATTTTTGTTATCCCCGATGGAGGAGGGATTTTGGGTCCTAGTCAGTGGGACCATACGCTGACCGCAGTATACCATGTTATGTTTAACTATGACAGTTCTTAATGAAGCTTTTGGTTGATTATGTTCCAATTCGAGAATCTTTTTACTGCAAGTACATGTATATACACGTAGATATGTTGAGTTAAATTTTATCTTGGTGATATTGAATTCCTTATTTTGAAAAAGGAAAGCCATGGCATATTTGAAACCCTCAATTTTATTTTAAGGATATGGCATGTGTATTTACTGGGCCCCCAGCTCTTCCCTTTTTATAAATGTTTTCAGGTGAACACCTAGATGAACCTCAGTACTACAAGGGTAATGAAAATGAAGTCGCAGGAGATGCTCATTAGAACGTTTGTTTAAGCCTTCCAGAAATTGTAGAACCACCGGTTACTTATTTGAAATATTAGTAGCTTAATTCCAGGAATTTTTCTTTAAAATAAATACTATTAGTTTTTATGGAGGAATTCAGTGGAGATAATGTTGATGAAAGAGTTGTAAGGACATCTTTGGAAGTCATGTTATGGTTTAGTTAATGTATGATCTTAGAATTGTGTACAGGTTTAAATAAGGCCTGACAGAACCCTAATTAGTTGTCTGGATGGGTCTGCGGCCGGTCACGTGCCTAGCACACGGGCTTACCCGTGGGTTCGGGTTGTGACACTCAGGCCCCACCACTCTCAGTCTGTGACAAGTACTATCAATTAGGTCTTTTTCAAAAACCTAGTAATGATTTTGGTTAATGAAGGTACGTATGTTTCAGGTAGACCTGGCAAAAAACTACCCGGTCACTCAGCTCTACCCAGCCCGTTAAAAGTACCGGGTACGAGCATAAAAAATCAAGACTCTTTATTGTTTGACCTGTACTAGGACTGACCAAATACGGATTATTCGGGTTTACTAGTATGTGCATGGTGTATAAACTCCTTCTTTACAATAAGCATGAGGTGGAGAGTTATGGTTTAAGGGAGGAATGGTCAAATGGGTTTGACCCATTCAGTTGGTAAAAATCAGTTGGTAGAAAAGAAGAAGGAAAGAAAGAAAAAAAAGGGACAAGGAGACAAGCTTGAGAAATGTTGAGCAAGGGGATCAGTTCAGAGAGGTAAGACAAACTAGAAATGGCGAGATAAAGATTGAGCTGTGAGATAAGTTGATAAGTCACGATTAGAGTCATATATTAAGTTGTAACCATTCATGTTATTTAGAGACCTGAAAGTCTTCCGCTGCAGTACGATGTATGTCTATAAGGAAATCTTTTGTAAGGCGCATTTTATAGCGTTTATTAATGATGTATGAGTATGAGAATGTAGTTGCTCTATATTCTGCACTTGGTTTTAAATGTGATTATGATCGATAACTCAGCCTGGTGATGTCACCAGGGTTGAGGGTGTCACAAATTTAAAGTTAGGGTCTTTCAACCTTTCTCAGACTTTTCCATTCTCTTCTCTGCCTCCCCCCTCTCTCTCACAGATCGACGACAATCTCTTAGTCACGTTCATAGATCTGTCCGCCGCTGGTTACAACCAGTTGACCACACTCCATAGAGGAAGGCGAGTCACTTCTCCATTATCTTCTTTGCTGCCGTCTGTCTATATCTCTGACTCATAAATCGGTGAAAGAGCGGATTCGATCAAAGAACCTTGCTATAGGGGTTGTTTAAGGGTTTCTTATAATTGTTTAGCTTTCGATAAGACAGTTCAAGCAGAAGACTAGTTGTTTTAGGGGTTTCCTATGTGTGAAAACTCCCCTGCCGAAAGGCTACTCAAGTATCTGCTCGACACTCTCTTCAATGGTGTACATAATCTCTCCCTCACGGTCAGAGCTTCACCGCCAGTTACGACCAATCGGCCGTCGGGCGACAATCTCGTCACAAATTGCACTTTTCTTGAAGTGGGACATGATCTTCCTTTTTTCATCTTTGGTTGCACTTTCTTGTGGATCCATTATTTTTTTACCTGCCTTCTGTTAGGAAAGATCCAGATTCATTTTTTATGATTACTAAATTGAATTTGGGGATCACCTTTGTCCAGTTCATGACTTGGTCAAGAGGCCGATCTTAGGATACCGGCAAGGAAGAAGGTTGATACTCTACTTTTATTCCCATTTTTTATTTGATTAACAATCACCAAAGTCTTGATGATTTTGTGATTGTTAATGAATCTGTTTTTTATTTTTAATTAACAATCACCAAGTCCTGCACTGCTTTTTTGATTATATTTGCTTTGGGTGGACTTTTGATTAAGCCCGCCCCTTTGATTGTTGATTGAATCTGCTTTGGGTTTTTTCATTGGTAACTCGTTTTGTTATGTGACCTATAGACTTGAACCGAAGTTGAAAACTTGAACCGAAGTTGAAGACTTGAAGCGAAGGAAATTAAAGATTTAATTGTATATGATGTTGAGTTGTTATGGTTACTTGAAGTACTAGTATTTGACATGGTCATTGTTTTCTGTTAGTTGTTATACGGTTGCATGCATGGCTTAAAACTTAGATTTAATAGTTTTTCGTTAAATAAAACATACCTGCAATAACTAACCAATAATGTGCTAGTTAAAGAGAAAGAAGAGAGAAAATATGTCCAAGTGTCAAAATAAACAAATAAGCATTATTTATATAAATAAAAATAAACAAAAAATTTGACCCGTTTACTCGTGAATTTACTCGGACCACTCGGGAAGGGTATGGGTATAGCAAATGACTACCTAAAAAAAAACTGGATAAATTTTATTCGGACCGATTTTACTCTTGCGTGTTCAAATTTTAACCGTACCTGGCGAGTCGACTTGTTTGCCAGGTTTAGTTTTAGGACACTTTTTTACGTAGAGGGGGCCATATTACAATTCAGTAAAATTAAAGTTGTAAGACAATTTAAGAATTCAAAATTTGAATTCCAATGCTCCAAATAAATTTTGGCTTAAAAATTCACAAATTTTTTTCGAGGAATTCAAAAATTTTGAACTCCCAAGTCCCGGCTCAGATTTTGGCTTTTACATGGCCAAACATCCCATTGGCATGCATGTTTTCCTGCGTATTCTAAATACACATCTCTATCCACCCATGGCTGCCAGTGACCATGCTTCCAACCGCGTCATCAAGAAGCTGACCTTTTCCCTCGCAAAGAAGGAGGCCTTCACGGCCACTGTCAAGGTCCACCGCCTTGGGAAGAAGGCGGTGAACCTCATGTAAAAGCTCTCCAAACACGACGAGATCGTCATCACCACCGTGGCTGAGATGCGCGCAGTGGTGTATGTCAAGGATCACAACGACGCCTTCCATGGCACGATGCTCGCCGACGCTGCAACCGTTGACGAGAGGAACGTCATTGAGTCTATGAGAATACACCACGTGTCCTCCATAGTGGTGGTCACATCTGATTAAGGTTCGCATAGTCCTTTTAATAGGTCCTCCAAATTGGTTAGGATTTGGATTCTAGCCCTATGGGAGATAGGTCGAGCTGTGTAATACTGTTTCTAAGGAAGTCCAATTCTTAGAAAATTCTAAAGTCAAGTGGCTAAATGTATTTCTGGCTACTGGAGTAACTAATTTGGGCTGGCTATGTTATGGCCATCAAAGTCGGAGAGTATGAAAGCGGCTTTTTAAGCCAGCAAAAAGAAGTGATTTAGAAGGTGTTTGAGATTGATTTTTGAATGATCAAACTAAATTTAATTTAGATTAAATTAGATATGTGGGTGTTTGGCCAAAAAAGTTGCGAGATTTAATCTGCTTCAAAAAGTTAAAAACTAATTAATCTATAATCCTGAAAAGTGAGGATTATGAAATAATTACTTTTCTCATAATTCAGGTTTGACCTTTTACCGTACAATTCTCATATTTTTTATAAAAGGATATCCGATATCTTTTAACTAATTTGAAAAAAATATTATACTATAAGCACCAATGTGAGATTGTGGGCGTTTCTAATCTAGAATATGAAATAAACAACTTTTATAGGTAGATAAAAATAGCTTTTCGATAATTTATTTGTATGTTATAGTTATTTATAAATCAAAGTAACGTTAATATTACCTTTCTAAATAGATATTAAAAACTTATTTATTAAGTATCCTCTATGGTCACTTTGTCGTAGTGGAATTAATTTAAGTTAAGCACTTCTTAACCAAACACTTTTTGTAACTTTAAGTTTGTTTACAACTACTTTACCAAGATAAAATGTTATTAGAAGAACATATTAAATTTATAATGAAATTTACTTTTTTTTAGAATCAATCCAAAACGGTCTCTTAATAATACTTCGAGCAAACAGCTTAAAATTTGGGCTGATCACGGCCGAAAATGAGCAAACTGTAAACAAGAGGAAGGCAGGCCTATTTTGGACAGTTCGATTCGGTCTAAAGGCTTGAAAAAATAGCCCACATGAGCAGAAAATGGTTGTTTGTAATGTTCTTTGAGGCCTGTTAAAACGATTTGATTTGATATGTTCCTCTGAAGGCTGAAAATCAGCCTACAGAAGCAAGGTGCAAGGTGGGCCATGCAAAATGAGGAGCCTGTTTAGCCCATTTCCTAATTCGGTCTAAGAGTGAAAGGTGCAAAGTGGGCCGTGGGCCGATCCAATAGGTCTGCTTCTAAAGGGCCAAGCCGGAAAAGTCAAGAAAATAGACTCACCTGCTGGACTGATTCACCCGGCCCAATAGCAACACATATGGGCCTTGAGAAAACAAGTCGAACAACCAATTTCAGGCTGATAACTAAAAGACTGGGCCTAATGTCTACTCGGCACAACAAGGCCTGTTTTTTATTCGGGCTAAGAACAGAAATTTGTACTGCAGGTGATGTCCTTAGCATCCCCCCCTTTTGCAGAAATTTGTGTTGCAGGTGATGTTCTTAGTTTCACTGCAACATTTGAACTCTTGTGCTCCCCTTGCCATTACATAGTTGATTATACAGATATATTGTATGATATTTATATGTTTGAAACACCACACGTCAACAAATTACTGGATATTACTGTCACAACATAGCATGAAGTAAATCACCAAGTAAATTATGTTCGCCATCTCTTTTTCTTGGAGTTCTACATTCTTAGACGTAAATTGCATTTGCTTTGAGAGCAAACCCAACTCTCATATATTAGGCTAATGTTAATTATATATTCGATTAGGCCTTACAATCTCAGTGGCAGAGAGGTTGGAAATAGTTTCCTGATTTCTCCATGCGAAGAAGCGGGCGTGTACTGCACGCCTCATCCGGGTAATTGGGAAACTATGTACCAGAAGCCAATAGAACAAGGAACACGCCCCTGAGTGAAAGCATCTTATAATCCTGTTTTTAGTTTGTCAGTTCATAGCCTGTCCGGTAGAGTTACAGGAAGGACTTTCCATAAGCAAAATGAAGATAGGAAGATCGAAGCAGCCAATCTAGCAGTCTGGGTCGTGCAAAATGGTTGAGACTTTGTTGATAGCAAGAACATCAAGTTTTCACTGCATGTGCACTGGGATGGTGCTAAACTGAATGTGGAAATCAAACTGGGCCGGCCCTGGCCGTAGTTTAGCTGATGTACAAGTTCATGTTCTCATCATCCAGGTAGAAGGACATCACCAAGGATACACGCTAAGAAAATGTGAATTGTCCCCATGAGCACCTCGAAGAGGAGGAGTTTGCTGGCTGGCTGCAGCTCAGACTTTGGTCACCAAGGGACTCTAGTTCGCTTTTGAACGGCATTTGAATCATTTTTGCCAAGCACCAAACTAAGTAATTTAGTCTGGATTATAACCGGTTTAACCATACAAGAACCACTCCCAATCGCCCTCTTTGTTGTTGGATTCGCCATTAAAGGAGAATAATCTCATATTAGCTTGATTTTAGCTTGATTAGCTTGATTTTCGGATCTAAATTAGCATGATTCTTGGATCTAAATTAACTTGATTCTTGGATCTAGATTAGCTTGATTTTAGGATCTAAACTGATTGTTGTGTAGTATATAAAGGCATGCTTTGCCATTCTGTAAAGACACACCAATGAATACAATTCTTCATTTCTTTATGGTATCAGAGCCATCTTTCTAGCATAGGCATTTCTTTTCAATTTCTCAGTCATGGAAGACGAATCTGCAAGTTATGTTCATGGGGGTTTGGCGCCCGTTGCGAATGTTCAAAACATCGCAATTGACACCAAATCTCCGTTCTACTTGCATCCGTCTGATCATCCAGGCTTGATCTTCGTTACACAACCTCTAAGTGAAAATGGAGAGAACTATTTCACTTGGAGACGTAACATGTTGACGGCGCTCCAATCCAAAAATAAGGCAGGGTTCGTCGACGGGTTGATAGCAAAACCCGATGTTCATTCCAGGGATTTTCAATCATGGATCCAGTGTAATGCAGTGGTCAAATCATGGATCGTCAATTCTCTTTCTAGAGAATTACAAACTAGTGCCACACATGCAGACTCTGCAAGTGAAATTTGGTGCGATTTTGATGAACGATTTACTCAGGGCATTGCACTTAGAGTGTATGACCTGAAGCGATCTATTGCTCTACTACAACAAGTTAACAAGGTAAGTTAAAAGGTGTGTGGAATGAACTACATAATCTTAGACCTATACCTGTATGTACTTGTGGTGCCGGAAAGAAAATGCAGGAAATGCGAGAAGAAGAGAAAGTCTTCGATTTTTTGATGGGATTGGATGATACTTACAAGACGGTGCGATCCCAAATCCTGAGCATCGATCCATTGCCAGGACTTGGGAGAGCATATGCCGTGGCTGCCCAAGAAGAAAAACAGCAAGTGGTCGCTGCTGCGCGTGTCCCTACTATCGAGGCCACAACTCTATTGGCTAAAGCGCCACATATGCGGCATGGAGGTGACCAGAAAATTGACCGGCGTGGTGAAAATTCTGGAGAAAGACGGCATGGTGGATTACACTGTACCCAGTGTAATCGATCCAATCACTCTAGAGAGAACTGTTATGAGATCATCGGATATCCACCTGGATGGAGAAGACCCAAACCAAGAGGAGGAAATCAGCCATGGCTCCGCGCATCCGGAGGCACAACATCATCGGCGGCAATTGCCCAGCCGTTTGCAGCTACTGCCGACGCATCCGCACCATTTCCAAATCACAGCCCTGCATATCAACCATGGTCGCGCAATGCCGGAGACACAGCACCAGCGACAAGGGTTTCACAACAATTCATGCCACATCCGACGAGTCTGTGTCATTTCCAAGCTTCACACCCAGTGAAATGCAAAGACTTGCTGATCTTTTGGGCCGCCAATCAGGACCCACTAATGGGCCTTCTGCAAATATGACCTCACAAAATATATCTGGTAAGCCAGACTCGTGGATTATTGATACAGGGGCCACGGATCATATATCATGTAAACTTGATACTATGTCCGATGCTTATACAAATCCAGGTGTACCCCCGGTTCAAATTCCCAATGGTGATACCGTCCCAGTTCATGCTTTGGGACGAGTAAATCTTGGCCCCAATTTGCATCTCGAACAAGTTTTGGGAGTGCCTAATTTTTGTTTTCACCTATTATCAGTCAGTAAATTGACTCGAGATCTCAACTGTGTTCTAATTTTTGGATCTGAATTTTGTGTGATACATGACTTACTCTCGAGGAAGCCGATTGGAGTAGGTAGAGTGCGAAATGGCTTATATCATTTGGAACCAACGAGGGCGGGGAAGGCGCTTCTGTCAAAAGGACATAACACTGCGGATTTATGGCACCGTCGTTTAGGGCATCTACCAATGAACCGTATCTCGCTGGTTTCCAACTTACCTGTTACTTTCAATTCGCCAAAACTTTTATTTTGTGATGCTTGTTGCAAGGCCAGACAAACTAGATTGCCTTTTCCACATAGCAAAAATAAATCGATGCACAACTTTGATTTAGTCCATTGTGATATATGGGGTCCATACCGTACTAAATCTCATTCTGGGTCACATTATTTTCTCACGATTGTTGATGATCATAGTCGAGCCACATGGGTCTTTCTCATGAAGTTCAAGTCCGAAACTAGACACTACCTCTTGATGTTTTTCAACTGGGTTAAGACACAATTTAACACCAGAATCAAGGTTTTTAGAACTGATAACGGTCTTGAATTTGGACATCGTGAATTATTACATCATTATTTTGAGAATGGAATGGACAGACAAACAAGCTGCACGGATACACCGCAACAAAATGGAGTGGTGGAGCGAAAGCACAGACATCTCTTAGAGGTAGCTAGAGCTTTACGATTCTAGGCCAAACTTCCAGTCAGATTTTGGGGGGAGTGCGTACTTACCGCTGCTTACTTAATCAACCGCATGCCACTTTCTGTGCTCCAAAACCGAACACCTTATGAAGTATTATTTGGTAAGGTACCTAACTATGATCATTTGCGAACTTTTGGATGTCTCTGTTATGGACACATGAATGGGCAAGCCACATGATAAGTTCGCCCCTCGAAGTAAGTCTGGCATTTTTGTTGGTTATCCCAATGGGCAGAAAGGATATAGGATTTATGATTTGGAGAGCAACGTGATTTACTCTTCAAGAGATGTTCAGTTTTTTGAAAGCATATTTCCTTTTGCTGACAAAAAGGATAATATTGCTGACCTACAAACCTGCCACACTCCTTTTGGGTTAACAGATCATCTTTCAGTTGATTGGGAGTGTCAAGCAGCTAGCCATGCACCCACAGGTGAAACTAGTAAATCAACTCAGACCAGTGATGTGCCAACTAGATCAAACTCACCCCACAACGTCGACCTTGAACCCCTATCTCTTGGATCATCATCATCCCAAGACCAGATACCCTTGGATCAAGCACCAGGATCTGCTGAGTTGTCACCATCTACCATACAGTCACCCATCAGAACTGAGCAATCTGCCTTACCTATAAATGAACCTCCGGTTGTGCCTTCTAAGCGCACAAGACAGGTGTCCAAGAATCTTTCTGGGTACAATTATACATTGCCACCATCCCTTGCCCCGCCTTCATCTACTTCGCACTCTTCCTCTCCATCTGCTAACTCGACGGTATATCCTTTGTCCCATAATATTTCTTATTCCAAATTTTCTAGAACTCACACTGCATTTTTAGCGGCCATCTCTTCGGTCGATGAGCCCAAATATTTTTCTCAGGCAGTGAAACATGCTCATTGGAAGGATGCCATGGCCAAGGAGATCTCTGCTTTGGAAGCTAATAAAACTTGGACACTTATGCCATTACCATCTGGAAAACGTGCCATTGATTCTAAGTGGGTATATAAAGTCAAATTCCACCCAGATGGCACTGTGGAGAGATACAAAGCGCGACTTGTGGCTAAGGGATACACCCAGATTAAAGGTCTAGATTTTCATGAAACATTTGCACCAGTTGCCAAACTAGTTACGGTACGGTGTCTTCTTGCCATTGCTTCAATAAAGAAATGGGAACTCCATCAGTTGGATGTCAACAACGCCTTTTTGCATGGAGATCTAGAAGAGGAAGTATACATGAAGATTCCTCAAGGTTTTTCTAAACAGGGGGAGAATCGTGTGTGTCGTTTTCAAAAGTCTCTTTATGGACTTCGTCAGGCTTCACGCAATTGGTATCACAAGTTTACTCAGTCCTTACTTGTAGTTGGTTTTATTCAGTCTCAATCTAATCATTCTTTATTCACCTTCGCTCGTAAAGGATCTTTTCTTGCTGTCCTTATTTATGTTGACGATGTGATTGTCACGGGGACTGATTCAGCTAAAATTTCTTGGCTAAAACACTACTTGGATACTAAGTTCCATATTAAGGATCTCGGTAAACTCAAGTACTTTCTCGGCATTGAGGTGGCACGTTCTTCTGATGGCATCGTGTTAAGCCAACGCAAATATGTTCTTGACATTTTAACGGAATGTGGTCTAACAGGTTGCAAGCCATCTTCCTCACCCATGGCTGAACAACATCAACTTGATCTTAATTCAGGAGAACTATGTGATGATCCAGGACAGTATAGACGTCTCATTGGTAGATTACTCTACCTCACGATCACTCGTCCAGACATAAGTTATGTAGTTCACATCCTAAGTCAATTCATGCACAAGCCAAGACGACCACATTATGATGCTGCCATACGCGTTCTTCGCTACCTCAAAAATTCGCCCGGTCAAGGTATTTTGCTCTCCTCCAACAGTTCTCTATCACTACGTGCTTATTGCGATGCCGATTGGGCTGGCTGCCCAACAACTCGCAAATCTACCACTGGGTATATCGTGTTTTTGGGATCTTCACCCATTTCCTGGCGTTCAAAGAAACAATCCATAGTCTCGCGTTCCACCGCTGAGGCAGAATACAGGGCAATGGCCACCACCGTAAGTGAGATTATTTGGCTACTTCGACTCCTCTCTGATTTAGGGATTTCTCATCAAAATCCAGTTTTCTTATTTTGTGACAATCAGGCCGCATTACACATTGTGGCCAACCCAGTGTTCCACGAGCGCACAAAGCACATTGAAATAGACTGTCATTTTGTTCGGCACCACACTCAGTCCAAAGCTTTATTACCTCGACCAATTTCGTCTCAATATCAGCTTGCAGACATTTTCACCAAGGCACTTGGCCAGGAACGCTTCCACATTTTACTGGGCAAGTTGGGCATTTCAAATATCCATGCTCCAACTTGAGGGAGAGTAAAGGAGAATAATCTCATATTAGCTTGATTTTAGCTTGATTAGCTTGATTTTCGGATCTAAATTAGCATGATTCTTGGATCTAAATTAACTTGATTCTTGGATCTAGATTAGCTTGATTTTAGGATCTAAACTGATTGTTGTGTAGTATATAAAGGCATGCTTTGCCATTCTGTAAAGACACACCAATGAATACAATTCTTCATTTCTTTAGCCATCTCTGAAGATGCTCCCATTTCAGGCCTTCCTTACCCCAAAAATCTTCTATTAGCGCAACTGGTCTTGATTAGTCCAATTTGGTTAACATTTTCCAAACTTCTTTACAATTATGGGAGGAAGTGAGTTCATCTTTTGTTGCCAATTGTATTGGTAAGTGGTAACACTTTGGCGGTAATCTGGATTGATGTCCCCAAGTCATTTAAAATCAAACTTGAACGTTGTGATTTGAGACAATTATCCCAAAGAAAATCATGTTGCGTCTTAGGAAAGTATGGGAAAGGAGTAAAGTCCAAGAAGTTTGTTCATTAGGAATAACAGGTTTGGCAAAAGAACTTTAAGGTGACAAACTAGTATGACGACGAATTTGCTTATGAAACGCCCCTAAAAGTATATTCGCAGAGCTTAAAATCAGGTGGATCCCATAGTCCCACTTTCTTTTATCTGGTCTACCACATGCTTACAAGATAACGTTCCTCCCCTCCCCCACATTCCACCCGAGAAACAGTAGAAGAAGAGAAGAATGCAGAAATAAGGCAATATGCCATACAGCTTCTCAGCCAACCAATGTTGCTTACTTGAAGGTTTACGTGTTGTATAATTGATGGAGCTATGGAAGTGGGACATTTTATCTTCTCCTCATGATGATATATAGACAAACATTATCCGTCCTTACGTTCCATGCACTGTGTGATCACAAGTATTAGAAGCCTTTACGCTTTGTTCTCAATTGTTTGGTTAAGCATAGCGCACTAATTAAGTGTTAGTACAATATCTATACGTTAAAATGGTGTTGAGATTTTAGCGGAAAAGAATCAAGAGATGTACGAGACTATTATTAGGGGGACTTTAAACTTTCTATCGGGTGATAATGACGACTTAACATTCTTGAACCCATGTTTTCACAGTTCAAGCTTTTAGAGTGAAGTGTAACTTAACATTATATCAGAGTTCTGATTTGATAAAGTTTAGAGTTTGACTATTTCTCTCCATTATAATACAATTTGCACTCCTTTTGTTTGTGCACTTTGATGGTGATACACCTTAATTTGTGTCTTCACGTGCAATCGAGAGCTTGCACGTAAATGGAAGTGTTACAAAGTATTGTATGCGTTGTTAATTCATATTTTTAACAACTTAAGTTTTTAGAGTAGATCATAACTTAACATGAACGATACACTCGCCATAGAGCGTCCCATTTCGTTGGTCCAGTGACATGTACAAAAAGAGGAAAAAATGGAAGGAGAGGGTCACTCACATTATGGCCACAAGGTAGGCACGTTCTCCTATCGAACACCCAAAAAAAAGGAAAAAATGCAGAAGTTTTTTCATGAAAAGGTTTGGCTGAAGTCTGATAATTGAACCGACGATAAAAGGATCTGCTAACGACCATCTGATGTGAACCTTCCATAAGCTGCATGTGCAAGTGAGAAGAACTATTGGTGGAGGGGAATCGACACATGGCACGTCAAACTGGTGCCACATGGTAAGTGGATGAGGGAGTTGCCAAGTAGCAATCAGTCACAAAGTCACTGTCCAAGTCCCTCCTGCTCTACCTAGCTTCATAAAGCCCATCAAGTAACATGGCTGCGCCTTTTGATTATCTGATTCCTAGCCATTTCTTAACTTCCTAACAAAGACATTCACGTTAGTTGTTTGTTCCAAGCTTTTGCAGATATATGGAAAGCAATTTTTGCTCTAATCCTGATTGTAGCAGGGACATAAAATCGTTGCATAGGAATACGGTCAATCATTCGCTATTCAAACTGATTACTTAATGAAAAACCCAGCTCGGGCTTCTGGTGAAGAAGTCCTTCGCTTAACTATGGAGACTAATTATGAAGTCACAGTTTAAGAATATTGTATATATATAGTCATGAAAATTGCATATAGAAGTGTGAATCATAGGATGGCGCATTAAGTGCATGCTGAATATTTTCCATACTCGGAGAGGCACCTTTAAGTTCATATTTTTTAGTTTTGGTTCGATTACTCAGTCCAATTTCTAGTGTGAAATCGCGTACAAAGACATACTGCCAGAACGTAAACAAGCTAGCTCCGGGTGTAAAACTGTGTCGAAGGACATTCTAGCAACAATGCTTTCTTTAACACTAGAGAAGAGATTAGGAGAAAGATTGGACCAGCCCAGATCGAAAATTTATCACCGGCAATGCCATGTCAGCATTGAGGATTGGCGGCGAGGTTTGCGGTCTATGAGGATATAAAGAAAATATTTATTCGTGTTAAACAAAGGAGAATAATAGTGAGGCCCGCAAAGTTGGGTCCAATGGACTAATCAAAGTTTGATTTATAGAGCAAAAGCATGTGCCTGTGGTCACGGGGTCTAACATATCATAATCACCATATATTTTGTGATTGATTGTCATTGTCACAAGATTATCCACTGACATGCTAAGATGGATCGTTAATCCGTGGTTAAATAAACTTAATTGGGTCGTGGTAGCGTAAAAGTTTAAGGGAAGGGATTGTTTGATGTGACAGTAAATATTTTGTTACTGTAATTAGAATTATAGTGACAATTTATTATCGCTAATAAACATTTAGTGTTTTTTTTTTGTCATGGCAGAGAACCTTATTTTAAAAGTTAAGTATTTTCATATCTCATTCAAAGGATAAGAAGATGTAAAATTGAACTTCAAATTATCGCATACAATTGACCACATGTCTACTCCGTAGGCCGTAGCTGAAGCAAATGACCCATGAGCAATCATAAACCGAAGAATAAATCCAATTATGAGAGTAGGATAAAAAAATAAAATAAAATTTGCATAGGGTATTCCTCCACTCCTAACATTTCACAAATTCATCATTCTTGAGTTGATATTTAGAGGATAAAAAAGGAAACATCATTTGTTAGAAGAATATAAATATTTCTCAATTTAATATTTGTTTGCAACATGAACAATTCAATTGTTGCCTTTTGAAGGTAAATTAAGATAAATTCTAGGGTCCCATGAAATCTTCATGTTCACTGTGCTACTAATTAATGATGATTTTCAATAGAATAATAGGGTGGCATTATTTGTGTTCCCGTTCAAGCTTTAACGTAAGCGATACGTTCCCTTGCTTAAGGGATTGCATATAAGAATCAATCATATAAGTCTTCTTCAAGAATAAAAAAATAGGGTTTGAAAAAACAAAGAGCCAATTACATTTTAGGAATTTATCACGCAGCAAAAGTATTAGTGTAAGTGCTCATGCGTTCATAATCAGCACAATTGTAGTCTAAATACTAATTAATGATTTTCTTTCCGTTGCATCGATGCATCTATAAGATGAAAAAAAAGGTATACAAAGTCTATATATAATACAGTAAAGTAAGACGTTAATTAATTTAGCAATTTATAAACCACTAGTATTTTTATTTCTTTTTATATTTTAAGGAGGGCTTAAAAAGAGAGAGGAAAAATTCCCGAATTTTTTTATTGTTTATTTTCTTTTTTGTAATTGCTGCTTTTCATGGAGGGTATGAGTGTTTATGTCATATGCTCATTAAATATCAGCCAAAATATTGTATTGATAACTAATCCACTACGTCCAAAATAATAAATTGCACTTCAATAAACAATTACCGTCATATGGCTACATTAGGAAAGTGCCATTTCTGGGCAATATTTAAGTGTGATGAATTCCAAGAGTTATAATGAGGTGAAGATCCTTTTCTTGATTTTATGATTACGTCCTTGTGGGCTTGGCGAGTTAAATATTAATTTTCTTGTAGCAAGAAATTAACAAAGGCACGAACAATTTAGGTAGCGTTTGAAATTACTTACAATTTTAGATTTTCTGTTTCCAAAAAATAAAAATCAAAATCAGTTTAATTTTTATTTTTTATAAAAATAAATGGATGTTTGATTACCTAGGTTTTATTTTGAATTTTTTTCTTTTGGGTGTTTGATTACTCAGTTTTTATTTTGAATTTTTTCTTTGGTGGTGGTTACAGTGGCTGACGGCGGTGGCCGACCGACGGCGGGTGACCGACGGTGGCGGCCGATGGCTGTGGCGATGCGGTTGGGGGGTAGGGGGATGGTCTCAAAAAAAAAAAAAACTTAAAGTGAAAACCCAAAACTCAAAAATAGAATTTTTCAAAAATATCGTTGTTTTAAAAAGTGATTTCTAAAATTGAAGGAAAAAAAATTGAAAACTGTATCCCAAATGCGTTTTTTTCCTTTGGTTTACAAAACTTGAAGAAAAACTAGAAATCAACTAGCTTTCAAACATACCCTTAATTATTGCATCTAGGCCTAGCTTCTATTTCCTAAAATGCCTGGAATTTGTAGTCAAAACATATTTACCACCACTCGTCACTGCCATCCCAGGAATATAATTTCATTGCAAGTTTGAGTTTCAGTGGTCACAACGCCTATAACGCCTAAATTCCAGTATCTGTCATGTTTTATTTTGTCACCAGAACAATAGCTATGCACAAAAAAGTTTAAAATGACAAGTCACCCTCACGTTATTCAGAAAAATTGCAAACATGAGGAACTTTGTCACCCACGTTGGTGTGAGCAATTTGTTTTGTGTGCACATATGCATGTACTCGACTTTCCTATCGGACCATCTGCCTGTGCCGAATGCCTTAATTTGTGTTATCATGGAAGACATGGCGATGACATCTCTGTACCTTAAAACTTAGCTAACCCATCACGAGTTAACTCGATAGAAAAGCTGAATACCAACTTCGAGACGAAACCGTCGAGCGCCATTAAAGAAACCCAAATAAACCTTGGACTTTTTTGCAGCACATAACAAACAAACATCAAATCGTGGGAGGAGCCGAGGGTAGGGCAGATGTTTTTCAATTATGGAAGCTGGACTTGCTTAACGGCCAAAACTACCAAGGCAGGAATCTCCTCCTTAAAACCAGTAATCACGAAGCAGCAACCAGACCCCACGGTGTTAGTTTAATCACGCCATTCCGTCCGGCTTTAATCCCTTTATATACCCCCCTCCCCTTCACTCCTTTTTGCTCTCACCTCTCCTCAACTTCTTCCCTCGAGACCAACAACAAGGCCAAAAAATGGCATCTCCCTTACTCTCTCTCCTCTTCCTCTTCTCTCTCCTGAATATTCCATCCCCCATTTCCTCCTCCCCGCAGCAAGACCCAGAGTCAGTTGTGCAAGAAGTACAGAGGTACATTTTGTTTTTAAAGGCTCCACACCATTTATGTCCTTAGAATATAAGCACGTTGTCTACTTGGTTATGTCACATAACAATGTGACACATTTTTTTTTCCTTGTGCAGGAGCGTCAATGCCTCGAGGAGGGGCTTAGGCTACCTCTCTTGCGGGACCGGGAACCCGATCGACGACTGCTGGCGGTGTGACCCCAACTGGGCTAATAACCGCCAGCGGCTGGCCGATTGTGCCATCGGGTTTGGCAAGAATGCTGTTGGTGGACGAGATGGGAAGATTTACGTGGTCACGGATTCCGGTGACGACGACCCTGTGACGCCTAGGCCGGGCACACTCCGCCACGCGGTGATTCAGGATGAGCCACTGTGGATCATCTTCGCCCGGGACATGGTGATTAAGCTGAAGGAAGAGCTGATAATGAACTCTTTCAAGACCATTGATGGCAGGGGAGCTAGCGTGCACATTGCTGGTGGTCCATGCATAACTATACAGTACGTGACTAACATCATCATTCATGGCATCAACATTCACGACTGCAAGAAAGGGGGGAACGCCATGGTGAGGAGCTCCCCACGGCATTATGGATGGAGGACTATCTCGGACGGCGATGGTGTGTCCCTCTTTGGTAGTAGCCATGTGTGGGTGGACCATTGCTCCTTGTCCAACTGCGCGGACGGCTTGATTGACGCCATCATGGGCTCCACGGCCATCACCATCTCCAACAATTACATGACCCACCATGATAAGGTTATGCTTTTAGGGCATAGTGATTCCTACGGTCCAGACAAGAACATGCAAGTCACCATTGCTTTCAATCACTTTGGAGAAGGTCTCGTTCAAAGAATGCCAAGGTATAACCATAACAAAATTCTACAGTCTCATTGATATGCTATAGTTTTGTACACGCGGTCGCGTTTGAAACGCGTTACATAAAAAAGAACGTTATACCGCAACACAAGAAAATCTAAGAACATCGCACGATTGTAGATGCAAGGGTTGTAGTTGTTGTGTCGATGTTCATCTTTGAACGTGGTCATCATGATTTCGTTTTTGACGCGAAGGTGGTCCATGGTTTTGATTTTTACTGAGATTGTTGTTTGACTGATGCAGATGCAGGCATGGATACTTCCATGTGGTGAACAATGACTACACCCATTGGGAAATGTATGCCATTGGAGGGAGTGCGGCACCTACCATCAACAGCCAAGGCAACAGATTTCTCGCACCGGATAGGAGATTTAGCAAAGAGGTAAGCACCTGCTTGTGACTTGGAATTTATATCCAACGTACATATACTTGTTTTGAAAACGCAATGACTATTTTGGACAAAAAACCATAAGCTAGCCATAGAAATTTCCAATGGAACTTCCCCAAGAAAAGGACGGGCGTCCGTGTCCTCATCCAACTTTGATTTTTCTCACTTTCCTTTCTCCTTTTACTGCTACTATTTTATATTTTTTGTCCCAATAAAAGGGACCTTATTCACAACTCTGTACAAAATTTAAAACTCTATGTCCAAATAAACCCTTTTATGGTTCGTGACAACATGTCCTTCCAATATGCACTTGAAGAGCGACTTTTTTTTGGAGATCGGTCGATTGATCGAGTGATAGAAATGTTTACTAAAATGACACGAGTTTATATTTCAACAGGTGACCAAACATGAGGATGCACCACAGAGTCAGTGGAAGAGTTGGAATTGGAGGTCAGAAGGGGACTTGATGTTGAATGGTGCCTTTTTTACGACGTCCGGAGCGGGGGCTTCGTCCAGCTACGCTAGGGCTTCGAGCTTGGGTGCCAGACCATCTTCGCTAGTCGGCTCGCTCACCACGGGTTCCGGTGCTCTCAACTGCAAGAAGGGCTCCCGTTGCTGATCGATTAACAAGCCTAGAGACTCGTTTGAAGTCTTGTTCCACTTTAACTACAGCATTTAGTAGGAAAGTGAAGAAGAATATATGAGGCTGGAAAAGTAGGGCACAAGAAGTCTAAGTTCTACTGCTAGGAATTTACTTTCTTGGATTTTTCTTTTTCTTTTTTCTTTTTGACTTTATGATTACTTGAATGTCGTGAAAATACAACCTCGGCATGCTACTCTGAGAATCACTGGGAGTTTAATTTATGTAAGTGGTCCAGAGAAAGCAAGTGCATGAAGTGTTGATATACCTACTTATTATAAATTTTATGAATTCTCTCTTTTACGTGGCTAGTAAGTGAATACCCAAAATAAGTACTCTATAATCATAGGACATTTTAGAAATATAAGACGATTTCAGTGCACAAGACTCTTACTATCGCGAGGTTTAGAATATATTGGAAGACGAATTATAACACCACTTCTGAAGAAAAAAGAAGGAAAAAACAACGTGTAGATTAATTACACCGGATGAACTTGTTGAACTATGATTATCGCTCTCTCAACTGTGAAAAGTATTTTATACATTAAAATATAAATTACTCAAATTGTTTATTTTTTGATGACATGGTAATAGTCCAAAAACATTGATTTATTCTGCATGAAAAAAAAAACAAAGAGCCAAAGATGATTCAATTATTGACAAATGAGATAGGTAATTCGAGCGAGGACAAATGTGAAGCTCCAAAACTTAACCACCAAATGCCAATCAAGTTATTAAACTAGTTCCAGCTAAACAAGTTAAAAAAAAAAAAAAAGAGGGACTGTTTGGAGAAGCTTGACTGGTAGCTAACTGGAGATAACTGAATGCAACGGGCAGTGCAAATCAAGGAAGAAGATCAAGAGGTCATTATTGGGCTCTATGTATATCTATTCAGAAAAATAAGAAGGAGAATCTGATGCTCATGTATCGATCAAGCCAAACAGATTATACCATTTTGTGCCTAATAACATTTCCATGGACCACCAAAGCAAGTCCCAAACCAGGTTTAACCATTGAATAGTAGTGCTCTTTGACTAACCAATGCACTATCTAATGCAAATGAATATTATTCAAACAAATTGTGGAGTGAAGCTTCCAACTTTACTGGGTCCTGTGTTGGTTAAGGTTGGGGCTCCATCTGGGTGTGTGTGTGTGTCGATTTGACAAAAAAAGGATTTAGAAAAAGCACACATTGATCTTCTTTTCATGGAGCTGTCATTTGTGGACTGTTGCAGTTTTATCTTTCACAAAGCTGTATGTATCTGAGAAAGGATTTTTGTCTCAAGACCACCATTAAATGGAAAGACTTTCCACTCCGACAGATTGAAGAAGACCAAAAGTGAGCCCCCTCCCTTTCCAGAAATTTCTACATGGTTGAGAGCCATCATTGCAGTCTTAGCTTTTGCTAAGACTGGAGGAGTATCCGGACACTGGAGTGACTCCCAAATCTCTTGGTTGTAAGGAGTTCAGCCTTAACCGTACACCTAATCATCCTTCACTATAGTGCAAATCTTAATCGCTGCTGCAGTATAGAAAGATAGCTAGAACCCTTCCAGATAATTAATAGTCATAAAAAATAGTTAGTAGTTAGTGATGTTTTTGTTAAAACATTGAATGAATGACAACTCTCTTAAAAACTCTATTTGTTTGTCAGTCAATTAAAGTTATTATAATCATTTTAAAGCTGCCAATAACCGTTATATGGAGGGTATTAGTTTTCTTTTTACAACTCAAATAGCAGTCAAGATTTTTTCTTATCTAATTATCATAAAAATTATTTACGAAAATGTCGTATCCATCGTAAAACATGCTAGATAGTGCTAATTACGATGTGCTGCAATTTACGTGGTTTTGATATAAATTACCGTTCTATCTATCGGGGCATGGTAATGGAGAAAGCACAGTGAAAGAAGGTTGCAAAAGCTCATTGACACATGCATGAGCAGTAGCACGCCGTATGAACATAATCATTCTGAATAGCCTAAAACCATGAGCTGAGCACCTCATGATGATAATCATGGCTAGGCATTATGTGAACCATTGCATAAGTTATGGAGTTGCTGTCTGAAAATGCTTTGACTTTTGCACTTGGACATTAACTTGGCTCTAGGTAAAAATTTATCATTTTGTTGTAATGCTACCCATTACATGTGATAGCCATAATTGGTCCTTTTACTGAACGTACTGTGTAGATGCACCGGCAGTTCTAAGAATCAAAACCAAGTAGCAGGTTACTTGGTCCAATTTAATTGAGGTTACCACAGGCTATGTTGAGTCCCTTGCATTATTTGCACAATAACAACTTTTTACCATCAATTACATTATAATGTCTGGTACGGAGAAAGCTTCTCCGTGACTATCTGTTTTCGGTAGGATGGTATGAAGGGTCAAACAAAGTACAGGCGTAATCGTTTAAACACGTTCATAGTAAATTTCTCATATTTCATACGTTGTTTTATAAATTTATCAAATTTCTCGCATTCAACTTTTTTTGGTACTACAATAAGGGAGGTTGCAATAGAGTGACTGCCTCGGACTTGACACAAGATTTTGACAACAGTAACCATTATCCCTTTCTTCTTTTCCGGCAATATCATGTCGAGTGCCGACCATTGTTATTTCTAGAGTTAATTGTTTCATCGTGTTTTTTTCTCCTACGCTGACTATTAGTTGATGAAAATATCCTTTCGTAAAAAAATAAAATAAATAAAGTAATGGCACAGCCAAGTCTTTTCTAACTTATCCCTCTCCTTACCACATAACATGCCACATAAAACAACAAGCCAACTGGCTTCTCCAGTTCAAGATATCCAGCAAGCCGGTTCAAATATGGACGAATGATCCATCAATGAGAAAGGGTGTGAAGGGTTGATGAGATTGTTTAGAAACTAATGACAGTGACATGCAAGGTTCTAACCATGTGGGAGACACCAACCAGTGTGTGCAGTACAGGGACTTGACCTAATCAAAAGTGCATTGCAGCAGGCAGCCTCACCATCAACACAAAATTGGTGATGATGATGATTAAAGAAATAGCCCTCCTCGCTTTGTCTCCGCAAGGAACGCTCGAGCACGTGCACCAACCCAACATATGTCAATTGCTTACCGGAGAGACAGGATTAGTTTATTCGGGCTACTTTCCATCCTTTTGTGGCTATGGCTGTCAAATGTCATGATCCCCCGCCTTCATTCATGGGATTGTTTCCTCCATATCTCCTGCTAGCAAAGGTAGCACCACCGGCTAGTTGGTCTACGTTGGCATTCCCCCAAGATCATGGTTTCATTCCTCAAATCAAGTAATCAATAGCAGTTCATGGTCTTTGATAAGCTGTGTGTGATAAGTGGATGGTAGCCGGTGGTCGGGGGTCGGGGATTCTTTATGACGACGGGTGAAAGATAAGAGTTGTTGTAAATTTTGCCTTAAAGTATTAAATGAATACTAAAAACGAATTCTTGTTTTAGCTTACAATTCATTTTTAGAATTTTCGTACATGGTGGGCAATCCATGTCATATTTTAACTCGGCATAAGGTGGGCAATCTTGAACCATTATCCTATTTTTTTTTGACTTTTTAGTGGTGAAAATTGTTAGAAAGTTTTAAAACTTCATCCAAAATAAATATCTTTATTTATGGGCTGTTTCCCTTTATTTAGTATTTCTTTTAAAGATTGTGACCTTTCTCTAATGTGTGTCTTTGCATCCTTTTCACTCAGTATAAATAAGTGAGATCTATTAGAGGAAAAAAGAGAAAGAAATGTTAGACAAATGTTAGAGAAATAAGAGAGAAAGACACTAAAGATATGATACACAATTCTATTTTCTATATCAAATATGTGAGTGATTTAATCAGACAGATTCACAAGTCTTTCTGTAGTCGTGCTATCAGAGAAGACGCTGACGTGAGTCTATGAGTTAAATTTTGAATTGTTATTCCTCGTTAAAACCTGTACAAAGAGAGATAACAACAATATGAAGTGAACGAATATAATTCGCTTCTCTCCGAGACCAGCAGTTCTTTTATTTTTTATTTACATATAAGAAATGACTTATTTTTTAAGTAATGATTTTGCATGTTGCAATTAAAGTATTTTCTTAACTAAATTTGATCATATAAATACTAATTATTTTCTAAAAGAAATGACTTAACTTCTTAATCCTTATGGTCGGCAATTGCCATATTACCACATATAGGTGGCCTCGCACTGTTGGTGCCGGTGGCAAACCCGGAATGGGTACGCAAGTTGGTCAAAGTCAAAGTTCAGGTGATGAAAACTCAAGAAGGAAGAAAGTTCAACTTATTATTAATGGTTTATGGTTACTAAAGTCATGATGGGTACCTGGCCACCGTCGGTGTTTATCGGTCAATACCTAACGGGTGGTTCAGGGGCATGAATATGATTATCTAAAGTTCTGTTCGGTAATAATTATTTTTTTAATTTTTTCTTCAGTCTTGTGAACTGAAAAAAATAAACGTGTTTGTCACACACTTTCGTTTTTTTATTTTCACTTTTGAAAATCAGTTTTTAAAATAGGGCTGTTTTTGAAAACTCTATTTAAGAGTTTTGAATTTTATTTTGAGACTACCACCACCTCCTATCCCTACAGCCACCGCCTATAGTCACCGGCGATCGCCGGTAACTGCCGCAGGGGACCGTAGGCCACCACAGCCCGTCTGCAGTCGGCGATCGCCGGTAACCATTGCCCGCCTCCAGCAGCAACCCTTCCCGCCACTGTCACGCCCCACCACCACAACAAATTATTACCAAAGAAAAAATTCAAAATAAAAATTGGGTAATCAAACACCCAAAAGAAAAAAACTCAAAATAAAATTTGGGTGATCAAATACCCATTTGTTTTTATTAAAAAAAACTAAACTGATTTTTGTTTTTTTTTTTGGAAACAGAAAACCAAACTGGAAGTGTTTTCAAACGCTACCTAAGTTGTGGAATTTAATTCATTAAGAAAAGATCCTTATGTAGGAAATCCAACTACCATTTTGTTGATAAGAGAATCACATACACTTGAGTAAAACAAGGGATAAATTACACACGGTACCCCTGAGGTTTACCCTAAACTACACACGGCTCTTACCATCTTTTTTTATTACACTCCCCTCCCTGAAGTTTGTACCCGCATTTCATGAAGCTACACAAATCAGACGGGAAACCTAACTCCGTTTGGAGATTTCCTGACAAACTAGTTTTTGCCTTTTTCATCCCCAAACTACCCTCCCTTTTTAACTAAAAACCCTCCTTGTCCTTTAGCATTTTTCCTCTTATTCTTTCTCTTCCCTTTTTTTAGATCCTTCTTCCTACCTTCTTTCCCTCCCTTCATTCTTCCCCTTCTAACAGAAAAATGTCAAAGTCAGGAAATAGTGAGGAATAGTTGTATTTGAGGTTTAATTACATGAGTTGTTGGTGTAGAAAGAGGGAAAATCTGAAAATTGTTGAATTTGATAAAAAGCCAAGTAAATGAAAGTTGTTCTTCATTTATGCAAGTGGTGGATGTAACATGTTCAGTTGGTGCAATCCTAATGGAGCAACATTAAAGCCAAGTGGAAGGTCAATCATCTGTTTACCTGATGTTTATGAAGAAATTCAAAGGCCTGAAACCAATGAACAATCAAAGCTGCAGTTGCTCGAGGCAAATGAAACTGTAAGCAGACAAAAAAGTTAATTGAATCTAATCAAGCAATGTTGAACATGTTGGTTATTTGTTCTTCAATTTTCTCATGGATGTCTATGTTGATGATAATTTTTATCATTAACAAATGAGGAATTTGGTATATAGTTACGTAATGCAACTAATGTAGCCTTCGGTAATTTGGTATCATGTAATTTTCTAGAGTTCATGTAATGACTCTAATTAAATTTGAATGAAGTATTTATGTTTAGTATGCTTATTAATGAATGTGATGGTTTAGGGTGAATTGTGATGGTTTAGGGTGAATTATGATGGTTTAAGGTGATTTTGGTGGTTCGTGCACATTGCACAAAGACACTGTACAAACAAGTGGTCCAACCACAAAATGCACATCATAACCTGCTCAATCCAAGTCCCCAACACACTGCACAAACCAAGTGCTCTAGCACAATGCCTACAACTCAAACACAACTGCACACAACCTGCTCAAACTAGTTGTTCAAACACACTGCACATATGATGATGTATAACACATAAATGCATAACCTGCTGCCCAACTCACAAATGCATAACCTACTGTCAAACACTAACACCTTTCATTCACCTTGTACTCAGTACACATTGGGATAAAACTTTATCCAAAGCATTAAGTTAACATTGTGCAAATGCTTTAAGTTTGCATCATCCAAATGTTTACAAACATGATAAAAGCATTAATGTTAACTGAAACTTAAAGTTTACAAATTTTCAACTTGTAGTCAACATGACTGTAACCTACAGTTAACCTATTCCCACTGTGACTTTAACTTTAAAAACTTGTCTTTAGTCACAGCAATCCACTCAATTTGCAAGTCTTCAATCAGCTTCACAAAATGAATCTACACAGTATCTTCGAATCTTCACAAAATGAATCTGCAGTTACAGCAAGTTGCATAAAAGTCTATCATATATGTACACAAAAATGATGCACACTGGTAGCTACTAGTGCATGGTTCCTTGACTAGGACCCACCACATTAGGTCCTTCCTGTTCAAAATTACATTAAGTCATGGTGAGAAAACAATACTATGAGCAGGGAAAAAGTAAATCAAACAAAAACTACCACAGTTAGTACACTTACATCCATGTTTAAGCTAACTTGACTGTATCCAACTTGATTTCCACCAGCTTGGCTGCCACCCCTTTCATTCCTTGCAGCAGTGCCCCTACCAAGAGCTCTCATAGGTGCCCTTTGATAGGTCCTTTTTTTATGCCCAATTTCCTTGCAAATTGCACATTTTATGATACATGACCTCCTGCCTTCCTTAGCAGGTTCATCAGCAGCCCTTTTCCTTTCTTTTCTGGGCCTTCTAGGCAACCTTCTTAATGGTGGAGGTTGCAAGGAGTCCCCTGGAGTTGGCTGCCATTGGGACTCATCATGCACTGGGTGCGTAACCCCACCATAGGTCTTTAAGTATGTGTCCCTGCTATAGCATACATCCAAAAAATCTAACACATCCATTCTCTTGGTATTGATGCATGCTGCTGTATGCTTGCAAGGTATGCCAATTATATCCCAAACCCTACAATAATAACTCATTCTTTGAGGATCAACCACATGCACCTTCCCAAGATCAACCACATCAAATTCAGTACCCTCGCACACATCACTATGTTACAGTGCCTAGACTGAGCAATTTCTTGATTGCATTTTTTCATTATCTTGGGAGCTACCTTAGCCTCCCAAGATGCAGCATTTTCAAACCTTTCATGCACCTTGGACATCAACCCAGTTCTAATAGTATCAACCAAAGACATCACATGTTTTCCCCTCAAGTTCCCTAGCCAATTATTAAAGGACTCAACATGCTCCTTCTTAACAGCATGGTCAAAAGTATGCCTAGCTCAACTCTCTAACCTATGCCCATTCAACCACTCAGATGCTTCTGGTGAACAGTCTTTCATTTGACTCATGACAAGGTTAAAGTCATCCACATTGTATGACTTAACAACAGATCAAAAATATGTTTCCAACTTGATGCTAGGGTACTTAGACTTAATGTTACAGTAAAGATGCCTGCAACACCTTCTGTGACTTGCGTGTGGTATGATCTCAGCCAAGGCATTCTCAATACCCTAATCAATAAAGCAAGTATAAGGATACCATACATAACAAAGGAGATTGTAAGCATGAAATTAAATTTGCAAGTCTGGGGTATTACCTTTTGGCCATTAGGCATAAATACCCAAGGCTCACCAATGATGCTGCAGAGATGATATAGGAAAAACTTCCAGCTTTGTGTGTTCTGACTCTCAACAACAGAAAATGCCATAGGGAACAACCCATTATTCCCGTCAAGACCCATAGCAGACAGTAACACACCTCTATAAGGCCCCTTGAGATGAGATCCATCTACTGTAAGAAAGGGCCTACAAGCATTCTTAAATCCATCTTGGATTGTTGCAAATGAAAAGAACAGCTTATGAAAGTGAAGCAAATCCAAGTTAGCATACATCTATAACTTATTGTATGACTCAACATGAGACCCCTTAATTTTTTCTAGTGCCTTCCTCTTGGCCCTGTAGAGCTGTATTCTATAAGCCTCTACACCAAACTTCTCAACTAACATTTCTTACATGCCACCCAAACTGATGTCAGGATTTTTCCTAATGTATTTAATCAGTTTCTCCGAGATCCAAGTAGAATTGTCTTCCTTGTTAGTACTGGCCATTACAAGAATGTTCAGGGGCCATATTTCTTGATTTTAAATGTTCTGCCATCAGGGTTATGAGATGCATGTATTCTCTAGGCATATCCAGGACTGCCACAATGGGCAGACACTCTTCTCCTCTCATTCCTGTCTCTCACCAGTTTAAACCCATTCTCAATAGTATAGTCCTTCAAAGTTGCCCTGAAATGATCTACATCTTCAAACAACAAACCCTGATGTAGTTTAATTTTTCCCCTTCCTTATGTTGAAACAACTTCCCCCTCATGAATCTGTCTACATTTAATGTTGCCACATCTACACTCTCATCACTGTTGTACAAAGGGTTTCATCATCATCATCATCAATCTGACAACTCATCATCAGTCATGTCTCAGTGTCTTCATCATTTTCCCCCAAGCCTTCATCACTCTCACTCACTCATTCTACTCATTGCCAATCAAAATCCTCAGAATCATCACTAGACATATGCACTTCCTCCTCTTCAACTTTATCATTGTCCCCCCTCACTTTCTTCCACATCATTTATAGCTGCCTGACTACTTGATTTTGGATAATTAACTGCCCCAGGTTCAGCCCTATTAGTCTCTGAGTAAACATGTATATCTCTAGAGTTCTCATATAGTGGAAACATGTCAAGCAAAGCTTTATCAGAACTTATTTTTGTCCTGACTTGGGTTCCAGGCAATATGAAGTACATCTCAATACATAAACCTAGCTTACGGGGAAAGTCTTTAAAACATAGATCAGTTGCATCAGTTAGCAGCTCCATATAGTTGTATCTCTCAGGATCTACAATCTCTCTGACTGTGTTACAGTAGTGGACCAGCAGGGTATGTCTCCTTTCATTATGCATTTTTGTAAGGTAATTAGAAAGAATATTAATTTAGTTGTCACTTAGGGCTTTAATTAAGCTCTCAATTGGGGATGCTAATCTAATTGTTAAGCAGGGCTTTAGTTAACTTGTCAATTAAAAAGAATATTAATTTAGTTGTCAATTAGGGCTTTAATAAAGCTACCAATTAGGGATGTCAATTAGTTATCTATTAGGATTTCAATTTGGGTGTCAATTAGGGCTGTAATTAAGTTTTTATTTAGTGGAGTTGATTTAGTTTTCAATTAGGCCTTTAATTCAGTTGTCAATTGGGGTTTCAACTATGAATTCGAATGATGGCTTCAATTTACGTATCAATTAGGGCCTTAATTTAATTAAGTTATCAAATAGGGCTTTAATTTAGTTTTCAATTAGGCCTAATTCAGTTATCTAATGGGTTTCAACTACGAAATTTGGCTGTCAATTTCAGTTGTAATTTTTTTTTGGGGGGGGGGGGGGGGGGTGTCCTAACTTTAGGTGCTAAAATGTAGGGCTTTTAATTTAGGGCTATAATTAGGGCTTTCAATTTAGGGATTCAATTAGGGCTTTAATTGGGGCACGACTACATTTAGGACTTTTATCAACACAATGCAAATCAGGGATCCTACACTTAACATGCACATACTTAAATACAACAGAAACTTCAAATCAGGGCTTCGTCGTACAAATCATGTATAGGGGTTTCAAAATGATGAAGAAAGATATATTTAGTAGGAAAACATACCATCGTGTTTGAGACGAGGTCCACGATCTTGATTCGATGATCATTGTTCAGGGGTGACGTCGTTGTTGCCGTCGTGTTTGCTTTCTCAGGCTTGAAGAAACGGAATCAAAATCGCGATTGATTTTGATTCCGTTTTTCCCTCTCTTGATATCTGCAGCCAAGAGCCAAACTTCTCAGTTTCCCTCCAAAATTCAAGACGACATTGTGTAGTTAATATATGAGGGTAGACATGTTTTTTTGCGTCCCACCGTTAACACTGTCAAAGAAATCGAGATTCAAGAAGCGGAGAGTAATAAAAAAAGATCGTAGAAGTCGTGTGTAATTTAGGGTAAACTTCAGGGCACCATGTGTAATCTACCCTGAAACAAAAGGAAAAAAAAAAAGAATTGGCTACAAAAGTAAGGAAACAGGTAAAGTGCGTTAATCTTATCAAGTTCTCTTTTAGTATTAATGATGACATCGCTCCAAATTTAGCCAACCCAAATCTAAATGGACAAAGTACTAGACTAACACTAAAAGAATTAGGGCCTTGGCCTTTACTTTGGTGACTAACATGAGAGACTCGTTTTAGATTTGCTTCTTGCCGCAACTGTTACATCACCTCTAGCTGCCATTCGATGTGGTACATGGCTCTCGCTACTAAAATAGTTGGAGCTAGGGATTTGATGCATCTCTTTTGGTACCCAAAACACCTATAGCTCCTAGATTATTCCGCTTTTCTTCAAGATCATACTGACCAATTTTTGGGACCATCCATTTGGATGCGTTGCCTCATTTTCCAGCTAACCCATTCGAGTATTTCCTCTAAGTTGCAGTTGTATTTTTACTTAATGAATTTTGATTATGAAAAAAAAAAGAAGCTTTATAATGAGTTTGTCCATCCTTCTAGGTTAAAGTTCATTGCCAAAGTTTCCCATGACATAGTGCTAGTTTTAGCAGAGGCCTTATGAGTCTAATACCATAACTATGACCCACCAGAGCATCAATCACTGCGGTTGAGACAGGAAATTTTAGAATTATACTATTAACCCGTGTCCTATGTCCTATTACCTTCATAATACGAGCCTTACATAGGTCCAATATACCAAGCATAGAGCCATCTTAGTTGACAACTTTACATAAAGGACCACGTTATACCAGTATTCTTCCTCGAGAATAATAGTCACAAAACAGTGGAAATACTTTGGTAACAACAATTAGATGATTCACACCCTTTATAATTTTAAAGGATGTGTACGGCTGATTTCAATTTTCAACCCGGTAGAGCTGAGATGCCGTCGAACAGATGTTGACGACAAAAAGAATTTAATTTGTCTCCATATAGCGACACACACACACACACACACACATATATATATATATATATATATATATGTATATTTCCAACAGTATCCCTTTAGCGATGCACAAAATTTCAAAAGTTATTCATCTAAAAAAAAATTTAGCCATGAGGATACCTGTAATGTTTTTCATTCCCTGGGGTCTACAACTATATCCATCATCGCACGAACAATCTTCAACAACAACTCGCGTCACTGCCCTAAACACCGCTCTAACAACCGCGTTATCAGAGTCTGCCCAACGTCTTGTGATGAATGACTAAATGCTTCGATTGCATCACCAACGGCAGAAAATTCATTTTTGGTGGTATATCAAGTAGATAATTTAACTTTGGAGACTTACAAAAAGTTATTCCATGTATGACGAGGATCAAAACCGAACATACATAAATTGTTTTCATCTTCTGTTTTTGTTTTGATGATAATAAAAACGAAGAATATTCATAATTCTCAAAATGTTGGAAGTGTTACAAGATATTATATGAACAAATAAATAAAGTAAAGATTAACTGATAGAGGCACGAGACTATATCGTGTCCCTTCGCATTAGCATTGTACAACAAGTGTTCTTGATGCATTGCCTTCTAGATACAATAGCCTCACTTGATTGTTGCTTCACTTATATTTCTGCATAAACGAATGAAACATAAGTTTCACCCGATACCTTTTCAAAATGCCAACAAGTAAGTTCAAAAAGAAAAACAGGTTAAATACATGTTGGTACCCCAAAATCTCACCTGATATTCCAAATATTTATTTTTTACAAAAAAAAAATTTGTAATTTCAATTTCATAATAAATAAAAATTTCCGTTCAAATCCGTAACTTTCTAAGTAAAACCGTCAGGGTAAAATTGTGGGACAAGTTTAATTTTTTCCTCATTCTTTCTTAATTTTTCACTTTTTCAACCACCTCGGACAAGAAACCATCGACCGTGGCAACAGCCGCACCAGCCGACAGTCCGATGGCGTCGCTGCCGAATGACAAAGCAAAAAGAAAACCAGTAACAAAAAGAGACGCAGAGACCAAATCAGAACAACCTGCAACCCTACTAAATTCACCCAAATCACCGCGGCTTCAGCCACCGTATCATCACAGCATTGCCATCACCACCTTGACCATAGATCCGTCAGCTGTATAACTAACACACACACAGTCACACCCCCCCCCCCCCCCCCACCCAAATTATGATTCCCACAGTCCACTCAACTTGAATCACACCGTTCAACGGCCGAGATTTACTTCCCCCGGGGACACGTGTGTCGTAGCCGCAACTAGGACTGGGAGCAGGTGAGAGACGCCGCCGCTGCCATGGCCGAGCTGGCTCAGCTGGAGGCGTACGCGCTGAGGACGATACAGGTGTGGCGCACGCTGTTGAACTAGCTCGCCTTCTTCTTACAGATCTTAGTCCAGATCATAAGAGGCATGCCGTCGGTAACTTAGGTCCTCTCCAGCGTAAATCCGTCGCCGACCTCCACCAGGGCCACACCACCGCCACGATCGGCAGCAACCACCACCACGATCGGCATCAACCACCGTCGGTCACCGATGCCACCCACCCATCGATTTATCACAGATGACCCCACGACGGCCAGTGAGGAACCAGATCCACACCACCGCCGCCGTCGCGCCGCTGTCCCCACGGCTTACCGTCACAGAACAACAAAAAAGAAAGGGGCTGTTCAAGCCAGCCCCCAAATCTACAGCTACAATGGCACCTTCTTCGGCGACAAATCGACATCAACCACGATTGACACAGCCGTCGCCGGCGATAGGTGACCGACACCTCTATTTTTCCTTCCCCCTCCCCCGTTCTCCCTCTCACAGTACGTGGTTATACTTTTCAACGTGGGATTAAACGAGGGTTTGAAAAAAAAATAGAACTGACTTGACAAAATTGCCCCTAATAATTTTTCCTCGAACGTTATAAATTTAGACGAAAATATTTATTTATTACGAATTTAAAACTACGTACCCTTTTATGTAAAAATAAAATTAAATATCTAGACCCTTAGATGAGATTTATGTGTAATTTCAGAGTACTAAAATATATTTAATTCAATAAAAAAAATCAGGAAGAGAGAGAAAGAGAGTAAGCTCAAGCTGCTGCGAAGAAAAAAAAAATGAAAAAAAAGACTCTTTTTATAAGTTAAAGTGTAATGTTTAGTACAAAAATAGTTGACTAAAAGCTTGCATCTTCCCAACTTGTCCCCTGTCCTTTAGCTTGCAAGTTTTAAAACACATTACTAAGAAGCCGATGAGTGTTCTCTTGCATAATAAGTATAGTTTCTTTATAAGGCTAACGTGAGACAAGTGTTTTTCAAACGTGTATAAAAAAAAAAAAAACTCAAATTTGCACTCACAAATCACGTGAGACTTAAGCATCTATAGCTTTTTCTCAAATTTCTAATGTTTTCTCACAATCTTTCTTATCAGAAAAGGGAATGCTTTGTTAAAATACTCACAACACAAGCCCTCCTTAGAACACTTGCAAAAGCAGGCTGTTAAGTAAAAGGGCCTGTACCTGGCAAACCATTTAAACGAGTTGGCCCAAGTCTGCCGTTGCGTAGTCTTATCATTTGGATCTGAATCTAGTCGGAAAATGGGCCTTGACCTGCATACAATTTGGGTTGAGACGCAACAACGAGTTTCAAAAGTCTGCCGTAGTTTTGCAAATTGCAGGCCCAGTAGGCCTGTGGCGATAAGAATCAATTAAGAAGAAGGTTTTCCATCTAGAGCCCTATTGTTTTTTTTTTTTTCCCTTTTGGTGCAACAGAAATTAAATCAAAATATTGCGTTTACACCTTAGACCCTAACATGGGCAACACCTACTATATCAGTTACTAACAAGGGGATGACCACCTAGGGTGATTGCATGAGATACATAAAAGACTCCTCTTGTTCCATACTGATATTGGCTGATTGATCTGCACATTGATTGTCCTCTCTCTATATACATGAGTTATTTTCAAATTTTTAGCTCTAATAAGAGAGCTATAGTCTTTGATAATATTGCTCAGGGGTGAAATTTGTTGTTGGTTCCTAAAATAAGATTCTTGGCCGCTTATGAGTCAGTTTCAATAGTCACATTTGTCAGCCCCAAATTCTTAATCATTGCCATTCCTTGTAGGATGCAGTGGAGTTCCGCTTCAATGGCACTGCATATTACTAGTTAGGACATAGGAGCTTTGTCTAAGAAAAACATTTGGCTACAAATAGGGTTATAGAAAGAGCTTACAACCTCCATACAATAGCAGTAATAGTCACTAAATATGCTTACTAAATTTTAATTGTAGATGCTAAAAGAGCGTTGTTGATAATTGTCGCCAAAAGAGCTCTGCAAAAAAAAATGTTGCTACAAATATTTGTTGTACTTAATGGTCACTATATGGGTGAGGTTTATAAGCTATTTCTACTAACACTTGTTGCAGTGAAAATATTTTAATTATTAGAAGCTTAACTTTTTCTCCGGCGTTATAGAGAAGGCATTCTGTTTTTTAAGACATCTTTTTATGTTAACAATAACTTACAAAATCACTATCTTTACTGTATGTGCACCTAAAAGGACATCAAAACGAAGAACAAATCAATGAGTAACAAAGGAATATGAAAAAGTTTTGCAAATTAAATTACAAGAATTACAAGTAAGAAGGAAATATTGACGAGTAGTTTCCTTTATCCATTCTTATCTCTGTAACAAAATTGTACTCAAGATCACTGCAGAACGATATTTTTAACTGCGAAGTACATCGAAAGAAGAGCTTACAATTAGCTCCCATATACAGAGATAGACGGTGATCGCTGTATATGTAGGGTATTTCCGCTGCCGGAGTTGCAGCTAGAGAGCTTGTGCCATAGTCGTGGCAACGTGAGGCTATCTTGATGATTGATGACGAAAGAAGAAAGTAAAAGTTGAAGATGATGACGAGGGTCGAAGGTGGTGATGACAACCTCACTGGGCAAAGGGTAAATTGCCATGGGCTGTAATAATGAGTGTGAACAAGTGACATGGTACTGATGGGGCTTTAGTCATGAACATGGCCGGCCACATCGCATACAGGCGAGCACGCCTTATGTGAGAGAGAGTTCTGGTAATGAAGGTCGCCTGCACGGCTTCGCTGTCGAGAACTCCTCGGGAGTTTGTTGCTTTTTACCACTTTATCTCACCCGGAAATTAGTCCGTCCTTGACTCCTTTAAATTCTTTCGCTCTCCCGCCCCTGTTACACTTGTCACGATCGAACTGTTTTGTATAGATTGTTATAATCGTTTTGGCGTAAGTCGTCAAATTCTAAGCGGACACGTATCTAGATGTAAGAACACGTAAAATTTACTCAATTTAACGAAAGAGGTACAAACGTGAGAGAGCGAGAACAAAAATATTAAAGTAGTTGCAATTCGGGTGAAATGACATATCTTTAATAATGCATAACTCGTAATAAGTGCCATTAGCATAACAAATTTTAGAGAAAAAAATACCTATATAAACTATATATATTATCAAAAAGCCTTCAAGGTTATCAACGATGTATTGTGTTGACACAAGAGCGTGTCTCCGAGGACAAAAAAAATTTAAAGAAATCAAAGTTGAAATCAAACAAACAACCAAATGGCGTAATGATGGCCGTTCAAAGATTTTATCGCCGTAAAAGTTAGGGGTGCATGATCACCTACAATTAAATATTTCTCGTAAAAGCTGTTGCAAAGCTAATGAAACTTAGAGAAGTCAAAGGCCAGATAATCAAAGCGATAAATGGTTGGTGTTTAATTCGAAAGTTAACCTAGTTAAGGATTTTTGGCTACAATATCTGCATAACGATAATTCGCGGTTGTAGATGCTTAAAAATATTATTAACCATATTTAACAATAGTTAATTGATATTATAATAAAAGTTGTAGTCTCTTGATACATTGCAACCAGAATTTATCTCTTTAATACAGTAGAAAACGGCATATATATGTTGGTCTGTCTAAAATAAAAAGGCTTAACCATGTCATTCTGTTGTCAATATTAGAAACAGTGTGGTCAGAGAATAAAGTGTGACTGAATTTAACTATGATGGAGCAAGAGATTCAACATAATCGATCATTAGGTTTCAACAGAAACAATCACACCTGCACTTTGTCCCCTTTGACAGCTACAAGGTTCCAAGGCTTTGAGAAAGATGCTTTGCAAAAGGCTTTTTGCACGAAAGCCGCCCACAGTTGGATGCTGCACCAGTCAAGTGCGGCTCAATATTCTCCAGTTCTGCATACAACAAACTGATAACTACAGGAGTATTTTCTAGTGCTAGCAAGAACACACATCTGACTCATCAAACTAGAAGATCATGTATAAAATCACAACATCATTGTGAAAGTTTCGCATGGACGGGTTCAATTAGTTTGAAAATACTTTTAAGTTGAACATTAACTTCAACACAGTGCGAGAGTTAGGTTTGTTCGTATTTCATGATCTTCAGGTCGTTACCTCACCCACTTCTTTTACATCAACAGTCCGTCTTACCCGTATCAAGACTTGTGTGATTGTCCTTAAATTTCACGCCATGCATGAGAAGGGATGTTAAACTTTTCACATCGTTTGTACGTGGACATTGAACCGGTTCTTGAATTTCTCCTTTTCTTTCACACGCTTTTAAATTCCTTACCAATTATCGCTCGCACAGAAAAAAACATGGGTTTCTTTAATTTTTTGGCGTTGGGCGTTCTTTCCAAATAGGCTAGCCTTTTTTATTATTGAACAAAAGTCTTAATATGCATAGTAGAGAGACCGAAAAGGAAAACATGGGAGAATTTGTCTTACTGAACAGTAAATAAAGTAACGAAATCAGGAGAGGCTGGCCGAAGCCTCTGGTCGCTCACCTTGCGCGTAGGCAATTACGTCAACTACTGAGAGGTGGCAAAGTCGGCTCCAAAGGCTGATTTTCATTCCTTAATTCTCGGACTTAAGATTAGTCTGATTAATTAATACTCCTTGATTACGCATCCCATTACCTACACATACTCTGGATGCCAGAACTTTCTGTTGTAAAATTTGGAAAGAAACACAAGGGGTCCTTTCCTATGTGGGATAATGTAATAGTTTCCGATAACATATTTTCTCGTAGTCTTTTGCTTACTTTTCACTTCTTTCTGTCATACGATGACCAGTCTATGCATTGATCATAATCTAGTACATTTTGCCCCCTCTCCAATAAAGTAGAACGAATCTCAACTGTCCGTATTTTTCCCCAGTCTTAAAGTACACCCTACCCATTGAGCTGGCGAGAATTGGGATATGTTCAGATCCCTAACCTTAATCCATTTTGATCGGGTGTGACACCAGGCATCCGCGCCTCTGCTATGCATTATGCTAAATCCTAACATTGTTTAGTCTTTCTTCATGTCGCTTACACTATATTGCATTCCGGTAATTTTATGAGTTCAAAGGTGTTATACCACGTTAATTGCAACTAAATATCATCATTTCATCGAGCATAATTATCTTCAAATTAATACGTATTTATTCTAGAGCTATCGTTTGCATACTTACAGCCATGTGCTTCACCCGTTGTAGCACTTAACAAGGCGAGGGCAGCTTTCTTCCCCACTTTTAATGGACGACAAGGTGAATGCAGTCTCGCTGGATGCATGTCAAATCTATCTGCACCTTCTTGAATTTTTTGAAAAAATGATACTTCTTTTTCAAAAATAAATCAATTCGCTTCATTTTTGCTCTGATTAATAGTGTTAGTCAATGTGGAGTGAACACATTTATTTTAGAGCTTAGCGGATTGTACATAATTTTCCTTGATGGGCACACTTTGCATATGTGGGCACTCGCCCACTGTTTGTCTGAAACTTTGCTGTCCTACATATAAGAACATTGACATTTTTCAAGCTAACAATTTTAGAAAAATGGTCATCTCATTTTTTGTATTTTTTTCATTAAAAAATAGTTTTGCCCGCTGCATTCACGAAATCTTGTCTTGCCACTTGAAAAATAGTTTTGCCTTCCACCTTATGTAGAAAGGAGACCCAACTTTTAAGTTTGCAAGCTCGTCCATAAAACTATTCTTTTCTTATCTAATTACACGTTGGTCCTAGTTTTTCTCTTACCTAATTATGGTACATATACACATTTATTCTTGTTGCGCCTTTTTCTTATAAATAAGAACTTATGGTATCAGTTTTTGGTGACAAAAAAATATTATTAAAAATATTTTGTTGCTATTGATACCACTTAAAGTCACAATCTTTTATTACTAATAAAAAAGCATTTAAGAAAATTTCTCATTCACGAATTTTTATTTGTTGAAGCAAAGAATCCTACCGACACGTGTGACGATGTGACGTTTCTCACTGACGTGTTCACCTTTTGGCAGTAGTATCCTGCCACATGGAACCCATCAGCATATGTGGCACTGCGTTTTTGGCCTTTTGTAAACTACAAGTGGAGGCTTTTGTACAACTGGAGAGGAGGATTGGAACGAGTTACGTGGACACGTCAGGCTGAGTTATTGAGTTAAGGCTTTGAGGCGCTTCTGGTCTCTAAAGGCCGTTTTATATAACCCGGCCTTACCCTCACTGACGAGGCGCCTTTATCCGTTGTCGCGTCAGCTCCTTGGGGGTATTTCCACATAATCAGGAGGGTAGAGATGGAAATGCGCCTGGAGAACACAGCAAACAATGTGTTCCCACGCGCCCCATTGAGCGAGAATATTCAACCGTCCCGAAGATTTAAAATTTTAACTATCAAATCTCGAGTTACAAGAGGCAATTCTGATAGAATTGGGGTGAAGAAAGTATTAATTAATGTATAAATAATAATAGTCAAACCTACTAGTTCAACAGCCATCCAAGATTTTCTCTTCTCGAATACTGGAAAAGGATGAAAACGATACGTTATGATAAGAATGTAAAGATAGGGTGTAATAAAGGACCTTATTATTATACTTTGAAAAAATTTGTATATTGATGGATATAAATCATATATTATATGAAGACTAAGGGAAAAAGAGAGAAAGTAAGTGGGTCAGGACAGATTAATTTATGGAGTATTAAATATGAAGAGAGAAATAAATTAAAAATATAAAATGATAAATTTAAAAAAAACCTACAAAAACTTTTTTCTAATTTGAAAAGTAAACAAATAGACCAAAGAGCAAATATGATTAATTTTTATAAGAAGAAAGGAATACTTTCTTCGATGTCAAACGAGTGAGATTAAACTAAAGATAGCAGAACAATGTATTTATAAGTATCTGTTTCATTTAATTTTACCTTGAAAATCAAACAAAATAATTTGATAAATAACAAAATTTTGCAGGGCGTGTTTTTTATGTTTTACCAATTCACCTTTACTTTTCTCACTATAATTGTTGTATTGTTGGCATAAGACGTTATGAACCGTCGTTTTTAGTCAAAGATCAAATGGACCTTCTCGGTCAATCCAACTGCAAAGAGCGTTGATTACACGAGGGGGTTGATAGAGCGTAGCTTGAAGAACATACAGCAACAGTCAAGCTTCGCTTGTGCTGTCTTCCCTTTCCCGTCTATAAAGCCACACACAACCCCCCATCACCGTGGCAACTCTCACCAAAGCTCGTTAGATTTTCTCACAAAATTTGCGTAAAAATTCCATCTACGCTTGCAATTCAATTCCCTGAACGTGTTTACTCGCGAAAGAATCACAAAAACTCACCAATGTCGCCGAACAACCTTTCCGACGAGGCCTACGGACACCCGCCATTGCAGGCGGCTGCCGAATCCACCGGTGAATTCCCCGACGGCGACGTCCAGATCATCACTTCCGGTGGCCTACGCATCCCGGCGCACGCTAGCATCCTGGTACTCCATCGAACTTGCTCTCAAATCCACATCGCACAAATCGATCGGATTTTTCGCAAAAGTTCACGGTTTTCTGGTTTTCAATCTCTTCCATTTCTAGTCATTTGAAATTATCCGAAACTCTGTCTTCAAATGACAACGTTAGATGTTAGATACAACGGACTGTGACAATAACTTGATTTACTGTAACGCTTGTCGTTACAACTATTACAGGACCAACAAGATTGATCGCCGTCTTGCAACCTTATTTTTCTCTCGTCCGATGAAACTAATTTGAAGTGCCCTTTGACCGTTCTTTTTGAAAATAATATTACTTTTAACGGTTATAACAGCAATATATATTCCTTAATCTTGCATAAGAGATTCTAAAATTTTGCAAGCCTGTCAGTACAACATTTTTTTCACAATTGTCATAAAAGCAAGCTGGAGAACAATGAGCACTGAACTTGAAGTGCATTTCTGATCCTTCTTCCTCGGTGATTATCTTACCCATATGCGCATTTTGCACATAGCGCTTAGGACTAACATTGTGTTATTTTTCTTTTGTACCGAAGGCATCCGCGTCGCCCGTACTGGAAAGCGTGATAGACCGGCCACTGAAGCATCGGAGCTCCGAGAGAACGATTCAAATCCTCGGCGTTCCGTGCGACGCCGTTGCCGTGTTCGTTCGATTCCTTTATTCTTCCAGGTGGGTTCTCAAACACACGCCAACTACATTAGTTGTCATTAATTTATTGCGAGTTATTTATATTTGATTTGATATTCACGCCACCCGGATTAGATACCAACCTGGCAAATGTTACTTGAGACACCAGAAGTTTTCCGCTTGAATAGAAACATTTAATATTTGATTATTATTATTATTATACCCTAACACAGGATCCTGGCCGACCTATTCCTAGTGATGTTGCACATGGCGGATTTTCAACCTCACACGTATAATAATTATTTATTAAATTATTTCCAACTTTTTTTAGAAAATAAATCTTTGTAAATGTGATTTGATTTACGCATTCTAAATATCGAAGTTACAATTTTCTTATTGGTTGGGGGTAGGCCCACATGACTTATACTACAGACAGTATTTTAATGTTCCTTTTTTGCCAAAAAAAAAAATTGACTACTGGGTTCAAATTTGGCCTTGAAAATAAGGAAATTCTTGGTGGGTGACATTACTCTTTGTAGTTTAGTGCTTACTCTGCCAAATAAGATCTTTTAAATATCAGAGATTTTTATCTCGTCGTAAGATCTTTTAATCGAGTCATCTTCAGTGTCACATGTTGAATGACAAAAGTACCCTTTTTTTCAGGTGCACTGAGGAAGAGATGGAGAAATATGGGATTCATCTACTGGCACTGTCCCATGTCTACTTGGTGCCACTGCTGAAGCAGAGGTGTACCAAGGGTCTGGCTCAACGGTTGACCCTTGAGAATGTGGTGGATGTGCTTCAACTGGGCAGGCTCTGTGATGCACCTGACCTTTACCTTAAATGCATGAACTTGGTCTACAAAAAATTTAAAGCGGTCGAGAGCACTGAAGGTTGGAAGTTCCTGCAAAATCACGACCCCTTGCTTGAGCTCCAGATTTTGCAATTCATTGATGAAGCTGAATCCGTATGTACCCTAATCGAGTTTTTGCAACATGATTGATTTTCAGTAATGTAGTTACGTGATTAATAAGATACTCATTTTGATCAAATTGTGATTTTTTCAGAGGAAAAAGAGAACAAGAAGGCATAGGGAGGAGCAAAGCTTGTATTTACAGCTTAGCGAAGCTATGGAGTGTTTGGAGCATATTTGTACGGAAGGGTGTACTAGTGTTGGGCCTTGTGACATGGAGGCCGGCAAGCACAAGGGGCCATGCAGCAAGTTCTCGACTTGCCGAGGCCTACAACTCTTGATTCAACACTTCGCTACTTGTAAGAAGCGCAATGGAGGGTGCACGCGATGTAAGCGGATGTGGCAGCTCCTAAAACTTCATTCCTCCATTTGTGAACAACCTGATGTCTGCAAAGTTCCTCTGTGCAGGTAATTAGATTTCTTCTGAATAATTTCGTGATCTAAGGCTGATGATTATTTTGATACCAGGGATAGTTAGTACATAGAGAATCTAACTGTTGTAGCTACTAATACATGTCATAATCTAGTTTTCTCCTTCTCGTTTATAATTGGACTAGAGGGAAACTGCATATGTACTGTAAGGTAACCTTTTCGTTTTTTTGCGGTGGCAGCATACCATGTATGATCTGGCATAGGCCTACTGCTTAGCAATTGTTTGAAATCTTTTGCTCTGATCATACTTGCCATATGGCTGGTACTATTGCTAAAAATAGATGAAAGGTACTACCTTGATTAATCTAGATCAGTCGGCACAGTGCAAGTCTATAATTTTACAGATCGATGTGGTACATTGATTTTTTGTGGAAAAAAGAAAGTTATTTTTTGTGGACAAAAGAAAGGTAATCATAAAGACAAGAAGTAGGGTCCGTGTTATTTGGTTTGATTCGCCCAGTCTCCAGCCGTTTGGTGACCCATTTTGTTGTTGCCAAGTTTTTGGCAAGTTGCAATGACTTTAATTGATATTTTGCATCTTTATGACCACCAGAATGTGGATACTAGTCGTGAAACATCACATGACTCTGGAAAGATTGTCAAGGCCATAATATCTCTTCATAGCTGTATGAGTTGAAAGTGACTGTCCAGCCTAACATGGCCACTGCATGACAAATTAGCGAGTGAAAGTTCTTCACTTCTGCCTTTTCAAGTTTAAATCAAGTGGAAAGAGTAGTGCTAACTCTTGTTTGATTCCTTTCGTATCGTACCTTTCGTGTTCGAAGTCACGATAATAACCTGAATGCCTTTGAGTGGTTGCCAAAAGAACCACACTTCAATGCCTAATAGTGGCCTTGGTTTCCAAATAATGTGCATGAAAATTGCACGGAAAACTGGCACCTTATTGTTCATCTGATTGGGTGAATGGCAGTGTCACGTTTAGCTTGTGCTTCCAAACAATTGTCATTGTCATGTACGAGTGCACTAGGAGTCCATAGTCTCTGTTGTGCCTTTAATTTCTTTTGCTTTGATGGTGTATACCTCCTTGATGCATGCGTCTTGATATTTTTCTACTCTCAGTACTTTCTGGCGTATTCGTGGTTGATATATTTGTGGTGTCGCGTGGCAGACAATTCAAGTTGAAAGCGCACCAAGAGAGAAGGGGGCACGACTCTAGGTGGAAGTTACTGGTCAGGAAAGTGGTGTCGGCGAGAGCCATATCGTCCTTGTCCATGCCCAAGAGGAAGAGGGAAGAGGAGCCAGGAGAGGCCATAGACAGTCATGGGATTAGAAGCTTCAGATTATAAATCAACGGCTTTAACATTATTGTTTCAAGAGTCATAGGAAGCGTCCATTTTATTCTCGTACTTGCGGGTTTCATTGTACATGGCTTCTTTGTGGTCATATGATGGCTATTACACCCTTTTTCTTGATATATGTGATCGAGTCATCTGTGAAGATATTATAGGAACCCTTCAGCGGGTGACGGGTCAATATTTGTTTGCTTTCCAAGTATAAGAGGTGTAGTTGCTTTGTCAATTCTCCATTTCTAGTCAGCAAGCTAGTTTGCGATTGGTCTCTTTTGGTGTTACTTCTACTTTTTTATAACTGTACTCGGTCAAACAACAAAACCTAAAATCAAAGGAAAGAGCAGGTAAGAGAGGTACCATCGACCCTCTTATAATTAGTAAGTGTGGAAGATTAATCGTACAAGAAAGGAGATGAAGATTTAATTATTTCTGGTGTTAAGTATAAGTTTACGCATGCACTTTTAGTCTGAGTGGAGAAGATATCTTTCGTATACGCGTCGATGACCAATGATATTTTAGGACATAAAAATCTAATACTTCTATTAAACTACTGTACTTCAAACACTTTTTTCTTCATGCTACACAAGAGTTGTAATTTATGTAAACATGATATTCATTTATTCTTCAACATATCCATGACGTGCAGAATTTATTGCTTACAATGGATATTTTTTCTTGATTTTTTAGAGATTGTAAATTGTATGTTTAGTACAGTTTATTATATGGGCAAAGTGAACACCACAACTAATTTGTCTGCGGTGCATGGTAGTATGACAAACATGCCCTTATTTTGTAAGGTGCCATGGTTTAGAGAAAATGGCAATTACGGAAATAGAATTCCCAACCTAAAATTGCACTTTTTTTCTAGCCTCACATCATTTGATGGTAGCATTTGCCAGAGCCCAGCTTGACTGCGCAGGGTCTTGCTCTTCAAATTCCGGTGAAGAGCAAGACTTTGCGAAAATTCATCTAATCTGACCACCATCATCGATGTCTGGAACACCTTTGGCGGCTTTCATGTGCGGTCGTGGTTTACCTATCACTACCCTTCTTCTCCTCCTCCAAAATCAGGTGAAGAAACTTTATTTAATGGTGCAATCCAGTAACGTCAATGGGGATATTGTTCTTTTGTTCGAAAATTTTGGATTCGTTGATCACATATTTGCCGAACAATGTGTGGCGGTGGTTGATGAGCTTGGCTAATGGTTTTTGTTGCTATATGTTTAACTAAAACAAAAGAAAATGAGCAGTCAGTGATTAAGGAAGATGAAGTTTGCACACCATATGTTCGACAAAAAAAACTCTTTTTCGTTATGGCACAAGTTCGGAAGTGCTGCTTCATCCCTCTTGCTTTGTGCCTTCAAGCACCGCCATAATCTCCTTAACTGTTAGTTCCTTCTATCGAAACATGATATTGACAGTTTTATGAAACTTGGCGATTTAGTAAGCGAGAGAAGATGGATGGATTGAGAGATGGGAAGGTGAGGGCCATGGACAGAAATTGAAGAAGACGACGGAAGTAGAGAAAGCTGTGTTAAATGGGAGAGGCCTTCTAATTTTCAAAAGAAACGGTGTCGTTCTGCTGTGTGCCACAGGCATCACGTCCGTGGTGACACACAGATTGGATTTACCGTTATTATATATAAGCCATGAAAAGAAGTTGGTTCCCAAGGATATATTAATTGCTATAAATAATTAAAAAAAAGTGCATAGTATTAAGTATAAGAGGTTGAATATAAAATTAATGTTAAAGATTATTGACTTATTCACTACTACTAATCAGAAGAGGTCCTAAGAATTTTAGGGACCCCGTGACATTGTGAACGAAAGTGTTTGAGATTGATTTTCTAGTAGTCAAGGCTGTTTTAAACAGCAAAACAAGTTTACTAAGGCCCCGTTTGACAAAATTTTTTTCCCTCTTTTTTTTTTCAGTTTTAAAAACTGAAAAAAAAAGAGCGTTTGGTAACCATTTTTTTTTCAATTTAAAAAACCAGTTTTTAAACTGCAGAGTAAAAAAAAAAACTCCAAAAACTGGTTTTTTTTTTCACTTTTGGTTTTTTTTTTTCGACCACCACCACCACCCTCCCACCGCCGGCAACCACCTCAGGCGACCATCGCCGGAGACTGCCGGCCGCCGGCAGCCACCTCCGGCCGCCGGCGACCACCGCCGGAGACTGCCGACAACCACCTCCGGCCGCCGGCAGCCACCTCCGGCCGCCGGCGACCACCGCCGGAGACTGCCGACAACCACCTCCGGCCGCCGGCAGCCACCTCCGGCCGCCGGAGACTGCCGGCAGCCACCTCCGGCCGCCGGCCACCACCGCCGGTGACTGCCGGCAGCCACCTCCGGCCGCCGGCAACCACCGCCGGAGACTGCCGGCAGCTACCTCCGGCCGCCGGCCACCACCGCCGGTGACTGCCGGCAGCCACCTCCGGCCGTCGGCCACCACCACCACCACCGTCGACCACCGCTCGCCCCACCACCGCCACCGCAAACCACCAAAAAAAAAAAGTCAAAATAAAAAGGGTTACCAAACACCAAAAAAAAAAACCTCAAAAAAAAAGGGGTTATCAAACACCCACTTGTTTTTATAAAAAAAAAAATTAAGCTGCTCTTTAAAAAACTGCTCTTTAAAAACTGAAAACCAAAAAAAAAATTTTGTCAAACGAAGCCTAAGTGTTTGCCCAAAAAAAAAAGGTGTTTAAAAAACTCTCTAAAAAGTTAAAAAGATGTTTAAAACCAGATATATTATTTTTGGTGTCCATCGATTCTAAAAACTTTTGGAGAAACATGTTTGGCCATAAAATTACTAAATTACCCCATGACATTACTAATGAAATGACATTAATTAACATTTAATACCATTCTTTCTAGGGCGCACATATGCATCCGAAAGAAGAGAGGGGAAGATAGAGCTCCTCATATGCTTTCTTATTTTGGCTCTTTATACTTATTTCAAACCTAATTATTGCAGAGTTGATTTTTTTCACTTATATTGTAGGAAATTTGATAATACAAAAATATAAGAGAATCAACCACATATTATTATTTGTTTTTAAGAGAATCTTGCACACGTTAAATAGTACCATAACTTATTTCTTTTGATACCTTTAATGCCCATTTTATCACAGTAAAACTGATTTGAAGATGTTTACCTCATCATTTTTCACAGTTTTGCAAGAGCTTTCCCAACTTTGCCATACAATTACTCATTTTACATAAATTTTACCAAAATTTATTCTCAAAATTATTTCTGCTTTAATCTAAAAAAAGTTTCAATCAATTCCAAACGGACTAAATACAATCCCGGGTTAAAAAATTGTAATTCAACAATTTTAGAGTTCTAACATGGTTTTGAATCCTTATAAACTTCTTGTATTTCATTTTTTGTTTCTCTGGATTCTTAATTCAGTCAAGAGGTGTTATTACCTTTTAACTTGTTCGGCTTCATACATGCACTCAAATCCCACTCGATTCAAAGGTTGTAAGATGTGAAACCTTTCATTTTTCGGAACTTTATGCACTCAGCTATCTTAAATGAAACATGAGAATAGACGAGAAAAGTGTTGTTTTTTTTTTTTTATCCTTTTTGTTGTTGTCAAATACTTCCTCCGTTTTACATAAAACGATCGCTTTTTTTGCAATTAAATTAAGAATTTAGGTCATATATTGTGTGTTTTTCATTTTACACTTAAAATGAAAAACACATAATATAATCAATTTATGTGGGACATAGGAAGTATGTACTTGAATGACAAATCTTAGGTTTTGTTTAAAAAAGTTTTGGCTTTCGTTTTTTTTTTCCTTCAATTTTGAAAATCAGTTTTTAAAATAGAGTTGTTTTTTAAAATTCCCATTTTAAAGTTTAGGGTTTTTAGTTTTGATTTTATTTTGAGACTACTCACCACCACCCCCTACTGTCACAGCCACTGCCCATAAACCGCCCACCGCCACCTATCGGCCCCCGGCACGCCTCACCACCGCCACCGCAACCACCATAAAAAAAATTTAAAATAAAAATCGGATAATCAAACACCCAAAAGAAAAAAACTCAAAGTAAAATTAGGTAATCAAACACCTATTTATTTTTATAAAAAATAAAAATTAAATTTATTTTAAGTTTTATTTTTTAAAAAATAAAAAATCAATTAGAAGTAATTTCAAACGCTACCTTAATTTAAACGAGGTGAATTGATATATTATAGGACGCAACCCGTTTCCATTAAATAAATGCCTTTTCAAATAGAAAATGTGCTCCCAGATTCTTGATGAGGATACCTCAGCCGCCATCACGAAAACCTAGTCCAACACTTCAGCTGGTTACAGACCAATTATTTTAAGGATAAGATAAGCATGAAATTAATTAATCTTAAAAGTTATTTCTATAAATCGTAAAGCCATATACGGATGGGAGAAGCATATATACATGAGACGACTGGTCAAAAGTATATGATTGAAGCATTTTATGCCAAAACATAGTCCTTGACGGGATAAGGATTCTTTATTTTAACAATTTAATTAACAAAAAAATTGTCAAAATAATTTTTTTGTCCATATTGTTCAATTTCATGCTACTAAAATGTATTTAATGATATTTTTATGTTACGGAGAGATAATGTATCTTTAGGCAGATGCTAACTGATATCCTAATGACATTAGTTAAGAAGTATTTCAATCTTTACTTATCCTCTAATTAGTTTACATCTGCAGTTTCCCTCTCAATAACAAATAATACCTCCTAACTAACTACAAAATGACCATTCTAGCCTTACACTTTTTGTGTTTGTCCATCGCGTTTTCATGTTCCTCATACAAAGCTGACAAAATACATCAGGGGACGAAGACTAATTGGAGACCCAGTTGATACTGTAACTTGAAGTATAACATGAAGGTGAGAAATGTAACTTCATATGGCCATTATCACTGTAACGAAGGATATAATGTTGTGGTGTTGTTTAGCATGTTCAGCTGTTATCAATAAGGTTGATTTGTCATCGAAAAGAAGTTCTGCACATCAAATTAATGTACTTATAATCACGCATTTAACCAGAAACACATGTCTGTTGTGTTAGAATGACACAATTTAAGGTAAAAGTAGAGCAACAAATATTCCTTAAACAATATCCGTGCGGCACTTGTTAGCAAGACTCTAAAAATAATTTTGTCGCTTTGCGTAATATACGATGTATATCGGACAGTAGGGAAGCTAAGCTCTTAACTCAAAAACTAGTCATATGAGTAGTTAAGCGGTAATTACTTACTTAATTATTTGTTAAAGTAGGTAAATTAGGGCATAAAAGCAAAATGCCTTATTAAGACCTTATTCATACAATCGTGCATATATATATATAAGAGTGTAACAAAAACTAGTGGCGGAGTAAGGATCATTCTTAGGGTAGCAGTTAAGGGAAAAATTGTCAAAAGAATCATCGTTGGCCGTTGGAGGAGAGAGAGGAGAAAACACGTGAGAGGTGTGCGTGTAGCGGTTTTGTCGTTATGAGTACTGTGTTAAATCTTGGCTTTATCGTTTGGATTGATTTTATTTTATTTTTGGTATATTTTTGTAAGTTTCGCTTTTCCAATGATCAAAGGACATTTAACTATCCCTAGAATATTTAGGTATTTTAGCATATAAAATGATAACAAAAAAAATCTCCTTCAAGTATTTTTTAAATTTTGTAAGTAGACACTTTTGTGAACTAAATATACTAAATAAATGAGAAAGATATTACGGCAACTATTGGGCACCAGTCCACTTCTGCCACCCGCTAGCTCCGCCTCTTACAAAGGATATCTTACTTGCCTTATCATCGGGAAAATACAAGTTGGCCGTGATAATTGCAGTTTGAGGTGGTTGCCAAGACGCAGAAGAAGAGGCTGAAAAGAGTAGTTGTAGCAGAGAGTTGAATGGAGTCATCTTGTGGAGCAGCTCTTGATGTGATGGTGTGTAGGGTTTTTGCTCCTTATTCATGGCCTTGTGCGCTTTCATAATGCCTACGAGAATGCCTTTCCATCCAAGTGGTGGGGATTGGAACAACATCATGATGTAACAAGGAGGCTCAACTGGGGTTACAAACTGCCGTCTTCTTTGGCTGCAACTTGCAAAGCTTAATTTCCTGAATCTAGTCGACATGTCTATCTGCTTTCTGTTGTTGACCCATTGGATTGATTTGGGTATAAAGATTGCTGCATTTCTCAGTGGCATGACAAGATTGTTTCATTTTATTGAGAGGAGCGGTTCGATTCATTCAATCTCGGGTCCATCAGTGAGAATGAAGGACGTAAGACATTGAGGTGCCTTCTTAGGAATCTAGGAAGCCCCCCCATTGTCGTTGCATTCAACCATTTAATCATCTCAACTTTAAGACATCTGAATCTCGTAGCAAACCTCTGTGCATCCGCTGTTAAATTGTCACTAGATGACGGATTAACAACATTATTACGTAGAGCATATTAACAAACGTTAGATAAGTCGATCCAGGTGATTGCTCCAAAAAAAAAAAGGAGCACAAAAAAAAGAGTAAGTCCCATTTGGATCCTGAAAACAAGCTTCTATAGATTTTCCTGTATTAGAAAATGGAAAGAAAGAGAAAAGTTGGAAGCGGCAACGATGAGAAGTACGCATCAACAACATTCGTTGGTAAATTCGATCATATACATCCCTAGAAATCAAAATAGTTCGTCCCTAAAACTAAAGTTTTACTATTAATTATTCTCGTTCAGGTGACCAAATTATGTGGGAAACATTAGAATCTACAAGCAGCAAAGTAGTGGCTGTAGTGAACTTTTGCTGGATATTTTGGCCCATATTGTTGCTTAATTTGCCCAGTAATTTTTTCATTTGCTCTGAATTAGCTGTACGTGTGTTACAATCATTCTTTGTTCGGTGGTTACAAATTGTTTTTGGAGTCGGTTGATTATCTCCCATCATTAATGGATTTTGTTCTTCTCATGGGATGGGCTCCAAACTAACTCTCTTTTGTTAACACTAGTTATTGATTGCAGAACCCTAATACAGCGCGATTGAGAGATCAGAATAGGGCATATTTGTCGTGAAGTGAATGAAGTTGTTGACGTACTCGCCAAAATTGTTGGATCCGCTCCTATTTAAGTTAATATATTGTTTTGGGACGTTTGCGGGAAGACCACCTTTCACTGTATAGTCTTAAAAACGCTTAATGTAAACACATCTCATCGTTTGTCGAAAAAGGGTACTAGACCATAAGATTGAGCTATTTCCCAGTGAAGAGAGAATTAGAGCAAAACTGTATGCCAAGGTGCATTACCAAGGTGCACACTGCACATATATCGTGTGAGCACACTGCTCTCCACTCGAGTAAGATTCATTTCAAGTGATTTGTGTTGGAATTGGGTTTTAAACCCATTGTGAGAAGCAATTTTGAATCAATTTTCAAATGGGTTCTAAACCATATTTTGGTTAGGGCCAAATTGATTCATGTTCATCTATTGGAATAGATGATCATGGTATATTCACATGTCTAAAACAAATGGAAGGTGAATGAGAAAATTGAAGTTAAAGTTGGTGGATCAACTTGAAGGGAAGAGAGAATCCCACATAGAAGAATTAAAGCAAATGTTGTCTCCTTATAAGGCTTAGCCTTGAGCTAAGGGATGGGCCCCTTGGGGGTACCCATGTTTTGTAAGGAGGGAGGACCTAGGTTGACCCAAGGTCCACCACGCGCGCGCCGTCCCGGTCCGTGGCTTGGGCTTGGGCCCATTAGGCTTTATTCTTTTTGGGACAAAAATATTTAAATAAATAAAGTTTATTTATTTATTTATTTTATTTTCCGAAAAGTTGTGACCTTTCCAGCTAAACAGTTTTTCCTGTGAAGAGTTGCACCCCCCAGTGGATACTGTGTATAAATACGAGTCAGTTTTACAAAAATTAAGTTATCCCGAAATTATCTTCTGCAATTTTTCTTCTGTCTCGTTTCTGTGTCCGAAAGAGTTCTGTGCTTTTGTTTTGGTTCGCCGGGTCTGCAATTTGGAGTGCTCCTATTTCAGACGTATTGTCGTTGTATCCTGGGAGACTGTCGTCAAGAACCGTCAGCACCATTGCGGGACGAATAAGTCTTAAGGACAGTGAATCAAATTCACGCCTCGACCTTTTTCTTTGCTGTTCTGCAATCTTCTTGTGAGTTGTAAAATAAACTATTATTTCTTTCCTTACGTTACTGCTGTTTTTGGAACCTTAACATATGCATGTTAGTATATTTTCGATATTGTTTTTCTGCACAAATATATACACAAAGTATACAACATTCCCAACATTCTTAAGACTTATTCTTGTTTTTTGCATACTTTGTGTTGCATGTGTAGAATCATTGCTTTCGAATTTCGTAATAGTGTTTTCAAAACAGTGTTTTCAAATCAGCGTTTCTAAATTTCGTTTTCTTATTTGATTCTGTCAATCTTCTTTGATTCTAGACTCTGATTTATACTATTGTGATAGACTGGACTGTTTATTAATTGTTGTTATATTCTGTTGATAGATTTATAACAATGGCTACTAGTGAAACCAATTCGGAAAGTGGACCGATTATTCCCAACAATTTGAGCAGTGTAAGACAGTTCAAGATTGTTATGAATACTTGTGTAGAAGCACTCCGGCCCAACGTGTACCTTCATGCAGGACATTCTTCATCGCTTACCTTTTGTCTTTGCCTTTGCCTTTTTGGTCTCCTCCATGACACACTTGTAGACCAAAGTTTGCGGCCCAATCGGATCTGCACTTGAGTAGCCTGATCCTGCTTCTTTCGGATGGTTCTTGACATTCGTTACATTGAAATTAAACAGTGAAAGCGTAGTGGCTTAGAAGACGGGATAGATCATAAACTTCAATCTTTTGTGTTCAACTTTAACTTTAGGTGCATTTTCAGGCGTCCGTCTATAATGGATATCATCATGTCTATGTGGGAGCCGGATGTCACCTTTATTAACTCTTTAACGATCGTTTGTGAGATGTAAGATAGATGGCATAATGCGTATAAAAAGGGATTAGTCGCGCGCTTTGTTGGGAAATAATATAAAAGGAGAGACTATTTATATCTCAAGATCGTATCCAATCTCCTTATTTGTGGTTGAAAAGTAAAAAACAATTAAAATACTTTATTAGCCGTAAAAAAGATGTACAAAAAGTATATAGGGGTAAAACGAGAATTTCCATTCATACAATGCGAGAAGTAGTAATCAAGTGGATTTTTTGAACTAGACCGCTCCACTTTGTCACTTTAGAATTAAGCAGTACTAATTATAAAAATCTTAATAAAAGTCATTTGGAGATGGCTAGTCCAAAATAAGAGCGAAATTTTCATTCCTAAAAGCAAGAAGGAAACTGCAGATTCATCACACGCTCTGGGTATTTTGCCAAATAAATGGATCAGTGTTGGACCTAGGAGGTCATTATGGGAGGTTAACAAGGCTATAATAGAATAAATCTAATTTGAGGGGCCGGAGCACAAATCTACATTACATGTACTTCTTATTGTGCTGGGCTGGGCTGGGATGGGATGGGCCATACGGTAGCAGACCAAAATGGAGCCCAGAACCCTAGGTTCCAACTTATCCATCATGTAAAGCCGTGGGCCTGGTCATATAATCGGCTATCAACTTTCTTCAGAGTTCGGACCTTTCTTGCTTCTCTTTTACAACTGGTCCAGTTTGCGATACCAAACAAAATTTGATTGGCCCCAAGCTGTGCACGGGTAAAATTTCTTTTTATGCACGTTTTTGTCATGAAAGGTACACTGGCGACACGTTTGCATTCAGCGACAGATAAACTCGGCGATGCGGGTTTGCACATTCCTTGTCTTTGCTAGGAAATTCTTCAGAGAACAAATAGAATGCTGCATTACTTCATACGCACCGTGACAGTAAATTAACCGGACTGTAATTGTCTCGTTAGGTGCTCGTTCTTGTCTTTCATATTCTAAACAAGTCGAGGTTGATATAAAAGTTAAAAGCGCATCGGATCAACAAGCTGAGGTAAGAAAATCATGTGGTCCTTCATGAATACTAAGCTCGAGAATATTATTTAGATTGCTTAGTGTTTTTTAATATGTACAACTATATCAAATCGTCAGTCAAGCACCTTACTACAACCGCAACCACAACCATCACTCCACCATTACTAATTCCATAACAAGCACCAAGATCACAACTGCCACTATAGCAACATCCACCACCGCAACCACCACTATATGCTAAACCAACCATCAAAGCTTAAAGATCTAAAATCCTTCCCCACAAATCATAGATTTATTGCAGATCCAAGCGAAGATGGCAGCGGGTTCAAGATCTAGCTCCGTACCAATTTTGTCATTATTGGTGCTTGGTTGTGATGTTAGCTAGTGGTTGCTATGGTAGTGTCAACGACAACTTAAGGTGGAGACGACAACACAGAGTGGCAACAACAATGTTAGGTGGTGAAGGCGAAGACAGATCCGAGAAATGGTTGAGAAATGTTCTAATCGCGACTAATGCAGAAACATAAATGATGATAAACCGAACAAATCTAAGACGGTATTTGTGATTGATTTTGGGATGGTCAAATCTGGTTTAATCAGATTAAATCAGGTTTGTGTGTATTTGACAAAACAGATTTAAAGATCTAATCTGTCTCAAATTAAAAAGTTCAAAACTGATTAAATTTTGAAAAGTGAGGATTATGAAATAATCACTTTTTTCATAATCAGATTTGACCTTCTAATTTACTGTAGTATCCTCATATTTTTTACAAAAAGATATCTCATAATCTTTAATTAGTTTTTGTACTATAAGTACTAACGTGTGATTGTGGTGAGTGTTTTTAATTTAAAGTGAAAAATAGATAACTTTTGTAGGTGGTTGAAAATAGCTTTTTGATAATTTATTTTTGTACTATAGTTATTACAAATAAAAATTATATTAACATCACATTTCTAAATAGATATTAAAAATTTATTTATTTAATGTTCTCTACGTGTTATGATAGAACTGATTTAAACACTTTTTATCTAAACATTTTTATAACTTTAAGAGCCCGTTTGACATTGATTAAAAAAAGCAGATTCAACTTAAATCTTAATCAATTTTTAAAATCTGATTTAATGAGAATCAGTTTGCTGTTTGGAAAAAGTAGTTGTAAACTAGATTAAAAATCTATAAAAAGTACTTAAATCAGTTTTACTATGACAAAATGACCATAGAAGACACTCAATAAACAATTTTCTAATATCCAACCAACGTTAACATAATTTTTATTCGTAAATAACTGTAAAATAAAAGAAAAGATTACAAGATAAGAAGATAGAAAAACTTACAGAAATGGTGTCGAGGAAGAGGGCGGTTGTATCCCTTTCTGTGTTTTAGCCGTAAGAGAAGAGTAGTAATAGGAGAAGAAATAAACTCCAAAAACTATCTAATTAATTAAAGGGTATGAGAGGTCTCTTTGTAAAAAAATATGGGGATAAGATGGTATTAGAAAGTTAAACCTGATTATGAAAAAGTGATTATTTCACAATTCTCACTTTTGAGGATTATAAATTAAATCTGTTTTTAACTTTTAAAGATGAATTAAATCTCTTAATCTTTTTTGCCAAACACTCACTAACCTGATTTAATCTAGATTAAATCAGGTTTGACAATCCCAAACACTCTCTAAATTAGTTTACAACTACTTTTGTCAAACAATAAAGTGATTCAACTTAAATTAAATTAGATCTGATTTTAAAAACTGATTAAGATTTTAAGCAGAAATCTAATTTTCAGAATCAATCACAAATGATTATTGGGTTTTAAAATTAATGACCTATAAAGACTCAATTATTTAATGAGCGGGTTTAAATGGTTCTTGATTAAATTACTTATATAAATAAATGGGTTTGGCGTGCTCTGATTGCCACTTCTAATTAAGGGCCCTCTTGTTTATATTTATCAGTTTTTCTTTTTGTAACGATAAGAAAAAGAATTATATCCACCACGTTCTTGTACATTTTTTAGCTTTCATTTTCGGTGAAAAGGACTCAAAGCGATGAAAAAGGAGAAAAACCTATAGAGGTGTTTCCTCAATTTTCTCTCTCCATACGACACACATCAACACCATTGTAAGCACCATCGCCACCACTCCTAACCCACACCCACCATGTATACCATTGCTCAACAATTCGCCGGCAACAAACCACAGCCAATACCATATGCACTACCACCGTATATTTTCTCCACCACTATTCGTGACCCTTAACTGCCATTAAATCACCATAACACCACCCTCAATCGCTATCAACAACATCAAAGCTCCACTGATAACCATTGGTCCTTGCATCCAGCCCCATATTGACCCACTACCGCCAGCGAACCAACTTAAACCATCGTCAACCACAATCAACATTATTGCATCCTCACCCACTACCGTCAAATATGATCTCCACAATCATCTGGTCTTCTCTCCATCACCATTTGTGACCCACAACCATCGCCGAATCATCTGTATCACTACCTTCGACCACACCGCAACATCACATTTTGTGACCCACGATAACAGTCGAATCACACAATAGTAGCCCAACCACCATTAACACTGCTTGAACCTCACCCACAACCTCTGGATCTCATCTTCGCTGATCTTTCACAACAAACAACCACTGACACCGCTTAAACCTCACCTACAACCTCTGGATCTCATCTTCGCTGATCTTTCACGACAAACAAGCACCGACACCATACTAAGCACCACCAAAACCCTCACACAAATACTTCATAACCGCCGAATCTCATCTCCATTGACCCTTTGCGACCTACGAACGGTCAACAAACCATTGTCCCGCCACCTTAATTACCACCAACGCAACCACAACCAATTCAATCTCTTGAATATTGTGGTGGATATTAGAGGTTTGGGGTGGTTGTAAACGTATGTGGGGAGTTCCTACGGAAAAAGAGAATTGGTGGGGGTCACGTCTGACTGGAGTCTAACTAGCGGGTACAAGTGTTTGACATGTTATTATGGTAACTTGACATTTATACTACTTACAACAATGAGAAGTCTTTTTTTTGTGTCATATATTTTTTTATGTTATACTGAAAATGACTCAGGTGTTGACAAGTGTTCATGGACAAAAAAGTAAAGTACTCATTTTTCACTTACCACATCTTCAGTTACCTAAAAACTCTCTCACTCCCTCAAATTACGTAACTGCAATTTTCTATCTCCATCTCTATTGAGAAGCTCCAGCATGCAGAAACTAACATTACAGGTCTGGAATTTTTTTTCGTCTATCTGCATTTCTTTATCATTTCAGTGGTAAGCTGTATTTGGCAACAATACGTGCATTTCTTTTCCACTTCATGTATTTCTTTATTCTTCGCAATTCCCCTTCTCATCCACCTCTTTGCAGAAAGCATTTCTTTATCTTTCGTCGTTCCCTTTCTCATTTCACCTTTCTGAAGAAACCAATCTCCACTTCCAAAACTAAAGGTTTTTTTTTTTACCTAATCTTTGGCTACAGATATTTTGTGTTGCGGTTTGTCAATCAAAATTCGGAGGTGTACAAAGATTTTGCGTTCGGGTTGGTGAATCAAAATCGGAGGTGTGCGATTCTGTTATCACGGCAAATCTCTTCCAAAAGGTGTGATTTTGCCGGCCACCAATCGACGACAGTGATGTGGCCGAGTATGGTGGCGTTGTAGCGACAGGCTATGAGTCGCTTTTTCAGCGATGAAATGGTCCGGCCGACGTTTGTTTAGCAGGATTGGTTGCCGGCGGCACTAATGTGGCCTAATTTTCGAGATTGGCCGGCGTTAGTGGTGTGAGATTGATTGCCGGCGATAGTGATGCGGCCGGATATGGTGGCGTTGTAGCGACGGGCAGTGGGTGGCTTTTGTCGGTGGTGAAATGGCCGTCTGATGGTGCTCACCGATCGAATGATCGGTTGACGTAGGTGGTCAGCGGTTATGGTGGGTTGCGCTGCGGCGACGGGCGGAGGGTGGCTTTTCTCGGCGGTCGGTCAGCGTAACAATTATGGTGGGTTGCATGACGGCCGGTTGGTGGCTGTTGGAAGAGGATTCGAAGTTTTGGGATGGGTGGTCGTTTGCAGGAAACATGGGTGATGACAACTATACCGAAGATTGTTGTCGACATTGTCGCCGGTTTTGTACAGTGTGAACTGTTTTTTTGGCAACATGCAGTGTTGTTTGTACATCATGTTATAATATTTGCATCTTTAAATAGTATTGTAATTTTTTGTAGTCCTCTTTTCTCCCATCCAACTTCAGTGTTGGTTTTATTTGGATCTTCAATCTTGAAAATTTTATTGTATTTTTTTTACGCATGCAACTTCAATATTAATTATCTTTAGATTTGGTTCTATAATTTAAATTTAATTTTACTTGATAATAAATACTTATACATGATACTTAATTTTACCTATGCACAAAGTCATATTTAAAGTTAATTTTGTAGTTCTCAAAGTTATAGTTTTTTGTCCTTTGTCCTCAAAATGGACACTTGAAGACAAAAAAATAAATTATTCATTTTTCACTCACCACATTTTTTTAGTTACTTAAAAACTCTACCACTCCTTCAAATTACGTAACTGCAATTTTCTATCTCCATTTCCATTAAGAAGCTCTAACTTGCAGAAACTACATTACACGTTTGGAATTTTTTTTCTATCTGTATTGCTTTTTCATTTCAGTAGTAAGTTGTATTTGGCAATAGTATGTGCATTTATTTTCCCCTTCATGCATTTCTTTATTTTTCGTCATTACCTCTTTGCAGGAACCAAACTCCATTTCCTCTGAAGAAGCCAAACTCTAAAGGTATTTTTTCTTTTTCCAATTTGTATCCATCTATGTACTTTACAGTTTACAAATGATTTTGCCGCCCACCAATCGGCCGACGTTTGTGGTGCGGGTTGGTTGCGGCGTTTGGGTGGCTGTTGTTCGGCCGGTATTGGTGGATGGCGGCAGCGATGACATCAGGATCGGGGAAGTCCAGACGGCGTTTGTGGTGCGGGTTGGTTGCGATGTTTGGGGTGGCTGTTGTTCAGCCGGTATTGGTGGACGGCGGCAGTGTTGACCATGAGACGGCGACAACGATGACATCGGGATCGGGGGAGGCAACGATCTCCTCGGTGGCAGAGAAGAGGGAGTGGTGTTGACAGGTTATTGTGGTGGTGGCCAGTTATGGTGGGTTGCGGAGAAGAGGGAGTGGTTACGATCCATTGACGATGGCGAAGATGGTCTGCGGGCGTTCGAAGAAGAGTGGTGGTTGCGATCCATTAACTTGACGGCAGGGATCTGGCTGCGTTGATTGAAGGAATGACGACAGCAAAGTGGTGGCTGGATTGGTGGTTGCTTTGACAGCATGGCGGCTGATCTGGTGGGTGCATCGAGTGCAAGGTGGCATGACACTGTCCTCGACGGCTGGTTGGCCCTTGGCACCTACATCGCCGATTAACGACAATTGTGGATGGTAAAGTGTGACGTGAGAGAAGCCTGCCACGTTTATTACTGCTTTAATGGTTGTTTAATGTGTTATATTTTTTGTACCCCGTGCATTGTTGATTGTACAAAATGATTACAATACTATTTGCATCTTTAAATAAAATTTTAGTTCTTTTTTAGCCCATACAACTTCAGTATTGTACTTTTATTAGAATCTTCAATCTTCAACATTTTATTTTAGTTTTTTTTAACCCATGCAACTTCAATATTAATTAATTTAAAGTGATAATAAATACTTATACATAATACTTAATTTTACTCATACTCAAACTTATATTTAAAGTTAATTTTGTGGTTCTCAATGTTATAGTTTTACCCATACTTAATTTTATCCGTACTCAAAATTAACTTGTAATTTAAATTTAATTGTATGTAGTTCTTTTTTTACCCTACTCGAATTGATAATATTCAAATTCAATCTTTAATATAATATTGTCTAAGGAGATTTTCTTTGATTGATATAATAAATAATTTGCACACGCATCGCGTGTGCACGACAGCTCGTTTAAATAATAAGGACGAGTGACGGTGGCACACGCGATGCGTGTACAAGAATAAAATTAATAGTGAAATTTTGTTAAAATGTAAATTTGTAAAACTAAACATATTTTTATGGGTAGTTAGTTGCCAATTAAGATCTTTATTTTGTCAATTTTTATAATTTTCTTGAAAAGCCACTTGTTACCACTATAAGTAGGTAGTTATGTAACACCCAAAAATGTGTTTTATGATTTTACCCTCATTTTGGACATGTGTCAGCAGCACATACACTCTTAATGTAACACCAAAAATGTATGACACCAAAAAATGTCTTCTCATTATATATAGTATAATAATGTTATGGAAAAAATATGATAAAATATTATGGGAAAAAGGCAAAACGAAATCACATCCGGCATCAAGACGGTTATAAAGACCGTAAACTAATAAGATTATATAAAAAATTACATTAAATACGTTTCCAAAGAGTAAGATATTGCATTCGTTTTCGAAACAAAATTACATAATATAAAGATATGAATTCTAATTATATATGTATGAATAAATTATATATATGAAAGTCGGAGCTGAGAGAATGTTGTCCAGTCGTCACTTATTTGGATAGTCTCTTAACTCGCCATGTGGACTTTCCTATTTTGACTTTTTGAAATATTTTGGATTTATTTACCTTTTGTAATAATGATTTGAATTTATTTTTTCTCTCTCCTTCTATCTTATTCAATTTGATTTGAATTCCTTCTTGTCTTTTGGATTCAACCAATTATACAGATTTTATACATCTCTCTCTTCTATGTCAATATGTCATACTCAAAAATTTTATTTATATATTTATAATTTCATTAATTTCTAAAATTTGTCAAAAGTAATATTCTAAATATTCCTTTTAATCTTAAATATTTTTTATTGTTTAGAGAAGTCCAATATTCTACATATTTTTCTTTTTAACTACAGTAATCTCTTTCCTTTTATGTCATTACAAAATTTTCATTTTATTTGTAATAATTTATTATATCTTTTTACTCTTTTTTTAGCGACCTTGAGTAATACAAATCTCTGCACACGAGTCATTATTGTTAGTATTATCATTATAATTATTATTAGTTAGGAGAGATTATTTATATAATTCAATATAAAAACTAACAATTATTATTATTCAAATTCATTTTTAAAGATGGTAGGAGAGCTTATATAAAAAGGTGAAAATAATTTTTTGATTATTTTATTGTCATTACCAATTTTGTTATTATTATTATTAGACATACAAATACGAGATTTATTAATAAATATTTTTATTTTTGTTGCTTCCGTGTGCAACGCACGAGATCAAAACTAGTATGTATGAAAGTCGAAACCGAGAGAGAGCGGTCACGTCACGGCCTACATAGACGTTCTTTTAGCTCGCCATATGGATTTTCCTATTTTTACCTTTTCAAAGCATTTTAAATTTACTCAATTTTGTAATAATGATTTAGATTTCTTTTTGGTAATAATGATTTAGATTCTTTTTTTTCTCACTTTTTCTTATTCAATTTGATTTGAATTCTTTTTTGCCATTTGAAATTCAATCAACTAGATCGATGGTACACTTCTCTCTCTTCCATGTCAACATGTCTCACTTAAAAATGTTATTTATATCTTGTAATTTTATTAAATCCTAAAATTTGCCAAAACTATTCCTTATATATTTCATTTAATCTTTAGTCTTTTATATTGTTTAAAAAAGCCCAATATTCTCTATCTATTTTTCTCTCTAACTGACATAATCTCCTTCCTTATATTTCATTACAAGTTTATATATGTAGTTTACTCACCCATTTTATTTTTAACCATTTGTTGTATAACATTACTCTTTTTTTATGGCGCTGAAGAATATAAACCTCAATATACGGGTCATTATTATTAGTATAATAACTATTACTGCTATTAGTTGGGACATACTATTTCAAACATTTCATATACTATTTTTCGCCTTCATTTGTTACTAAAGGTTAACTATTACTATTACTCAAGTTTATTTTTAATGACAAAATTTCGTAGGAAAATTAATAAAAAAGGTAAAAAAAATTTTAATAATTTTTTTGTCACTATTAATTTGAATAATTATTTTAACCGTTGTTACTTCTGTACATGCCAAGTACGGGATCCAAACTAGTAAAAACCGAAAGACAAAAAGTTAGAAAGGGAGAGTGACAACAAAAGTCTCATTTAACCCCCTCCATAAGGCGCCTCCGTCCGTTGCAGGCAAAATATAAAAATGGAAGGCCATAAAACAGCCAAGTCAACAGTTGTGGTTGCTCGAATTACTCATCCAAATTTCATTCAACGCGGTCGCACTTTGAATTGGTCCAGCATTCCAGCCAATGTTCAGCATTGCCCAAAATCATTTACTGTAATTCTCTCCTTTCAAACCCACCCCCAAACAAATCTTAAACCGGTCGTATCGTCTGAAGAAGCAGACTCCCATGGCTTCCGACGGTGTGCAGAGCAGCAAGTCAACCAACCCGGCAGCCCAACCTGATCTCGACGCCCCGGAAAACCCGGCCCACGAGCTGGCCCAGTTTGCGGCTGGCTGCTTCTGGGGAGTGGAGCTAGCCTTCCAGCGGGTCCCTGGGGTCACCAAGACCGAGGTGGGCTACTCTCAGGGCCACCTCCACAATCCAAACTACAGGCTGGTTTGCACCGGCACGACTAACCATGCGGAGGTGGTTCGGGTCCAGTTCGACCCGGCTGTCTGCCCCTACACCGACCTTCTCGCCCTGTTTTGGTCTCGCCATGACCCCACCACCCTCAATCGCCAGGTATGATTTGCCCATCATAAACTTGGGTGAACGCTTGTGACTAGAAATTACTCCTTCCGTTCTAAAATAATCGTTCTTGACACGCTATGCAAGAAGTAGGAAATGGGTCAGAAAATAAAAAATAGATCGGTGTAGTATTAATTTGAAGAGAGAAACAAAATAAAAAAAATATAAAAATGGTAAACATAAAAAAAAACCCACATTTCAAAGTTATGGTCAATTTTTTTGAAGCGAAAGGAGTAATATTTTGTCGCTGCGTACTCTTGAGCGTTCAAATGAATTGTAAGACAACGTATAGTAGGCCGCTAGTATACCTTTTAGTCTTACAATGAATTGTAAGACAACATATCCGTACTTTCGAACGGAAGGTTGGTACCCTAGAATACTCTTACTTTTTTCTTTTCTTTCAATTGATAGGACGGGGTGGGGAAATGGCAGCATTTGGACCTCAGTAAGACTCTAACCCTATACGGGAGACTTTTTCAACCAAGGGGGCTAACATCACTACCTACTTGTACTTAGGGTTGTATACGAACTGAGTTCGAGTGGAGTAGAGGTATGTTCAAACTCGTTTGTTTAGTTTCAGGCCATATTCGTGTTCGAGTTCGTTTAATCTTCAAAATTTTGTTTGAACTCGTTCGCGGTTCGTTTAACAAAACTCGTGTTCGGCTCAAGTTCGTTCATTTATTTATACGAACTGAACTTAAACTTGAAAACTCGTGTTCTCGTTCAAAACAATTAGTCCAAACCAGAACTACACCTTGATCTAATTGTCTAAGTGATTTTAGGGCTTTTAAGTTTAAACTAATTTATACTATAATTAAGGTTCTATTTGAGTCTCTTCTTTTTTTCAGTTAATTACACCCATGTCCTGAGGTTAGGGTGAAATTACAGTCAAGGACACTAAGTTTCAAAAGTTAACAAACCGTGACCACAAACGTTTAAAAGGTAACACTTGTGTCCATCCATTAGGTATCCGTCCAAAAAAAGTACTGTTTTCATACTGTCATCAATACGTGTTTTTTAAATGGCAATACTGCCCTTGTACTGTATATTTTCAAATTAAGATACCAAACCCTAATTTGAAATAAGGTTTTCAAATTGTATATGCTATATAAAAATTTCCACACTTAAAATTTAAAATTTTGAAACTTTAATATCTAATTCTCTCTCTCTCCAAATTTTCTATTTCTTAATATGGTTTCAAAATACCTTTTCTTTTCAAAAAGATATGGAAAACCCTAATTCTAATCACCCCCCGTTCTACCCTAATTTTCATTCTCCCCAAATTCTAACCCACGCTGCAGCCCCCCTAGCCTATGCCGCCGTTGCCCCCTCTCAGCCCCACCCACCCCTGCCCTCCCCCCTGCCGCGCATCACCTCAACCAAATCGCAGCCTCATTTACCTCGGCGCAGCTGCCTCGATAGCCGGCCACAACCAAATCAAATCCAGCCACCCTTCGTCACCACCACCATCACCTTCCCGCCCTTGAAATTTATTCAGTCGCGACATAGTCGACGTCTTAGTTGCACAAAGCGGGGGCGGGGGCGGGGGCGGGGAAGCGTAAGTACCAAGAAGAATCTAAGGTTGGGAGCGGCTTGAATAAATAAATGCGTAAAGAGTATTATCATTTGTTTAGCATAGTTTACATAGATAGCAACAACAGACAAGGAGACTTTAAGGACTTGAAGGAAGAGAGAAATAAGGAATTGAGTTGAAAAGAGCTTGATTTTCATGTATTCTATCACTTGTTCCATACATCTCTATCCAACTAGCGGGATCGAGTTCCCATCTTAGCTTGGAACGTGATCCCATGGAGCTCCTAACTTGGGATTGCAAAAGCGAGTTTCCGAGAGAGAAACGTCACCATATTAGGAGTTTCTTGCAACTAAGGTCGGCGTCACCACCACCCCCCACAGATCCCGGTCCAACCTCTCTCACCTTCATACACACTGACGGTCAATCAACCACCATAATTGTATCTGCGGCGCACCGTCGTCTCCTCAACCAACCATCACCATACTAACGGCCTTCCACCACCATCAAAGCTTTCAACTTTGTTTATTTTTTTTGTAATTATTTAACTCAAATCTTGTTTCTGTTATGTGGATTTGTATAGTGTATTGATCGGCGGTGGTGTTGTGTATGGCTTGCTCCGGCGTAGGGGCACGACGGAGGTCGGGTGGGTCACGACAGTGGTGCATGGTAGTTGGTAGTGGTTTGTGTGGGTATGGTGGGGGTAAGCACAGTCAAGGTATATGGCTCTGCTATGGGAAGAAAGATAGGAGAAAAAAATATAAGAGAGAAATTTATTTTTGAAAGTAAAGGGTGGTATGTTAAGGAATAAATTTTAAGTCATGGACAATACGGTCATTTCGCTAAAACCGTTATGTATTCTTGTATTCCTTTAGGTCAAAGGATATAAGTGCCTATTTTTCAAACTTATGGATACGCATGTAATTTCACCCTAACCTCAGGGACATGAGTGTAATTAACCCTTCTTGTTTTGTATTCTTCTTGTTGACTGTGTTAAACTTAAACCTTGAATTCTGGGTTCTAACTTAAGGCCAACACCCAGAAAAACTTATTTCCACAAATGTACCAGACCGATTTGAAATTTATCACCCCAGTTGGGTCTCTGTTTTCATTTTCATGTTTTTGAGTTTTTCTTCTTTGTTTTTCAATTTCAAATCCTGTTTTAAAAATCACCAAATTCTAATACTATTCACCAACTCTTATCACCCCAGCCCCATAGGTAAGTCATTTTGACTAAAAAATGTGAGGAAAATGATATTCAAACAACAGACTGAGGAATTTAAATTTAATAACTTTTGTACCGATGATAATGGTATCCAACAAGTAAATACATGTTTTTTAATTTTCTAAAAAAGGCATCAATTTTACATTTTCCAAAACATGAAAACAAAAACAAAATAATGGCATCTAAGCGGAGTTGCATGCATGACATGCTTGGAGTGGTTCTACAGTTGGAGTAGAAGGGGCCACCCCATAACTGGGGACTTGGGTCCCTTGAAACATCTGATCTAAGGTTAAACCATCTCATCTCAATTTTGCACTTGTTGGGGGAGTAGAGGAGAGATTGATTGATAGGGCCTCTGATAACTTTGATGGAAAATTAGGGTCTTCGAAAAAGGGAGGCAAACGGTACATCAAGTGGAACTTATGTTTGTTGAGAGGAACTGAAATTTCTTCTAAAAGAGAAGCCAACACCCATATTTTGGGGCCCCTTCGGTACATCCAACTGGTATTTATGTGCCTTGAGATCTTAGGTTGTTTATGTCAGTAGCCTGTTGGTATTTTGAAAATTGAAACTGCTCAAAGTTTAAAGGCATTAGGAAGACATTAAAAGCAGAAGCAACAAGCTTGTCATAGCTGAAAGCTGTTAGTTTTAGCACTAATTAGAGTTCTCTTGCAATGATATGTTCATGTCGTAGCGTGGTGATGTGGGAACACAATACCGGTCAGGGATATACTACTACAACAAGACCCAGGCTTGCTTAGCACAAGCGTCACTGGAAGCGAAGCAGAAGGAGTTGAAAGATAAGATTGTGACAGAAATTCTTCCAGCGAAGACATTTTATAGAGCAGAGGTGTACCACCAGCAATACTTGGAAAAAGGTGGAGGCCAAGGCTCGAAGCAGTCGGCTGCAAAGGGCTGCAATGATCCCATTAAATGCTATGGATGATGAAGTATGTATCGCGAGTTTGATACCTTAATTTGCTGTTTTATTGAATAATGACATGTACTATTCTGCCTATTATGCTCTAGAAATTATCTTCTGGAGTAACTTCGAATATATTGTGGTTCCATTGTTTTGTATTGTGTTTTTCGGCTGGTGATGCTTATTTCATACCTGCAGAATGCTACTTTTACAACATGGCATAGTGAATTATATATCGCAGTTGGCATGTACAAATATTGGTTATGCCTAGATGTATCTTGGTCATCTTGTTTCTCGTCATCTTAAAAACTTGGATAGATTGAAGATAGGGCTTGACGTTTTAGCCTGCACATATTATATACTTGTGGTAAAATTTTGTTCTTCCATGTCAATTGGGCCAATAGAGAAAGTTGTCTACCACTTTGACCTCAAAAGTTAATTCTAAGAGAGAAATGAGTTTTATTTCATCCTGGTGCTTCAAATCAGGTCATATACATCATATGAATCCATCATCAGATTTATTATACGAAGTCGACATGTCTATGGGGAGACAAACAGTGAAACTTAGATGGAGAAAATAAATAGCTAGGGGTAGGAGTAGAACCCAACCCGGTATTATTGGAAAATAGAGTATGCAGAATCAAGTCAAAAGAAGACTGAAAGCGAAGTTCAAGGTAATTTGGTTGTTGTTCAGAGTTCATCCCTAGGAGAGGATGTAGGTCCTTTGGGGTTACTTGAGGAGTTCTTGATAGGATATGAGGCCTCCATCGCAATGCCACAAAGTCCCTCCTTAGCAGAGATGCCACGCTTCATCCTAATGTAGCCCTTCTCTCCCCATTCAGGACCCCACGAGTTTCTCACGATCCAGTACTTTGTTCCATCAAGTGTTGTTCCATAGCCCACAATTGCCACCCCATGATCAAGCTCTGTCCCGCAATCTCCATTAAATACTCCCTGTCATCCATAATCAAACTCCGTTTGGTCATGGAACACGTTAAAGTTTAGTTTTTCACTAGGTAGGTGATTTGTATTTACCTCATTGTAGAACTGGAAATCAGAACCTCCAGCGTCTATAGCGACAGCTATAGGTTGGTTGGCAGCTGCTTTCAGTAGTGCATCCTCATTGTTAGCAGGCACATCCTCATGTCCATCAATTGACACTGCTGGAGAGTTCTCCTGCAAACCGTTGAGTTTGGTTCGAAAAAGTATTGTTTTCAGAAAACAGTCTCGTACTGAATGTTCCAGACTTGAATTATAATTGGGTGCACATGACATACCTTGGAGGCATCACATCTTCCATCTTCAGCTCTGTATGGGTAGTTGTTCTCTGTTGTTATACCTCCCTTCTTCTTAATATAATCAAAAGCCAAGTCCATGAGCCCTCCGTTACAACCTTCATTTTCACCAGTGTCACAATCAACAAGTTCTTGCTCGGACAGAGAGACCAACGTCTTTGTTTTGATTTGGTTTATTCCTTCGACTGCCACAATCGTTGAAAATGCCCAGCAACTACCTGTAATTTAAATGAGCATGCCATTATACTTATTGGCACAGTAGGAATTCTAGTTATGGTAGAATTTAAGTATGTTGTCTTACCGCATTGGCCTTGATCCTTGACAGCATTTACGGCCCCGTTCTTCCTCCAATCAACAGAGGGAGGGACACTTTCTACGTTCTCATACATGAAGGTGCCGCTGCCAACTTTATCCCCTCGGAGCATGCGTTGGTGTTTGATATTTGAACCAGCATAAGTCATTCTGAACTCATGGTTGGTCAGGTCTGCAAACTTGTTCAGCTTCAACTTGTAAGGCTTATCCATCTTGTTAACATTGTGAACATGTTGAACATTCGCCTTGAACACGTTAAATCTCCTGTGCTTCTCGTCGAGACTCGTAGATACCGTATGATGGCTCCTCCACCTCTCGTACAAGTCCCACAAGCTCTTCTCGGTCTCCAACTCCTTCTCGTGGAAATCAAAACCCTGGCAGAGTCCGAGGAACAAAGCCACAGAGAGAGAGACTAGAAAGAACTTCTTCATCTCCATTACTACTGTTTATCACAAGATAAGAAATCCAGGACTCTGAGGCTGCTTTATATAGAGGAGGGCTTCCAATAGATAGGAATGATGGATCAACAATACAAGCGATGGCAAATTATAGAAAATGAAGGTTCCTTATGGGCAAGAACAAAAAGAAATAATGGAGGTAGGATTCAAAGATAGTTATGGAGAACAACCAATACTATATACTTGCCTACACAAGCAAAGATCTTGCATTTGCAAATCTGTTTGGTCACATCTGAGGAGCTTTTACTATGAAAACAGGGAGGGAAAAGTGTTTTTAGGCAGCGAGTGCAGTCATTTATCGTGTGAACGTATAGAAGTTGAGGAGTGAACCACAAGGATTGATAATTGCATGCCAAACACGTTATTGTGTTATTATGGGAAGCGAAAAGGTTGGGGGGGATGAGGATGACGACGATTGGTTACTTTGTTAGAGACTTTAGTCCACAGTTTTCTGCAAGTGGGAAATAAAGTCATCATAACTGCATTTCCGTTACTTTGAATCAAAATTAAATATTAGAGCTTAAATATTTAGAAACAAATTTATGGGCAGTAGTATAAGTTATAAATTTTACAAATTTCCTATTCTCTATGTTCTTGTTTTCTTTTGTTTGAGCTACTTGAGTATGGACCTAGAACAGCCATCAGCCCTTGAGTCATAGCATGGACCTCTGATGATAAGCAAAATCGAATTATTGAAGCCGAGGACGATCCATCTGTACCTACTGCCCTTTACGTACGAGAGATCGGATTTGGATACTCTACTAGTTTGCCGGTCGATAAAGGTGGTGAAGTTGCCCTTTCCAAGAAGATCTAGATCGAATAACTACCTTGAACATGTATATGGGTATCTTGTTGGACGTCATAAAATGTTTTCCAGTTCTAGTTTTAGACTCATTTTGTTGGAATTGCTTGTCCTTTTCCCTTTTGCTCTCAATAGCTTATCCTTTTTCATGAGGGTAATGACAGCATTCTTGACCAGATTGTGAAGACTTGGCTTGTCGGACTACTGTTGCGTGAAAAACTGGGGACTCCTCAGTTGTGTGACTTAGTCACATGCCTGCGTTACTCCTTCTGCCCTAGTTATTGCCCTTCTAATCGAAAATCATCCCCGACGCTTTACGTGTTAATCTATATTATGTTATACGAATATATAATAGACGAAATATTGTAGGTTGTGAAAGCAACACAAGTTTTTTGTAGGATTCTTTTTTTACCATTTATTTAGGCGACATATCATCATGCTAGTTTTGGAATTCTTTTCCATTTTTATTTTGATAAACCGGAACTAGATAAACATTTAAGTTACATGCATTTGTTTGGGTACATCAAACTCACTGAATCAACAAGTAGCTGATCCTTAATGCAGTCTGGAAGAGATACAAGTAAAAGTTTGCCAAAGATAGAACAAGATCCCATTTAGACGAGTGGCTGCGCAGCCATAAGTCTCACAAAAGCTTGGGTGATTTCGAGCTCAGCAAATTGAGTCATCAACTATGGACAATCGTTGATGAGAGTATAGAACTTGAGATTTTTGGTTTAAGCCGATAACCAGTTTAACACCGGCTTGAGAGTCCAGTTCACCTCCGGTTTAGGTTTATGTTCATTGTTGCCTTTCTCGAAGGCAAGCCCAAGCTCATCTCGAAGACCCCACAGCTAACAACCAAAGCTACTCCCCTCCGTCCTAAAACACTTACATCCATTTGACTGGTACAAAGTTTAAGACAGTGGTCAAATATCACTAGCTTTGCGTCTTTACCCCTCGTGTCTTTTTATCCCTGTCCTCTCTGTCTCTTTCGTCTATTACCAGACAACCCGTCTGCACTATCCTCTCTCTCAATCTGCACACGCACGCGCACACACACACACACACACGCACACACACTCTCTCTCTCTCTATCCCCCCCTCTCTCTTTTAAATACATCAAGAATTCTCAAAACTACTTCTAATATGATCCATAATCAAACTTTGTTGCATGTGCTATGGCGGAGAATTTTGCAAGATTCCAGTGGAAATTTTAGATTGTACTGTCGATGTTCATTGGATTTGCACAATGAACTTATTGGAGGATTTACAGGAACTTTAAATGCCCACAAACGGATAAATCAAGAGAAACCTATACCATGAACTGTTGATGGAGTTTAGCCGAACTTATTGGAGGATTTACAATTGTTTTGAGCCACCTAGGAAGTTTCAGATTGAAGCTATTAATTTGATTGCCGAACATACTACAATCTCTAATGACACAAAAAAGTCTTCGTTTTCTTGACGACACACCATAAACGAAGTATCATTGATGGTGTGCCTATGAGCTAGAAGACTTTTAGTGGTAAGGCGATTTAGAGAGAGGCCACCCACGAGAAGACTAATGTGGTGAGGACGATTTGTTTTCCAAGCCCGTGAAGAGGAAGCAGAATTTGTAATCACAGAGGTTTGACGCCAACCAATAGGCAGATTTGGACTTGAAGAGGCCGTTTTCTAAAGATCTCAAATCCAAGAATCTGCTAAACTACTAAACATATGGCACGGTCTGGCATGCTTTGATTTTTTTTTTTGGTTGGGAAGGAAGCCAAAGGAAAGGAAGCAGAAATTCGAGAAGAGCGTGCATCCCGTAATCACAGCTTTAAACGCTCCCTGAGAGAGGTCCCTGGATTTTGACCGAAGAGTTCCGTTGCCTAACCAATTATCGAACCAAAGGCTGATGGTGCGACCATGTCTGATCACCCAATGCATCCCTTTACAAAGCAGAGGTTGAGCTTTTGTCATAACAGTCTATATGTGGCGGTTTTTCTTAAAACTGTTAGGCATTATAAGATTCCTTTTGTTCAACGCACATCATTGCTATTTGTGTAAACTAATGAACATGTAATTATTTTAACGACCTGGTGTAATTAGCCATTTTCACTAATAGGAGTCCATAGAGTGCTTTTGTTGGGAAATTCTAGAAGAGGTACGCTCAGCTAAACCAATTGAATTATTCATTTTTCAAATGTTTTTGTATGCTTTGCATATCTTCTTGTTTATAAAGTGAACATAAAGAAGCTCAATTATAAGTCACACCGTGTCTGTTAAATATGTTGGTGTTGATTATCGTTATTATTTGTGGGATTATAAACAAAAACAAATTATCAGGAGCAGGATGTAATATTCAAAAAGATACTTTTATATAACAACAACATGAAGATCATAAACCGAAAAGGATAGTAGGAATATATGGAACTCGATGACAGTGAGGATGAACAGATTCCTTGATCACTAGAAACCTCAGAAGACTTGGAGAAGAGAAATGAAGCTGAAATCCAATTTGGTGAGCAACACATGCCTGAAATGTTAAACAGGACTCGGCTTCCCATTCATTAATTAAAAAATTGTCAACTTCAGAAAAGCTGATCGTCATATAGTGTATATATAACCATAAAAAAATCTATACTACATGTGAATATATTTAGATTTGATTGGCATCTTCTATGCCTTCCAAACTTCAAATCCTATTTTTTTTAATCTATACTATATATAAAGAGAAAATATGATTTGTTTTGGTGTAACACCTTTTTGGTGTTACATAACTACCTATCTAGAATGGTGACAAATGACATTTTATAGTTTTTTCTTTAAAAATTTACAAAATAAAAGTTTAAATAGTGAATAACTACTGCTAATTTTTATAATGTACAATTCATTTTATCGAATGCACCTTACACATTATGATACTTGAATTTTTAACAAGATTTTATACTGTTAACTTCAATTTTGCACACGAATCGCGTGTACCATGGTGACTCGTTCTTATAATTTCAAAATCGAGCTTAAAAGGTAATAAATTTTGATTGGTCACAAAATAACTTGCAACCCGATGAACTTTAACGATCCAATCCCATGATCTCTATTCTTCTATTTTATAACTGATTAATACCATTTTCGTACGTTATACAAGATTTATTAAGTAATTAATACCCTTTTCTTACATTGCACGGGATTTTAGCCGGCTAACCAACGTCGGCTCAAACATAATAGTTAAGTGACCATATGCAACCCGGCGTAGTCGGTGCGAGCTTCCCGCTCTCACCTTTCGTTCTTCGTAACCCTCGTTTTATGTGCTCATATGGCTATGGCTTCTCTCTCTTTTTCTTGTTTCTCTCTTTTCATTCCCTTTGTTTTCATCGCACGTAGTGAATCCCCTCTCCTACTCTGAATTCAAACCACTCCCCAGTGATATCCACAAACTTCTCGATTTAATTGTTTGCGGATAGTGAACTCAGGGCAGGGATACAGTCAATACATTTTAACTATAATCCTTTTGCGAGTTTGATTTGAGGATTTCGCGTTGCCGCCACCACAGACCAGACCCGGAAACCAGTTGCACCACCAACTCCACATGTACGACAAACCTTCCTCCCAAAAGCACAGCATACTAAATTCTCACGTCAAAGGTGGCAGCGTGACCGATCGAAGAGCGTTGAAGGCAGGGAGGCAGTGGCAGATGGAGGGCGGAGAGTGGTGAAAAATGAAGAAGAGAGAAGAAAATTGCTGCATATACCATCGTCGCGCTGGGGATATAGAGCGGAGATCAAAGGAAGGTGAAAGTGGAGGCTCGCGGTGGAGGCTGGCATGCCAATGGTAGAGGTTGTAGGCGGAAGGTGGAGATCGGAGTGAAATTGGAATCAATTTTAGGGCTTGGGAATTTGTTTTTTTTTTTTCTACTTGAAAAAGGGTACATGATGTAAATATGCAAACTTAACTTCTGAAATGAGTTTGGACCGATTTGAACCTCTTTGAACAATACAGACGGAAAAGATTCGTCAAATTTGAAAATCGTAGTGAGTGAAACATAAAATGTACTTATCGAGGGCCAGTTTGGTCATTGCCCTTTGTACAACGATTTTGGTGAGCCAGGACTTATTGGTGCAACTGAGGTTGTAGCAAGAGACTGCGATTTCCTCATTTAGCGAGAGAGAATCGCGTAAGGTTAGTGACATACTTTCATGCACGTTTGGCGTCAATGTGAACACGAAGTTAGTATTATAATATTTTTAAAATATCAAGCTTTTGACCTTTAGAATATAATTTGCCTTTATTTTCTAATGAATTCAAATTATGAAGAGCAAAAATAAAGTTATTATATTTAAATTTGTTAAAAAATAGGTATGATATATGATTGTTATAAAATGTGAAAACCAAACATGACCTTAAAATGGTTATTTACCATAATTATAAATACCGTACTGGAGAAGGTACCGATTTTCTCCGTAAGTGGTACATACCGATACCGGTACTGTTTCGGTGCCGTCTCAGATTGTGGACAGTTATATATGTGTTTATATATTTTATAAGTAATAAAAAAAATAGTAAGCCATAAGTTGCAACAAATTAAGAGACAATGCTTTCTCTCTCTCTCAAAATATAAACTAAATTGTATCATTACTTTCACCTAAAACCTATACCCCAAAAAATATAACAATTTCACTTAATGTATTAGAACTATAAAACAAAGTTGTAACTGAAAAAAGAGAAAAAAAATGTAAACATAACTACAAAATAAAGTAAAGTAAAATAGGATAAAAACTAAAGTTAGTCCCACTCCCGCTTGTCACAAAAACTTCCTGTCTTCCATTCTCTTCTCTGTTTGACAACAACCACTCATTTTTGCCAGCAAAGAACCTCTTTCTCGAACAGTTCAACGTAGTACACTGCCTCCCCCTTCCTCCCTCTCTCCCCCCCCCCCACCCACCCACCCACCCACCCAATTATCCTAATGTAATGTAAATTTGAGCCAGCCTTAACGACCACCATCATCAATGTGATTGAGCTTTCTCCATCGTACAAATTTGGAAGATAATTTAGATATGGGTTTTGTAAAGTCTTGTGATGGTTGGGTTGGGGACGAAAAGGGGTCACGCATAACGGCATGCCGATGTTTGGTGGTGGCAGATCTGAAGAGATAGTGCTTGGGAGGTGAAAGGGAGAAGATGTTCATGACGTTTACGGGTTCACCGACAATGATGGTAGCGGTAGACTTATGCTTCTACAAAGGTTTGAACAACCGGTACAAAGTTTCATATCTCGGTCGAAACTTGAATTTCGTGCGGTATGTACAGTTTCGGCCGATACGACCAGTATTTACGGGTACTTGGACTGGTACGGAACGTTAGGGGTTTTGTACCGGTGGATGGCCAGAACAATACGTACCGGCCGGTACTCCCGGTACAGGTACGAGATTTATAACTATGTTATTTACTATATAAGTTTTCGGTTTATTAATTTATCAATAATTCTCTTGTTCTGCCAAGTGTCATCATACTAAGTTGGTAGTTATGCAACACAAAAAATGGTATTACACCAAATCAAATTTTGACTTAATAAGTAGTATAGATATAAATGTATAGATAAACCTAACCAAAACTTTATAGGTTTCCATTTTGAATCCGAAAACTAACTTCAAGGTTTTTAACAGAATCTCACCACACAAGTAAGTCGAATTTGCAATCAGTGATCTTGAACCACCCGCACCCACAAAAGCAAATACCCAAAACACAAAATCTTGGGAAAAGCTTAACCCTATATATATATTTTTTTCAAATTAACCAAACCTTCGTGACGGTTACATAGGTACGTTGTTTTCATGGACACAAACAACACACACAAAAATGAATCTGCGTTAACATACTTTGGCCGGCAACAAGGAGAAACTCCAAACAAATAGATTCACTTTTAATTTGTGATGGCTTCGTATGTACATTCTTGTTGTACAAGTTTTGTTTTGAATCATGAATCATCTATATAAGTCAGCTCACAGCAAGTCTCAATGCGTGAGAAAGCATAATTATCTATACAAGTCAGCTCATAGCAAGTCTCAAGGCGTGAGAAAGCATGTCCAACTCAAAACTAACAATGTATGAAGCGGGCGACGAGGCTTTGTCATTGGAGTATCTGTTACTATTTTGTTATTGGCGTATTCGTTACTATTTTTTTGATATGTAATTTATATCTCAACAAGACGTAAGACTCATGTATGTATACTTCTTAAAATCTACTATTCAAAAACGATCGCGTGAAGCAAACATAGCCAAGGGTGCCTCATGTAAAGATCACCTAAAGGCCAAGGGACATAATCATTCAGCAATCATTCATTCATCAGCAAACCTCGGGTACAAGAGTTCCGGGTCTGCAAATATACTACAACACACCTCAAGCATGGCAAGGAAACCTGCAACCCAGTGTACCCAAGGCATACTTAGAGTAGCATTTATTTGGAAGCACATCAATTGTGTGCAACAGAACAGATAATGTTGTATACTGTGCATCATGTTTTATATCTGTACAGATGACAAGACTGCCACAGATGAGAGGTGCACGTACAACAGATGATTAATTGCGATAGCCACAGAATTTTTTCATACTACAATAGCTTCCTAAGCGATATCGAAATATCGGAGCAATAATCACTTTGAAAATGAAATGAATTGGAAAGATGCATGGACATTGCAGCTACACTGAAAGTAATTTCTTGGTAGAAAAGTTTGATGCCAACGGGCAGGCAGGGGGCTGCGGAGAAGTGATCGATGTAAGATTAAAGCTCGAGAAAAGTTAATATACATATCTGGACGAATCAGAAACGGCATGTCTCTCTCCCCCTTGCAGGATGTTCACTGGCTGGCCTTTGGCCTCCAACAAGGGAATACATAGAAACAAGCGGTCGTAAAGGCAAGAACACAACATCAATTTTGTACTAGTCCTTGTCCCACGACGTTGGGACCCAGACAAATCCAGTATGTGTGTTTTGATGATAGAGGGATGCTATTTTTGTTCACATTGGAGACTTTCTATGCTGGTTATGACATTTAGTTGAAAAAGGAAACCCTAAACAGGACTTTGGAGAGCAGTTTTCCTTGGTTTTAGCTTTAAATGTAGTGGCATTGAGATGTTTTAAAGGTTCTAGTGTGGTAATCTTTGAAAAGACAAATTGAGTTGACTGTCTTCACCTTAGAATCTATGAAAATATACTTGCCACCTTGTCTATTCTGAATATGTGGCGTGTTTAAGCGGATCCAATTGGTAAGACCAAAACTGCAGGAGAGTCCTTCAAATGGTGAAACTATATGTTGATCAACAGCAAATACCCCACATGGACTGTCACAGGTTCACTCTGAAAGGGTCAGCACCATGTGAATTGGAGTCCAGAAAGTACTTCACGTTCAAGTTTGTTAGCGTTTCTCTGTCGATGTCCCTTATAAACTTAAGTGGCTGTTCTCAAGAATCTAAAAGAACAAGTCACTCTCGTATAAGCAAATGTTATGTCAATCATTGCGATAAAGCTGATTCTGTGTAACACATAGTGGATCCGAAGGAGTTAGAGTTTGGCTGCAACCGGAAACCAGAGTTATAGGAAGAGTCTCGGTCACATAAATTATGGTCGCTAAATATATTTAGCAACATACAATTAATAACATTAAAAAATACTTCTAAGAATTATTGTTAAAATGTCTACTAGTGATAATCAATTGTCACTATACAGAGATTGCACCCAAAATCATTCTTTTTAACTATGCATGCATGCTGCCATTTACCAAAAAAAGAGAATACGTTGCACTTTTGCACCCAAGGTTTTGTTCATATTGGAGACTTTCTATGCTGATTACGACAATGGTTGAAAAAGGAAACCTCAAACAGGACTAAGTGTAGAGCATTTTTCCTTAGTTTTAGCTATGTAAAGCGGCATTGAGATGATTTTAAAGGTTCTTGTATGGAAATCTTTGATAAGACAATTTCAGTTGATTATCTTCTCCTTAGAGCCAATGGAAAAATATACTTGCCACCTTGTGCATTAAGAGTATGGCGTGTTTAAGCGGAAAAGGGAATTGGTAAGACCAAAACTGCAGGAGAGTCCTGCAAACGACGAAGCTATAAGTTGATCAACAGCCAATACCCCACGTGGACTGTCGTAGGCTCATTCTGAAAGGGTCACCACCTTGTGAATTGGAGTCCCAAAAGTACTTCACGTTCAATTATGTTAATTTTTCTATGCCGACGTTCCCTAAAAATTTGAGGTGGCATGTTTTCAAGAATCTAAGAGAACGAGTCACTCTCATATAAACAGATGTCATGTCAATCATTATCATAAAGCTGATTTTATGTAACACGAACGAACAAATCCAAAGGATTTAGATTTTGGCTGCAATCGGGGCGGGAGTTGTAGGAAGAGTCTCGGTTACATAAATTATGATCGCTAAGCGTATTTAGTATACTGAGAAATACTATAAAAAATTATTGCTAAAATGTCTACTGGTCACTCTACAGGATCGAGGGGAAGAGGAGGGGAGGGGGGGGGGGGAGAGAGAGAGAGAGAGAGAGAGAGAGAGGTGTTTATAGGACATTTCTTTTGCCGAGATTGCATCCAAAATCATTCTTTTTAACTATCACGCATGCTGTCATTTACCACAAAAAATGAATACATTTGTTCGTATTGGAGACGCTATGCTGATTATGACAATGGTTGAAAAAGGAAACCTCAAACAGGACACGCGTTGAGCATTTTCCCTTTGTTTTAGCTTAAATATAGTGACATTGAGATGATTTTAAAGGTCCTTCTACGGTAATCTTTGATAAAGACAATTTCAGTTGACTATGCATGAAAATAGACTTGCCACCTTTGCATTATGGATGTGGCGTGTCTAAGCGGATAAAGGAATTGATAAGAACAAATTGCAGGAGAGTCCTGCAAATGATGAAGCCATAGGTTGATCAACAGCCAATGCCCCACATTATGGACTGTCATAGGCTCACTCTGAAAGGGTCACCACCTTGTAAACTGGAGTCCAGTAAAGTACTTCATCAATTTTGTTAATTTTTTCTATGCCGACGTTCCCTATGTAAATTTCAAGAGGTTGTTTGTAAGAATCTAAAAGAACACGTCACTCGTGTATAAACAATGTTAGGCCAATCATTGTGACAAAGCTGATTCTATATAAAACTTGGTAGATTCAAAGGAGTTAGTTTTCGATCGCAATAGTAGGAAGAGCATGAATCACGTAAAGATGGTCGCTAACTAGTACAATAGTATTTAATTAATTAGTGAAGATTAAAAAAGTACTGTTAAGAATTATTGTTATAGATATAATAGATATGTCACTAGATTCACTGGTCACTTTCGGAAGAGCGGGTGGGGTGGGTAGGATATTCCTACTATCGAGATTGCGGCCAATATTTCCTTTTAACTATGTGTGCCTACTGTCATTTACTGCAAGAAACGAATCCATTACGCTTTGCACTCAACATTTGTACCTAATAACTACATATTTGCTTAAATTTTTCTTTCTTTTTTAGTAAATTCTAATCCATTTTTAATATTCGTCTCGATTGCTATTGACAGTTGTGTTCATAGTCATGTAAACCTATTTATGAAGTAACCTTTTTAGTACTAAAGATAAAAAAGTAAGAAGAGTTCTCCAGCACATTTCTGGCGATACTCACGGGGGCTATGCCATAAGCGGTAAAAGTGTTGTACATAGTTTTTTCATAGAGCGTAATTTAAACTCATGGCCTATACGACAATGAAGAATCGAAAAATCTAGTTAGTCACAGTGCTATAAGTGCAGGGGTACGAAATGTAATCTACCTACCCTTCGACAGCGTCTCCATAGCTAGCTCTATAAATAGCAAGGCCTCTCGATCAGCATGGCATCTTCATGCTTGAAGCTTGGCACAAAAGAGAGCCATTTGCCTGAAAATGAGAGAGCTCAAGCATGAGATGGAAGACAAGGACGACTTGCTAATAAGCAAGCCTGAAGATGGCAAAACACCCAGAGCAAAACGAGCAGCGGCAGCAGGGGGAGGATCATGAAACATTCAGACTGGACGGACGTGGGGTTTATGGCAATGGGGACGATGGGCTGTGTTGCAGACGGGTCATCCTTGGCTTTGACAATGCTGGTAGTCAGCAACCTGATGGACACTTATTCTGCTGCTTCTCTTAACCAACAAGACATCAACAAGGTTTGTTTGAACCAGCAAAACTGTTATTCTGCTGCTTCTCTTAACCAACAAGACATCAACAAGGTTTGTTTGAACCAGCAAAACTGTTATTCTGCTGCTTCTCTTAACCAACAAGACATCAACAAGGTTTGTTTGAACCAGCAAAACTGTTATTCTGCTGCTTCTCTTAACCAACAAGACATCAACAAGGTTTGTTTGAACCAACAAAACTGTCTGACTTTGGCACTGCCTCTTCAGTTTCTTTGTTAAAGTTTTTGAACGTGAAGTTTGCGGCTGTTTCTTGATAAGACTGGGATCTGATAAATTCATTCCAAATTTGAGTTCCAAGTTGAAGTTATGTTGCTAACAACTGCTACTAAAAGCCATTTGGAGTGGAAGAGTTGAAATTTAGAGTGAACTTGTTGATTTCCTAAAGGCGCACATGTTCGATCTGTATCAACTATTCACCGAAAGAATTTCCATTCACAGATTTTAGGTGAAAGAGCGGTCCTAATACATGTCTAACCCTAGATTTTATTTTCTTACTATAAACTCGAGGACTTGTGCCTTCAAGCCCAAGATAATGAAAGGTGATGTTTGTATCGAAAGCTCATACGAAAAGAAAAAAAAATATTCGTTACAGTAGTAATAACAATAGGCGTTTTTTCTTATCCATTGTAGCACTGAGCCACTGACCCGCAATGTGTACTGCTTATTGAAACATATTAGGGGCTTTATATAACCATGGTAGAATATGTTCTTCAGATTTGGTATGTAATTCAATTAAAAATATAATCAGTTAACTCAAGAAACACTGACATATATATTGTAATTGTCATAGCACCGCAGTTATTGCATGCATGTTGGATTATTGGCTAACAAAATTGGGTCTAAGAGCTTCTCAAACAAATGTTCGTATACATTCCAAGTAAAGTCAGCGGAACCAATGATACAGAAGTGACAGTTTCATGTAAAGCGCACGCTCTGCTAACAATTTGTTTATCATAATATTGCATACGATTTTTGCATTCTATATTAGTTAGAGTCTGTTTTGGACTAATTTTGAGATGGTCAAATCTGATATTTGATTAAATCAGGTTGTTATGTGTTTTGTAAACATTCAAAGTCAGATTAAAATAGTTTTTAGAAGCTATAATACCGACTAATTTATAATTCGAGAAATGAAAACTGTAGATTACTCACTTCTGCACAACCATGTTTGATCAGGTAAAGTACCAGAATGCCCCTAATAACGGGAAAGACCTTTAGTACATTTGGTTCAAGCATCAATTTTGTGGTGGTCTTTTTGCCGCATTGAAACTGCTTTTAGTACTTTTAACCATGTACCACCATAGATTAAAGTTGATTTTGCTAAAAATCGGAAACTTGCTTTCAGCAATTAATCCCAGACAAACTCTCAAGCTCTAACGGAATTCTCTGTTCATGTACATTGAGTCAGTTACAATTGAGATATAACTCCATATCGAGAAAATAATAACGCATACTTCATTAATAGAAGGCCCCTAGACCTTTGTACGGATAACCAATTGATTTTGATTTGGATGTTTTTACGTTGTACTTGAGTAGGTCGATCCAACCGTCACCTAGTTTAATTCATCCACGTATTTGACCAATTCAAAAGAAGTTTGGTCACCCGTGAGGTGATGTGCTGATATACGATCCTACATCAAAAACAACAATAATAATACGGAGTACTTTATACACATATTCGGTTGATTTTGAGTCAAAAGTTTTTACACTTGCGAAAAAGTCGTATGATTCCTCACCTGTTTGATGAATTATAACTGAGAAGCTGCTAATTTTTTGTTCATGTTCCAGTTTGCAGTGATCTTGCTCCATGAGGCTGGTGGCGTGGGATTGGGAGGATTTCTAGGTACTTTTATGCTATTTTGTTCTAAACAATAATGGAACAATTTGTTCCTGAATTCGAATTTAATTATATTCTCTTGTGATATTGGCAAGTTTAATGCCAAAGCACATCAAGTGTCTACGGAAGCAAAGCACTGGTACAATATTTGAAAGTAAAATCAATTCAAAGGACGCTTTACTTTGACAAAAGTTGCTCTTAGTTTGCGACCTTCCTATTTCAAATAACAAAAGAGGTATTTCCAGAAAAGATGAAATTTTGTTTTTCAAGTATCTTCTTTCCTAAGAGCGATGTTGATCTCACTCGCAAATTGAATAAGCCCATCATAAGCCAACATTATATATATGAGAGATGGGATAGAGTTATTCGGCTACGTTTTAAAATGAAAACTCAAGAAAGGTTGCATCAAGTGTTTTGGAAAAATGGTAAACTTGGTGGTCTCAGATAAGAAAGTAGAGTGCACAAACATAATTTCTATTGAACTCGGTGAAACGACAACCGACGCAAGCTCCTACAATGTTGCTTTGGGTTGGTTGGGGCGGGGGGGGGTTTGGTTTGGGTCTCCACATTATTTAGCACAATTCTATCAGAAACACCTGTTTAGCTTAATTATTTCTGTGATCATACACGCCGTCCAGGGACCTTGGAGGACAATTTGTATACTTATCATAGTCAACTACTTACAAAAAGAAAGAGGGCAGGGCATATTAGAGGGCAACATAGAAAAGCACGAATCAATCTCTAACTTTACTTTCTCATGGATTTACAGAGAGGGCATGTTTTATATGTGATGAGCAGGTACATTCATTCGTTTTTTCCCAGACTAAACCCGCAAAACAAAGTGCTTACATTAACTAAAGGAACAGAGAAACGTGAAATGACTTAATAGATGATAAGTTGTAGAATTCTCCAACTTTGCCAATACCCCCCGTCCCGGGACGTCGCAGCTGCCCACTCTCCCGGTCAAAATCCATTAAACTTGTGGCGCTCCCCATCTCCGAACACTGCCCCTGCTCCCTCTCCCGCCTCTTCTTCATGCAAGCGAAAATACTCTCAGCTTGTTCTTCTTGCATTCCGAATGATTGTTATTCTGGAGGATAACTGGTCATTCATCTTGAATTTGATGTTTGAACCATGCTTGTATATGAATCCTAACATAATTTAGCTTGTTAATTCATTCATGTACACATTTATGGCCTAGTTCATTTAGATACATGAATGCACAAAGCCAAAACCTCACTATGTTAAAGTCAATACTGGCAGACTTGTGTGGAACTGCTGGTCCTAGAGCTATTTCAACTAAATTAGCTAATTATTTTTTGTTTGTGTTGTTTTTTCTAAACCACGCATGCAACAACTGATTTATTATTATCGTTTAATTATAATAGGCGTATTGATTAAGTTTATTTATTTTTTAATCAAGATTTAGAATATTCTTATTTCAAATTACTATATATCGTGCAAAGCACGTGATCCTTACTAGTAGGATTAAAAGTTTGTGATCAACTTAATTATAAGGACCTCTTAGTAGAAAAACATATAAAGATTCATTTTTGTGCTATTTTCCCTAGATTCACTAGTCTTTATCGCTATTCTTCTGCAGCCATTTACGTAGCTTGTTGTCCCTTCAAAGTTTATCGAAGCAATGATAAAGGTCTAAGGTTGTTATCCTGTATTTATTTAAGAGTTTGAGTGGGATCTGATTAGTTTAGACCATGTCCGCGGTCCATAGGAAATAAAGTAGAAAGGTACTATGTGAAATAGATTTTAACCATTAGGATAAGCGTTTATTACTGCATCAAAAGTAATTGCTGTCGGTATAGATGTAACTTATTTCCTATACTCTTGATATAATAGCCAGCACACACGGTTGAGTATACAAAGAAGTAGATGAACGTGGCCATTCGATTTGCCGACGAGAGCCATAGTATCTCGGTGCTCAAGATCTCGAATTGCTGCCCTACAAAAGGAACTGGTTAATTCCACAAAAGAAAAAAGAGTTCAACATTCTCTTTTTTCGCTAACAAGCAATCAATTGGCGGAGGCCAACAAAAGAGAGAAATTATTGTGAAAAAAATTCTATAAAATTTTCTAGTAAAGGATAAACAGAAGACGGGCAAGAGAGTGCACACGTAACGTGCGTGATTGACTAATACTTAGTCCAGTATCTAAAACTAGCCTTAGAGTGACTTGTGCTTAAACCTTGCTCGGGTGCGCCTGAAAGTCCACCTTTATTAACTTATTACTGAGCCGAATAAGAAAAGCAATATAAACCCATGAAAGCTTTTGAATCTATTCAATTATACAACGTGAGATTGTAACTATTGCACGGGTCATATAGAATTAACTTTGGGAGGGTAAAACAAAGGATGAAAGCATTTTGATCTTTGCTTTGAGATATTACTAGATTGGTAGACCAGATATAAAAGGATCTTTTGTTTACCAATCTTGTATTGGTTAAGTTTTAATCATTAGTAATATATTGATACTGATGCCTGCTTTGGGCTTGCTGATCCAAATGAAAAGAAAAAATCAAAATGTATGATTTTTCTAACTACCAGATCAACTTCGAAGATATGAGGTCTACTGCATTGTCACTATCACAAAGAAGAGTTAAACACTACATTAACTAAGTGTAGCGTGAAGTCAAGTTTTAATTCAGCCAAGAAAATATGTGAATTTGCCTCCCGTTAAATATATTATTTGCGTCATAGTGTTGGTTTTACAAATATGATGTTATACACGTCACAACATCGGTTTTATAGGGTGTGACAACGTTTGCATTCCAACATATTTATCTCCAGCATATCAAATTGACTAATTTTTGTCAGTTGATTAATCCAAATATAACTTAGGCTTAGCCCCTCCAATTTTGTATTGCTGAGTGTGACAGTTAAATGATGAGGAGGGTGTAGTCGAGATACATTGGCATGGACGTAAAACACGAACAAACAAGGTCATTATGACATGTCACGCTTTTTACTGTAAAATTTCGTAGAATGCAGTCATAGGAACACAGTTAGGGTGGGAAAATATTTACACTTTTGTTGCCGAGGAAAAACATATATAGTTGTAATTAGGGCAGGTACGTAGAATGATAATTATTTTGGTGCTCATAATGCCAAGAATAAGATGGTGATGAACTTATAAGGATCTATCTCTTAGTAGTAACAACTTACAAGGACCCACATAGACTATAAATAAGGAATTTAGCAGCCACCACAAAATATATTTATGATATATTAACATAGAATCTTATGCACCAAAAATGCTGTAAGAGATGCTGTACAACGGAGATCTTTATCCTAAAAATACGTAGGTGTTGAATGAACAAGTAAGATGGTGATCAACCTTGGCTAAGGATTCGGTTGTCACAAAGGTGATGATCAAGCTTACGGGTGTAAACAACGTAGCCCTCATTCTTGAAACCGAGAACCACATGCAAAGACTCTCCACAGGCACGTCAAAACTATGTTAGAAAAATAAAAAGACCAGTAACTCATTGACACAGTATACACTAATGGCTTGCTCACAAATAATGCTGCGAATGGCAATATTACTTCTTCCCATGATTTCTCCTCCTCAAGCAATCTCCCTGATCAAGATTCTATCTCTTCCTCCATGCCATCCCTCCTCTATCCTCGAAAAAATGTAAGCTTCACGGCACGTCTCATCCACCGTACTTCTCCCAAGTCTCCATTCTACGATCCGAATGCTAAACGCAACGATCTTATTGGAGATGGTATTCGTACTTCTTTGGCTCGAGCACATTTCTTAGGTAAGCGTACATCAACACTAGTGGAATCATTGATAAATGCTCGATCTCCCGTTAGGGTAATTGGTGTAGACTTCGTCATGAGCTATAGCATTGGTACCCCGACCATCAAAACATTTGGGATCGCTGACACCGCTAGTCATGTAATTTGGCTGCAGTGTCAACCATGCGACCGTGGCTATAAGCAAAGTATTCCCTTTTATGATCGCGACGAATCATCGAAAGTCTTCCTTGCGGACCTAGATGTGATTCATTTGGAGATGCAACATGTTACTCGTCACCCTGGGGGTCAACATGCCGCTATCACTCCGATTACATAGACAAGTCCTCTTCTAATGGATAACTCTCAACGGAAACTATTATGTTAACCGATAACGGCATAACCGGAGAAACCATCCTCGAAGACATTTGGATACGGTACTGAGAACACCTATAGAGATACCAAGCCCAAACCACCCGGTGTGATTGGCTTAAGTAATCGCACATCTTCATTGGTTGGGCAGCTAGCATTTCCTTGATTTTCGTACTACATATTCACCGATAGCACCGGCACCCATGGGTGGATTCATTTTGGTTTATCAGCAACGACTTCAGGACCTGGAACGCCGTTAGTGCCCAATGGTTTTGGCCATTACCGCTTGAGCCTTGTAGGGCTCATGGTCTCTGGCGAAGATATAGACTATGATTTTTCAGGCTACAACCAAGCGCCAAAATATGACGGGGGGTTTGTGATTGACACAGGTACACTGTATACTGTACTTGATGAGCCAATTTTCAACGCGTTGAGAGAAAAAATAGCGTACGAAGTATATGATGAGGAACCACAGGCATACAACGAGATTGATCACGGTACTCGTTTTGAGCTTTGCTACAAAAACGCTCCCGACTATCCAGAAGTAGAGTTTCAGTTTGCTAATCAAATGGAGCTAATGTTGTGCAAATGTAACACTTGGGTAAAAGTTTCTAATGGACTGCACTGCTTAGCCATTTTGAAAGCGTCCGAAGGGATATCAGTTCTTGGCATGTACAGTGTACCAGCAGAGGCACCTTCAAGTTGGATATGATTTGAGCGTCAACCAGGTTACTATAAATTACCAGGTACCTTGTCCGGATAATATCGAGTAGGATTGAAGGATTCTTTTCGTTCTTGTTTATGCTCAACTAGAACCACACTAGTTTATACTCAACAATGTTATTAGGATATCATTCTACTTATTGAGAAGAAACGTCAGTAAAATCGAAGCTTGAACATCAAACAAAGGCACATTTCATATAAGCGTGAAATGTTATTCCTACCAATAAAGTTCCTACAGTTAATATTTGAATGAATAACCTTCGACATCGGTGTCGATCAACGACACACTTTGGTTTCGTCTACATGCGATACCAAGAGTTATGCAGGTTTTTTTTTTGATTAATGAGCTCATGGTGGTTGAGGGGAAAACTTCAGTTTTTCTCTTTTTTGTCCAAGTAATCTTTTGGTGCTTAACGCCGCATTATATTTGCACTTTGTAGTTGATGGTTTTTGTTTTGGAGCAGTTAAAAATTTATCAAAGCATAAGGGTAAGAGTAAGAGCACAAAACCAGCAAACGGGATTTATCAGTGCTAACTCTGTTGAGATACCACTCCAACTTTACTGAACTTCATGCCTAATTAGATGGTAGAGCTCAATGCTCGGGACAGACTTCCTTCTGTAAAGTTGAGAGCTCTGTTTGACCCAAATATTATATGCTCTGTACCCCTCCAGAACATCATTTCCAAGCTGAGAACTTAAAAGGTATATCTAGCTTTAGCAAGGGCGGAACCAGGATCTGCTGGAATAAATTTTCTTTTTCCCTCGTAATATTATAACCCCAAAAAAGGACGAGCCAAAGATTGATACTTATAAGCAAAAGATTCTCATTATACATATACTCTAAGTCATAATTGATTGAGAGATTCCAAAAATTTGTCTACCAATTGCCCCAGTTTGATCCACGTAGTGAAACCTAAACCATAACCGCAACTGTAATTACCCTCAGTCTCTTTCTCTTTGTTTTTCTCCCTCTGCTCAAAATATAGGAGAGAAAGACGCAAGTATGACGTCTTCAACTTTCACGTCAAAGTCCATTAAAATCGAGGGATGATATCGTTCACCCATTGAAGTTAGGGAGCAATTATATGCGTGTCACTGATTATGAAAAACATCAAATACATCCTTTGACCAGGACGCAATAGATATGTACTAGACATTTTGGTTGCAAAAATGATCATACCCCTATCTTCATATCGAATTTTCTATAAGCCATTTCTTTTTCTTTCCCTCTTTTTTTAAATTCTAACAGAACACGCCTACCCCCCTCTTGGTCTTCTCCCTTCAAGTCCAACACCACCACCAACCATCGAGCACAAACATGGCATCACCACCGACCACCAAGCACGACCACCAATTTGTTCACACACACACACACAATCGCGTACACACTTAATTTGATTTTGCACACACACATACTTCAAGTTGATGCTTCTTTATGAACATATATACAGATGGGATTGTCAATGTTGATGATGGTGGCGGCCGATTGGTGGTGGTGGTGATTGAGGCAGAGTAGGTCGTGGTTGGCAGGACTAGGGCGTGGGGGAGACAGGGGGGAGGGTGGTTGGGCACTGTTTCTCGAGTCTTGAATAGCAGTCTGGGCACCTCGTGATTGTAGATTGCGCATGGATCCCTCTCTCTCTCTGCCTGCGCGGGCGCGCGCAGTTTCATTGGGAGAGAGGCGACTAGCGGTGGGTTGAGGTGGTAAGTAGGGAGTTTCACGTGTGCTACGTTGGTGGGCGATTCAGTTTGTGAAGGGCTGCGTGGTGGTGATGGGAACAGTGACCCGTTATGATGGGCTTTTCGTGGTGGTTTGTGGCGTAGTGAGTGGATGTTGAATTTGTCGGCGTAAATTTGCAGAAGGTCAAGGTTAAAGTTGGGGTGCTTGTTCAACGCATATATTACAAAAGATTGTTTTGAAAATTTGATGTGCTAAGATAAGCAAAAAAGACTTATAGAATACAAACAGTGTTATAACATTGGGCTAAATTGTTACGAATTTTTAAGATTCTGGTATGACTTGTAACATTTGGAAAGTCGATAGAGTTGCAGATACGATCGCTAAAACTTACCAAAAAATATATACATGTATAAAAGGCTAGTCCTAATGCTAAAACATATACGACTTTTGTAAAGCTTGGTATAGTTTCGAAAGAAGGTTGAACAACCACATCAAAGAAATATTGTTTTCGAAACGGTGTTATGCTTTACTTCGGCTAACCTGCTTATGAAAAATTCATCATCATTCTTTTCTTCAATTGTGACTCAGTCAATCTATTAGCCTCTAAACGGTGATTTAATCAATTTGAGTGTTTTTCAAACTCCGAATAATCTAATTTAATGTTAGGTTTGACCAGTCAAGATCAATCTCAAACAGAATCTGTTTCCACTAGTCATGATTGATTGAGAAATTCCAATAGAATGCTTTGATTTAAAGGTAAATAATATACGGCACTTATGAGATTTCGCATAAACTACACATGGTGTCTACTAATTATTCTTATTACACTAAATTACATATTTTTATTTTTCAGTTAACAGAGTTTGCAAAATTGATGAAAAGACGATAATACCCGTCATAAAGAAACAAAGCTACCCAAACACCATCCCACCCCCACAACAATTGTACATTTCTCTCCACCGAATCAATTTTCGGTCACCTTCTGCGGCTACAATTTTTGTAATGGTGAAATCACTACCATGTATGTGAACAAAAAATTATCCAAAAATTTACCAACTCAACAGTCAGAAATCCCACGGCTTCACCCAAATCACCGCAGGCACCGGTCTCATCACAGCACCGCTGGCTCCAACATCGGCCACCATCACCACCGCAGCACCACCATCACCAGTCACCACCATGTGCTGCTAAACCACCATCGCATTAGCATTGACCACCAGGGTGGCGGCCAGATCAATCAAATCTTCAGGTGATCCTTTCAATTGACTTGCTCACTGCCAGCTCATCACCAACAGCCTCGCCATTGATCACCTGCACAACTCATCGACGACGCACCTACTAGTCACTGGTTTTGCCAGTTCATCTGAAGAATTTTGCCAAATCAAAACACAAAGAACATAAAAACACAATTCAAAGCAATTAAAAATAATGCCTACGTAAAACCATATCTATAATGTTAAACACTACGATATTGCAATAAATCTAGATCGGAGCCTCACCGTCGCCATTCACAGAGCGCAAAGCCTTCCTTAACCATCTCGCTGGGCGGTGGGAGGACCAGCCCATCCGAAGCGAAAAGTCCATCAGTATCCTCACCGAGATCGTACGCCTTCTCGTTCCCGTTCGATATTGGCACAATCGAGATGAACGAGGTAGACCCGTCGCCTAACATGATTTTGAGGACCAGATATGCACAACCTGACCCACCGGCGTAGACCGTCGCCGACCACCACTTGGGCCACACCACCCACCGCGATAACACACCAGTTCCACTAACTGGTCGTCCAATACTAACCGCCATTCACCCTTGCCGCTCCGTCATTCTCTCATAAGAAAAGCAAGAAAATAGGACAGCATGTTGGAAAATAGGGCAAAAGGCTTTTTGGGTATATCATATTAAATTTATGTTGCCCTAAAATTTTTTGACGGATCCTTAATGGAAGTGGGTTTTATATAAAACAATGACAAACCACAAGGGTCAGAGAGTCATAAAAATACTTAGTAGGCGCCGTGTGTAGTTTAGACCAAATCTCAGGGGTGCCGTATGTAATTTATTCTGAATTTATTCACATCAAGTTTGTTTCCGAGTAGGAATTAAACTGATTGACTTTACACAAATCCGAAACTGGAAAGGAGATGAACTTGATATCAGGTTAACATAAAGCCAGGTCAGCTCTAATTAATTGTAAAGCTCTGGCCAATGCAAACCACCCTTTTTTCTCTTTCTAGCTGTATATGTAAAGAGTAATTTGTTTATGCAGTCATTAGCTTAAAGGCTGCCCAGAAAAAGGAAGAGAACATGAACTCGTCTCTCTTTAAAATACTTGCAGTCATCACCATCATCACCGTGATCTTCCTCGTAACTTCACTGAGCTACGTCCAACTACTGCAATTTGAGGAACTGCGCAGTTTTCAAGAATCGGAAGAAGAGGGAGATGGCACCGGTCCCGTCTTCAAGAACTGCGCACTAAGACTACTTGTACCTCCAAGACCTGTGTCCAACCACTGCAAGACCATGGTAAGCCAAATCTGTGAAGCTTGGCGTTGCACCAACATTCGGCCAGGCCACTGCCCCAGGTTTGTAGAATACCTAAAGTTGTTAGATACGTTAAAGGGCAGATTTGGAGCGTTTGCGGAAAAGTACTGCGTTTGTGCAGAGCTTTGTTACAACCGTACGCCAACCGAACGGTATCAGCGTTTCATGCCAACCCCTAAATTTTGCAACCGAAGCTGCAATCGTGATGCGTATAAGAGGTATTGATTTTACATACATGATCTTACATACAGGATTTCTGTTCTTTTTCTGTATAAAGTCATGATTTGAGATCGAATTTTCTTCATGAGAAAATCTTACAAAAAGTGCGATGGTTTGGATTTCGATTACGTAACAGGGTTGATGAACGCAACCAGCTTATTCCTAGGTTGACGGAGGGTGCTTCAAACACATGCAGCATTAACCGTATATAGCCTTTTTGTTTGGCCAAGGTCGTTTCCATTTTTTGAACCCTTGACAATCATGTCACAGTGGAGAAACTTCATTGTTGCGTCGTGTGGCAATTTTGTTTATTACAAAGTTTAGGATGCCATTCTTTCTCATAAAAATATTCGGTACTCTTCCTAGGAAAGCCATTCATACGGTGAAAGAAACTTAGAACACAAATAGAATGAAGTATGTCTATGTCTATGTCTATGTTGTGTTTTGTGTTTTATTTTTTTTCATTCCTATTTACTTTCTCTTATTTGCAGTGGCAATATCACCGCAGGACTAGAGGCTGTCACATCGAAATGGTGGTGGGAGAAGCGGCTGCGGAGAGAGCACCACCGCTTCAAAAAGCCACTGGCAGAGCAATAAGGATAGAAACAAAATAAGGATAGAAAAGACCAGAAAAAGCAACTGCAATCACGGCTGAATGTCATGTCATCAGCAGCTCCCATCTATGTTACTTGGCATTCTAACTCGATTTCAATGGCACGAAATATTTACACTCGACGTAAAGTACTGTACCATCTTAAGGCTTGTCATTAGTGCTTTTGGTTCCATTGTTGCAAGCATCCTAAATTTGCAATTGTTTCGTAACGGAAGAATATGTCCACGACTTTCGTTGATTCTTCGTTTTGCAGCTGCTTATGTTGGAATGCATATGCAATTACCCATTTTCATTTGACCGCAGACGCCTGTTAATTTCAAACAAATCGCTGCATTAACAACGTCATATATCTTTTTTGCTAATTCAAATCTAGTTGAAACTAAAAACAAGACATGTAGGATGCGTCGTGCACTCGTGTGTGTGAAGTTTTCAAAAAAAATTTTTGCTTCCTAGCTTAGAGTCTACAAGAAAATCAAGTGGGAAGATAGTTCTACAGATTAATTACTAAAAGAAAACATATATAGTCGTTTTGCAAAATAGGGCAAGAAAAAGATTTTGATCCTCATGATGCCAAGAAAAAAGATTATGATCAACTTATAAGGACCTCTAATGCCAATAAATTTTTTTGCTTCCTAGCTTAGAGTTTACAAGAAAATGAGGTTGGAAGATAGTTCTACAGGTTATTGACTAAAGGAAAACATATATAGTCGTGTTGCAAAAATAGGGCAAGAAAAAGTAGGGGCGAGTTAAATGATGGTTTATTTTGGTCCTCATAATGCCAAGAAAACGATTGTGATCAAACTTATAAGGACCCCTAACTACAAAAACATACAAAGATCCATTTTTGCGCTATCTATCTTATCTAGGTTTCTTAGTTTGTTATCAGCCACTCGCGTAGGCGGTTTCTACCTATAAGTTTATGGAACATTGATAAAGATCTGGGTTTGTTATCCTGTGTTTAGTTGGGAGTTGGTGGAACATCACTTTAGTTTTGGCTATGTGGGCATTGGTTTTTGTGTACCAATTTTGTATTTTCATTTCAATTATATCAATAAATTGATGCCTGTTTGGAGCTTACTGATCCAGAGAAAAGAACTATATACAGGGTTTTCTTGTTCTCAGAGAACCCCTACATGTCTGGAAAGAAGGGTACTCTCAGAAACCCTAAAAGACTACTTTTATAACAAGTTAGGGGGCAGGTGGAATGATGGTTATATTTATAAGGATCACTTTACTGTTAAATACGTTAGCCAAATGGCTTAGATAAAGATGATGATTAACCTTACCTAAGAACTGGTCTACGTTATAAAGGTAATGATCAAGCTTCCAACTTGAACAATATAGTCTTCACTCTTGAAACTGAGAACCACATGCAAAGACTCCCCACATGGGCGCATATAAAAAGACCATTACCCTTAGCTCATTAACACAATACAGTACACACTAATGGCTTTCTCCCAAACGATGCTACGCTTGGCAGTACTACTACTCATGATTTCCTTCTCTTTAAGTAATCGTCCTGATCAAAATTCTATACCTACGTCCATGCCACCCCTTCTCTATCCTCGCAAAAATATAAGCTTCACAGCACATCTTATCCACCGCACTTCTCCCGAGTCTCCATTCTACGATCCCAAGGCCAAACACGGCGATCTTATTAGAGATGGTATTCATACTTCTTTGGCTCGAGCACATTTTTTGGGCAGAAGTACGTCAGTGCAAGCAGAATCACTCATATATGCTCGATCTCCTGTTAGGATAATTGGCATAGACTTTGTCATGAGCTACAGCATTGGTACCCCACCTGTCAAAACATTTGGAGTCGCTGACACCGGCAGTCATATAATTTGGTTGCAGTGTCAGCCATGCAGGCACTGCTACAAGCAAAGCATTCCCTTTTATAGTCGTTACAAATCTTCGACATACAAAAGCATTCCTTGTGGACCTAGATGTGAGTCAGTTGACGCTACAAAATGCTCCAAGTCAATTTGGGGGGAAACATGTAGCTACCACGCCGATTACATAGATAAGTCCTCTTCTAAAGATGATCTCTCTACAGAGACTATTACTTTAGCCGATAACGGCATCAACGGAGAAACCATCCTCGAAGACATGATTTTTGGATGCGGCACTGAAAACGTGGATAAAGATACCAAACCACCAGGTGTGATTGGCTTAGGTAATCGCACCTCTTCATTGATTGGACAGCTAGCATATCCTCAATTTTCGTACTACGTATTTACCAATAGCAGTGGTACTCATGGGTGGATTCATTTTGGGTTACTGGCGACGACTTCTGGACCTACAACACCATTAGTACCCAATGATTTTGGTCACTACCACTTAAGCCTGAAAGGTATCTCGGTCTCTGGCCAAGATGTATACTACGACTATATGGACTATTACCAAGGTCCAGAATATGAAGTAGAATTCGCGATTGATACAGGTACGCTGTATACTGTACTTGATATGCCAATTTATAACGCTTTAAGAAGTAAGATTATCGACGAAGTACTTGATGAAGAACCACAGGCATATAAAGAGACTGATCATGATATTAGTTTTGAGCTTTGCTACAAATACGTTCCGGACTCGCCAGAAATAGAGTTTCAGTTTGCTAACAAAATGCAGCTAATGCTGTGCAAAAGTAACACTTGGGTCAAAGTTCCTAATGGACTGCACTGCTTAGCCATTTTGAAAGCGTCCGTAGGGATATCAGTTCTTGGCATGTACCAGCAGAGGCACCTTCAAGTTGGATATGATTTGAGCATCAACCAGGTTACCATGTATTACAAAGTACCTTGTCCAGATAATATCGAGTAGGATTTGATGTTCCTTTCATTCTTGTTTATACTCGACTAAAGTCATGGAATACATTGTTGTTGAATCAATTAGCGGATAGTTCTACTCATTCAGAAGACATGTCGAAAGCATGAACAACAAAATGTAGGCACATTTCATTTGATCGCGAAATCATGTAATGAATTGTTTTTCCTTTCATTCTATTCTATACTCCACTAAAATCATGTAATAAATTGTTGTTGAATTAATTAGCGGATAGTTCTACTCATTCAGAAGACATGTTGAAAGCATGAACACCAAAATGTAGGCACGTTTCGTTTGATCGCAAAATCATGTAATGAATTGTTTTTCCTTTCATTCTATTCTATACTCCACTAAAATCATGTAATAAATTGTTGTTGAATTAATTAGCGGATAGTTCTACTCATTCAGAAGACATGTTGAAAGCATGAACACCAAAATGTAGGCACGTTTCGTTTGATCGCAAAATATTTTCCGGAACAATAGAGTTGCCTTATGAATAAAATAAGCTACGGCATTATTGTCGATCAACATCGAGACGCACTTCGGTTTACGTTTGAAACCAATTTGCTGATGATGGTTGAGGGGGGAACTTCAGTTTTTTTTATCATTTTTCCTAAATCTCCATAAAAATTCTTATGGCTCGATTCAAACAGGACCATGACATCATTCTTCGTACTTTTTTCTTCTAACTGAGCTGTAGTAATCACTGCCCTTGATTTTATATGTATGATATTGGTATGTTATCAAGTACTCCTTTGGTCCCTAAACCGGTTATACTAGCCCTTTGTAGTTATTAGTTTCTTTTTGTGTTAGAGGAGTTAAAAATCAATATCAATATCAATATAAATATCAATCAATTAATATCCATAAATATTGATATCAATATCAATCAATCAATGAATATCAATATTGATTAATCTATATCAATATAATAACTATATAAAAGACGAGTTCTTTTCTGGAATTTTGTCACTTGTCCATTTTTTATTCTCAGTTCTGGTGAAGTTTCAGATTACCTTAATTTTGGACTTCTAATATATTTATTTAGTCTCAGCTTACCTTGAATAGATTCATAATCCATTCTTATTTCCAATGTAATAATCACTGTTAGAACACGCAAAACTAAAGGACAAAAGTATGGTTAGTGATGAAATTAGTGATGCAAATGTTTTTTGTGGTGAAGTCTCAGGTTGCCTATTTAGACTCCTAATCTATTTATTTGTTATCTCCAATGTTAATATTATAATTAGAACGTGCAAAACTAAACGACAAAAGTATGGATAGTGACAAAATTAGGGACGCAAAATAAAAAATCCTACCATCAGTCACTAAAGGCATGCAAAAACGTCACTTTTCTTTATATTGTACTGCAATTTCTCACTAAATGAGAGTTATAGCTTTGATACAAACTTAGATGAAGCCAAAGTTTATCGTAACCTTAGTCAAAGAAAAACTCTATCTTCATTCACTAAAAATCAAAGTAACATTAAATTAGTGTTTTGGGACACCTTTGGATTTATATTTGGCAATAGACTTCAATTTTTACCACTTCACCTACTCTTATGTAGCTAATATATGAAATTAAAAAAGAAATTATGGGCTTTAGTTACACTTTTGTAAACATTTGAAACCAAAAAAATATTCATGGGCTTTTGTTACACTTTTATGTGCATTACGGAATTGATCGATATATTTCTCGAAACAAACGAAAAGGGGTAGGCGTAACGAATTACCATCCTGGACCAATAGGGAAATCCCAATTCATTTGGGGATATCTCTTTAAGAAGCTGTTAATAAATTGGGTCAATGGACCCATTATCCGCCCACTAACAGATAATGTGTATTTGTTAGTCTGGATAATTACAGTTAATTAGAGGATATTTATCTCCTAAGTGTTTGAGGTAAATACATCTTTATCTCCTAAGAGTTGGAGGTAAAGCCAGTCTCTAATTGTATCTCTATATAAAGGCTAGAGATATCCCAATAAATAAAGGAAGTCATAGCAATAATCCCTCTCTCTATAGCACTCTCTCTAGAGCAATCACCAAGCTCTAGGATTTGGTTCGTGGACGAAGAACTCGACTCTAGTAGCCGTTTTCGTACCTGCGAAAAAGATCAAGCGCGTTGGAGGCTCGTAACAACAAGGATCCTACGTCGGAATTTTCGAAGACTTCGTACGGTATGTTTTCGAACCCATTACGTGTTACGTGGTAGCACGATAATTGTTGTAATCGTTTCAACATTGGTATCAGAGCATGATTACTTGTTGATTCGCCTTTAACATGCTAGATTAAATAATGTGCATGTTACGATTTTTTCCGGATACATGAATGAGACCCATTATTAAAATTCGAAATTTATTGAGCATGTTTTTCTGAAAAATAATTAGATGTTTTTGTTCTCCTATGGTTGAGGATGAACTCCATAAAATTTCGTGATTTTTGGATGCATGATTTGTGAGAAATCACGATTTTATTTTTCAAGAAAACTGTGGTTTTTTCGAGTTTTGGGACTCAAATTCGGAGTATGATATTCTGTTTTTATCATGATCGGTTGGTACATAATTAATCTATGTTGTATAAGCTTTCCAACGATATATCGTACGCATTATTTGGCTTAAAAACGAGAGAGATATGGCATCCCGAAGTTGGCATCGCGACATGGCGGCGCTGAAAAAATTAGGGTTTTCCTACGAAGATGATGAACAGTGCACAAACCCTGACACGTGTCACGCGCCGATTGAGCCACGCGCATGACTAAGTCACACGCCACTCGCTGACACGCGCCCCACGCGCCGAACGTGAGCCAAGCCACGCCCTGGAGCCGCGCACACGCATCCACGCGCCAGCCGTGGCTGAGCCCAGGCGTGCAACGCGCCCACGCGCTCTCACTCGCCAGCAAGGAGTCGTCGACGAGCCCACGCGCTCCACGCGCGCGTGCTCCCACGCGCCTGCTCCAAGAATCTTCTGCGCTGTCCCACGCGCACGGCGGCGCGTGGAGGCGCGTGCAGGCTGGTTTTTGGCCGGTGATCGTCACCGCCGGCGAGTGGAGCCTTGTCATGCCTTCTGAAAATTTTCAATGGTGCTGAATTACCTTTATACCCTCTGTGTGTGTTCTGTTTAATTTTTAAACGACTTTTTCTATGAAAAATTAACTTTAAAATTTTGTTTTATACACACAGAATTTTTATTTAATTTCAGAGGGCATATTAAGGATAAATTTACTGTTTGCCAATTTTTTAGGATTTATCTCTCAGTTTTTGGTCATTTGTGAGTATTTTTGTGGTACTTTTGTGGTTCCCAAAAATACGAATAATGCGTAAATATTATTTTTTGCACTTCGTGAGTAGCAATAAATATTTTTGGAGAGTTATATGACATAGATAAATTATGTCTAATTTGTTACATGTTTGCCTTGATTTGTGTTATGGTTTAAATATACTTTTGAGGTATATTTGTTGGGTTTTTGGTAAATCCACACTTTTAAACCATTTATATTTTCAAGGCCCTTGTCGCCCGTTTTCCTTGGGAGGAGAATGTGGCCTATTCATCCATTTTATTACCCTGTAACTTCTTATTTGAGTATGCTAGTTTTAGGTTAAATGGATGGATATTAGATTGGCATTCTAAAGAAACTTATGTTTAATGTGTTTACTCTTGCTTTAAGAAAATTCTTTTGAGAATAATGTGCTGTGCGGCATCTCCATTTGTTTTATTGGAGTAGTTTGTAGTAGGATTCTCAAAGATGTTGTATTCTGCTATTTCCCTGTATATTTCGAGAAAGCCTTGTACGGGGATGTAATTTCGCACGCACATTATTCAAACCAGAATTTTCTTAGCATAAGTTATTAGAATGCCAATAGGGCTCAATGGAGTCCTTGCAAATTTAATTGCATGGTGCAATTTTATATTGTTCTAAATTATCATGTGGATGATTTATTATATTGTGGCTTATATGATGATGAAATTTATTGCGAAAAATTACTTGAAAAATATTTTTCCCAACTCACATACATGGGAGATGATTACGAGCTTAGCAGATTTTCGATTTCATGATGTGAGGAAGGATTATGTTTTTCATTTGAATTTTTTGAAATAAATAGAAGGATGTATAATTAATGTCTTTTCCTTGCGCAATCTAATGTAGTGAATATAATGGCCACCAAGAATGTCATAGCTGATCTCGTTAAGGGTGAAAAACTTAACGGAGATAATTATGACGTTTGGCACAAAAAGATGAAATTCATGCTGAACGAACAAGAGCTCGAGGAGCACTTGACCAAGGAGATGGTCGCGCCAACTGAGGCGCAACCCCTAAGAGACCACACTGCCTACCAGAAATGGAATCAGAAAGATCGTAGTGCGCGCTACACCTTGTTGAGCAGCTTGCAAAATGATCTAATTGGGCAGTATGATGAACTTCCAACTTGCAAAGCTTTATGGGATCAGCTCAAGTTTTCTTTTGGTGGAACCTCAACTACGCGGCTTCGTAGCCTTGTGATTAAGTTTGAGGAGTACACAAAAGACCCTAAACATACCATGAGTGAACATCTAAGGATGATGTCCAATATGATTGGTAAGCTAAGGGATGCTGGCCATGCGCTCACAGATGAGCAGCAAGTCAGAGCTGTCATAAGGTCCCTTCCTGCCTCGTGGGCCAATATGAAACAGATATTGACCCACAGTGAAAACATCAAGAACTTTTCTGATGTTTCACAGCATGTCATCCTTGAGGACGAGACTCGAGATACTGACAAGACCCTTGCTTATGTCGCCCAAGGGGGATCGCGCAATGCAAATGGCAAGCGCGAAAGACAAAGTAAGAAAGGTAAGAAAGGCGAGGCTAGCACTTCTGCGCCAAAGGAAGGAAAAATGAAGAAACGCAAGAGAGGAAAACGTGGTGGGAAAAAGGATCTGTCTAAAGTTAAATGCTTCAACTGTCAACAGAAAGGACACTTCGCTCGTGATTGCACTGAGCCGAAGAAGGTACTTTCAGAATCTCTCTCTCAGTTATATGTTTCCTCACATGTGATGGTTGCTCATTCCCAACCTGTGTGGTTTGTGGATACAGGTGCAACAAAACATGTAGCACGTGATCGAGAGGGGTTCGTAGATTATCACCGGATTCCAGCGGGTAGCAAACATATCTTCATGGGAAACAATAGTTCCGAAGAGGTGCTAGGGGTTGGTTCTTACCAGCTCAAGTTGCGCACTGGGCGCACATTGATTCTTGAGGATGTGCGATATGCACCCACTGTTCGGCTTAATCTACTTTCAGTTACTGCTTTATTAGACAGTGGTTTTTCCTTTATTTTTAGGGGTAATAAGTTGGACATTTTTTTGGATGATGTTTTGTTCGGACATGGTTTTCGCATGGATAGTCTTTTTCAATTGGATTTAATTGATTCTCAGTCTTCTTATTCTTATGTGGTGAATGATAATATTGTGAATGATTCTACCACCTGGCATGCAAGACTGGGCCACATAGGCCAAGATAGAATGACTCGTTTGGCTAGAGAAGGCCTTTTAGGCCCACTCGCAAAAGTCAATCTACAAACTTGTGAGGCTTGTTTGGCCGGTAAAGCATGCAGGAAGCCTTTTGGAAAGGCTGTGAGAGCAACTCAACCACTTGAGCTAGTTCACTCTGATATATGCGGACCTATGAGTGTAAAGGCACGCCATGGCGCCTCTTATTTCCTTACACTGATAGACGATTATACGCGATATGGTTATGTGTATCTGATATCTCACCGCTACGAAGCTTTGGACTGTTTCAAACGCTTTGTAGCTGAGGTTGAGAATCAGAAAGAGAAGAATTTAAAAACTCTTCGCACTGACCGAGGACGCGAATATTTGTCAGATCACTTCAAGAAGTTTTGTGAGGAAAAGGGGATACGCAGGCAACTTACTATTCCTAATACTCCACAACAAAATGGTGTTGCGGAAAGAAGGAATAGAACATTGTTAGACATGGTTAGGTCTATGATGGCGCAAGCAAACCTTCCTATATCTTTTTGGGGGGATGCCCTTTTGACTGCAGCCTATATACTTAATCGTGTGCCTTCACAGTCAGTCAAATCCACCCCTTATGAGCTTTGGAATGACCAAAAGCCAAATTTGGATAACTTGCGCCCATGGGGCTCAGCAGGTTATGTTCACAGTACTTCTCATAAGTATGGGAAACTAGGGCCTAGAGCAAAGAAGAGTATCTTTCTAAGGTATTCTGAAAACTCTAAAGGTTATGTAATGTATGGTGAACATCCAAATGGTGGAAGGACTGAAATAGAGTCTCGTGATGTCGATTTCATAGAGAGTGATTTTCCTAGCATTGGAGATGCGAGTAAGAATCTTGACCTCTATGAGTTAGAGGAGGTTGAACCCACTTTACCATCTTCAAGCGAAGGTGGGGAATTAGTTCCTCATCCGGTTGTCGCTGAAGATAGTGTAAGTGACCTTCAACCTAGTGGGAGTATCCCAGACAGTGGGAGCACACCACAAGGACCATTAGGTCAACAAGATTCTCAACTGCGTAGAGGTGCACGAGGAAGAGTTCCACGTCGTCGTTTTGAGATTGACGGAGAAATTCTTATGTGCACTCCAAATGATGAAGACGAGCCTACTTCTGTGGAAGAAGCCTTATCTTCATCTGCTAGAAATGAGTGGATGGCTGCAATGAAGGATGAGTTAAGCTCAATGGAAAAGAATCGAGTCTGGGAGTTGATTGACCTTCCGCCAGGGCGCAAGACTATTGGAAACAAGTGGGTTTTTAAAGTCAAACGCAAGGTAGATGGGTTAATCGACAAGTATAAGGCACGTCTTGTGGCGAAAGGCTATACCCAACTGCGGGGTGTGGACTATGAAGATACTTTCTCCCCAGTGGTGAGATTTGCTTCAATTCGTCTGATCCTAGCTATTGTCGCCCAGCAGGATTTAGAACTTTTTCATATGGATGTTAAGACTGCGTTTCTCAATGGAGAACTAGACGAAGAGATTTATATGGCTCAACCCGAGGGTTTTGAAGTCAAAGGACATGAGCGCGTCTCAAACAATCGTCTAGGCAGTGGTACTTTAGGTTTCATCATGCCATTACCTCTATAGGTTTTGAAATGATTGAACAAGACCATTGCGTTTACGTAAAACGATCCAAGAAAAATATTCTAATCCTTTCTTTGTATGTGGATGACATTCTTTTAGCTGGGAATGACATGAGTTCCATTGTCGCCACTAAGCAGTGGCTGTCCTCAACTTTTGAGATGAAGGACATGGGAGAAGCTAATTATGTGCTCGGAGTTAAAATCATACGTGATCGTCCAAAGAGACTTCTCGGTTTGTCTCAAGAGACATATATCAAGAAGGTCATTGAACGATTCTGTATGCATAACTCAAAACCCATAGACACTCTAATGGACAAGGCGTGTACTTTAACAACAGACCAATGCCCAAAGAATGATGAGGAAAAGAATCGGATGTCCAAAGTGCCTTACGCGGCTGCAGTTGGGAGTCTGATGTACGCTATGTTGTGTACGCGTCCAGACATCTGCTTTGCCGTTGGAATGGTGAGTCGTTATCAGAGTAATCCTGGACCCGCTCATTGGAATGCGGTGAAGAGGATCCTTCGATACTTGCGTGGAACCGCTGATCTCGTCCTGTGTTATCATGGTGGAGACTTGAGACTGAGAGGATACAGCGATGCTGATTGGGGCGCTGATAGAGATGAGCGCATATCCACTTCGGGTGGAGCTATCTCTTGGCACAGCAAGAAAAAGTCTTGCATCGCCCTATCCACGATAGAGTCGGAGTATGTTGCTTGTTCAGCAGCAGTCCAGGAAACTGTTTGGTTGAGGTCATTCTTACAGGCTCTAGGGGTTACAGCTCATGCAGATGAGTCTGTCACTGTTCACTGTGTCAATACAGCTACCCTAGATTTTGTAACGGACCCCAAATATCAAACACATAGGCCTTCGTTATCACTTCATTAGAACTTTAGTTGCGCAAGGAGAGGTGTCCATGAAACATATACCTACTGGCAGAATGGTGGCTGATCCTTTGACCAAGCCCATTGCTAGAGATGTTTTCCTTTCTCACATTAGGAGTATGGGACTCCGTAGGTTTTGACATGTTTATGGCATCTTATGTGCTTGACATTTATTATATTAAATTTTCGTTCCTTGATTTGAGTTTATTATGGAATGAATGAATAATCTTTGTGATTACATATACATCCTTGTTGAGAGTGTCACCAGGCTCGAATTGACCCACTCACACGGGTAATTCACCTTGGCGCTAAGATAGCGAGCAAGATGAGACATAATTGTCTTAAGCGCCAAGTGGGCGAATAAGATGATACAGCTTATAAAGCAAACATGTCGCCTTAGTTGGAGCTAAGATGAGACCTAATAAATGTAGGTCGATCATAGAGTATCTCCACAACTCTATGTAGCCTGTTTACAGCCGAATGTGAGATTTCAGGCAGGCACTATGAGAGTGACTGGGCTGAAAAACTCAGGTTAGGCGCTTGTACAGCGACTAGACTTAGATTCGTATGGCGTATTTATTATACATTTATGTGACACGCCCTTGAGGGTTACGCCATAGCATGCAAATCATACTGCATGTGCTAAATGCAGACCGACAGTGGGAGTGACGAATGAATCCCTGCTTCGTCACTGTGTGAGCCACTTGGATCAAAATTTTTGATCATATAGGTACCCTTTTCACCTTAGACTATGTCATGAAGAGGATACTCAATGTCGCTACTTTAGCATGTACCCTTGGATCATGGATGATGCGGTCTCGCGGGGCATGTCTAGGAAAGCGGTTGGGTCTAATTGGAATGACATGAGGGCTTTGGGAAGAAAGTTCAATATTACATCATGTTGTGTGATTCATAGCCCGGGCGACTTTGTCGATTTTCGTTTCGATATGAGTCATGAATACATAACATATGAGAGGTTTAACACTGCTCATTATGAGGGATTTGAGAGTGTTTAATCTGGTGTAGTTGAACTATCTGGGGTACATACGAGATTTATTGGAGTGATGTATTGTGTTAGTTTGGTGATAACTTAATACAATACTCCTCAACTGGACATCCTTTCTCGTAGGTCGCACGTTCCATTTCCTGTATGAGGAGATGAGTGGACGAGAGATAAAGAGGGACTACGATTTATTTGCCCTGTGTGTGGGCGAGTGGGAGCTGTTAATAAATTGGGTCAATGGACCCATTATCCGCCCACTAACAGATAATGTGTATTTGTTAGTCTGGATAATTACAGTTAATTAGAGGATATTTATCTCCTAAGTGTTTGAGGTAAATACATCTTTATCTCCTAAGAGTTGGAGGTAAAGCCAGTCTCTAATTGTATCTCTATATAAAGGCTAGAGATATCCCAATAAATAAAGGAAGTCATAGCAATAATCCCTCTCTCTATAGCACTCTCTCTAGAGCAATCACCAAGCTCTAGGATTTGGTTCGTGGACGAAGAACTCGACTCTAGTAGCCGTTTTCGTACCTGCGAAAAAGATCAAGCGCGTTGGAGGCTCGTAACAACAAGGATCCTACGTCGGAATTTTCGAAGACTTCGTACGGTATGTTTTCGAACCCATTACGTGTTACGTGGTAGCACGATAATTGTTGTAATCGTTTCAACAGAAGCTTTATACCGGCATTGAAGATGTTGAAGTCCAAGTGATAAAAACCACATCCGAACTATGGAATCATGTTAGTAGTAAGAGTTGAAGTCCAAGTGATAAAAATCACATCCGAACTATGGAAGCACGTTAGTGGTAAGAAAAAAAAAAGAAAAAGAAAAGTAAAACCAATGTCAATATAGATCAATATAAAACCTGTAAACTAAACGAAAAAATTAGGATAAGCGACAAATTTAGTGATGCAAAATTAACGCTCTTAGTATTAATTAGTCGCTAAAGGTATGGAACAACGTCGCTATCAATATGTTGTGATGCCATCTAATTTTTCTTGCTAAATGGAATGTTGCAGCTCGCTACAACCTTGGTTTGAACCAAAACTTAATGTTACCTTAGTCCAAGAAAAATTATGTCTTTGTTCACTAAAAATCAAAGTAACATTTAGTAATTTGGGACACTTATGACTGATATTTTGCGGTGGACTTAATTTTTTACCGCTTTTATAGTTGCGTCCCTAAATATGAAGTTCAAAAATATTCATGGGCTTCTATACGTATTATTCTTACAATAATTTGGACATCTTATTAGTGTTATGATTAATCTAAACATAGTCCGATAGCTAAATGGATGGCAATCTGGATTTTATTTAATGGAAAGAGGAGCTCCTACCTAGTGGCAATCTGGATTCAATGATCGTTGAGTGAACGGAGTCAAGTTAGTAGCCGGCTTGAGAAATGCGAAACCTTACGTGGCGAAGAAAGGGATGAGTGCCGCTTGACTATACAGGCATTTGTCGAAGCTGGTCGAATAGGGAAAATAACGAGAGTTGAGATCCATCGCCAACCTGGGGTTAGGTGGACTTATCCAACATTGCTTGTTTTCTAATCCATTTATTATTGTTATGAAGGTTTGGCCTTCTTATCATTATTATTGTTCATCTGAATTTTAGTTCACTAATTTTTGTTACAATAATTTGGATTTCTTATTATTATTACACTTAATTTGGACTTCAAATACAATCATTATTGTTATGAGGGTCGATTACATTCGGCACCTTCAAGTTTTCACGTAATAACTCTCTACACTGCAAAGTTATTTTTTGTTATCTAATACTCTAAATTTTTCATAAGTGTGGTACATAACACCCTCCGTCCAAATTCCAGTCAAATCCCGGACAAAAAAATTAAGGCTAATTCCAAAACTATACCCTCAAGTTTACCTCAAGTACAATTTTAATACCCATGTTTGAAGACGTGTCAAAGAAGTATCCAACTTTGAAAAAGCATACCAAATTAGTATCTCGACTGACGGACGATAGATGCCGTTAAAAAATCAGAGGGGTAAGACTGTCATTATTAAAAAAAAGATATAAAGTATGTCATGTGGCCGTGTGACTGTCCTTTTTTTATATTTCCATGGTATTTAGATTTCCAATATACTTTTTTATATTTTCAATACAAATTGATTTTTTTCCTCTCTCCTCTTCTTCTTCTTTTTCTTTCTTTCTTTCTCTTTCTCACATGGAGACCCATTACCCAGTGTTTCTCTCTATTTTCTTCTTCTCTCACTACAAGAAAATCTACTTTTAGCGACGGAAATTTTCATCGCTAAAAGTGGGTATTCCGTCAGGAAAACTTTTAGCGACGGACTATCCATCACTAAATGTCCGTGGGTGAAAACCCCGTTACTAAAAAATTAGCGACGGAATTTCGTAATCCGTCGGCAAAAATTTAATATTAATGACGGAATTAATTATTAAAAGTTATTTTTTACATTTTGTGTAATTTTTAAATTTTTGAAAAAAAAAACTTTTAGCGATGGTATTTCCATCACTACAAGTCCGTCGCAAAAGTCTTTATGAACATTAATTTTGTCGCTAAAAATATGTCTCTAAAATGGTTTATTGATCTGTAGGAACTTTTAGTGACGAAAATCCGTTGCTAAAATTTAAAAAAAAAACTATTTTTTAAATTTTGTTATTTTTTATAAATTCAAACCTGTTTCAAACATTCTTTAAACTAAGATTCATCCTTTACCAAATTTGAAGTAATACAAATAAAGTTTAAATCATATACACCGTCAACTAACATTAAATACAACAAATTACATGTACAATTGATCATATTGTACATATCCTAAAAACAAAATTACTAGTTTCATTGAAACAAAAAAATATATAAAACAAGATCCTTGCTTCCCAAAATTGTTACTTGTTTCTCTTTATCGATCACAACCTGAAAAGGAGCAACAATTGTACAAATTCATTTACAATGAACAAAATGAATAGAAAACTACATGTTAAATTTCAACCAAAAATCCAGTCAAAATCAGCTGCAAGAAATTATGCAAAAATCATCGAACCGTGCAATTGTTCTTCCTATTCTGCAATCTGCGTAGTCCACTGTGCACCCTTCAAACCCCTTCTGACCTTCTTCATTTTCATTAATTTCTAATCACCCTTAAGCCCTCAGGGCTTCAAATCAATTAAAGGAGGAGGAATTAAAGAGAGAACTTACTGTTGGAGGAGAGAACCGAAATATACTGACACGGAGGAGTCGTCGCTCACTCGCTGCCGCCGGCCGATGGATCTGGACTAGAGACTGGAGAAAGATGTGAGAATGGACGCCGGTGGATCTGGACTGAAAGTGGTCATCGACTCGCTGCCGCCACTGGCAGTCGCATTCTCACAGAGGTAAGATAAAGATGCGAGAGTGAGAGAGTCGGTGGATTGTGAACACAGAGAGATGCGAGACTGAGAGTGAGAGAGAACACGAGGAGAAAAGTGAGCGACGGGGAGAATAAGAATCAGAAAGAGAAAAAAATAGGGTTTCTTGGTTTTAATATATAGATTTGTACCGACGGACACAATCCGTCGGTAAAAATCAGTCTCTAAAACCTTTATTAATTTTTTTTCCTCAGGAAAAAATATGAAATTAATGATTTTTTTTAAAATACATTTAGCGACGAAAATTCCGTCGCTAATTGTCCGTCGGTAAAAGTCCGCCGCTAAAAATCTTTACCGACGGAACATTTCATCGGCATAGATCTTTAGCGACGGACTTTTACCGACAGAACATCTATTGCTAAAAGGTACTTTTAGCGAAGGATTTTGTTCCGTCTCTAAAAGTCCGTCGCTAAAAGGTCATTTTCTTGTAGTGTCTTCCCCCCTCCCTCCCTCCCTCCCTCCCTCTCACTCACACACACACACACATGTAGACCCACACCCACATGGAGAAAATTTTGTATCTTCTGGGAGTTAGCCTACTGGAGGACGCTCGTTATCCGAAACAACATGGATGTGATGCATATTGAGAAGAACGTTTTTGATAATGTGTTCAACACAGTGATGAATGTCAAGGGCAAATCGAAAGATCACCTTAAAGCGAGAAGGGATCTACAACAGTTGGGTGTACGCCGTGAATTGCATCCTTGGACAGTCAGTGGAAGGACCATACTTCCGAAAGCACCTTACTGTCTAGACAAGAAACAAGTGGAGAAGGTCTGTCAGTGGGTTAAGAATTTGAAGCTTCCGGATGGGTTTGCGTCCAACATATCTCGTTGTTGCAATGTATCGGAATGCAAGTTCCAAGGGATGAAGAGTCACGACTGCCACGTATTCATGGAGAGATTCATTCCTATTGCCTTCCGGGGACTGTTGCCACGGGTTGTTTGCGAGACTTTGACTGAATTATCTCATTTCTTTCGAGATATATGCTCTTCTACGATCCGGGTGAGTAACATGGAAGTGCTTGAGAAGAACATTGTGGTGACGATTTGCAAGCTGGAGAAAATCTTCCCACCTTCGTTCTTTGATTCAATGGAGCATCTGCCTGTTCACTTGGCATATGAAGCTAAGATGGGTGGACCTGTGCAATATCGGTGGATGTATCCCTTCGAGAGGTAATCCTTAAATTGTTACAGTTGTTCGTTTACACTTAATGCGACATCTGTTATCATTGATATTCCACCTAACTCGATTCGCTAAACTTCTAGGTTCATGTTCCATTTAAAGAAAAAAGTCCGTAATAAGGCTCGGGTTGAAGGCTCAATTGCGGAGGCTTACGTAACGGAAGAACTTGTAAACTTTTGTAGTCAATATTTCGGGCCTAATGTTGGTACGAGGTTAAATCAACTAGGCCGAAATGATCCCGGAGCAAGCACAAATTTGGAAGGGCAATTGTCAATATTCAAGCAGCCAGGGAGTCCGTTCGGCCGAACGTATACTCGATGGCTAACAGATGAAGAGTACAGTGCTGCAACAATATATGCCCTTCTAAATTGTGATGAAGTTTCGGCATTCGTTGAGTAAGTTAAAGTCTTAATTCACTTACATTGCTGTACATAATTGAAAGTGTGTGTTAAGCGAGTTAAATGCATATTGGTTTGCAGTGAGTTCGATGCGGAATCTTTAATCACTGATCCCGCTGGACTTGAATCTCATCGGAAATCACAATTTGTACAGTGGTTCAAAATCCGTGTAAGATTATTTAACGAAATTATATTATGTGTTATATACAGTTCTGTGGCCAATTAGTATACTGATTTATCCTTAATTTTTACCGTCATCTACAATAGGTTCAGTCAATGGATAGACCAGTGGCCTCATGCTTGAAATTACTAGCCGAAGGCCCTAACAAACAAACATCCTGTTACGGAGGCTATATCATCAACGGGTTTAGGTTTAACGTAAAAGATGATGACCGAACAAAACAAACCCAAAACAGTGGAGTCTTGGTCAACGGCGACTGTTATGCCGAGAATTGCATGGATTTTTACGGAGAGCTAGATGAGATTGTTGAGCTAACATATCTGGGTTTCCAAAACCGCCTGGTAATGTTCAAGTGTACGTGGTTCGATGTCACATGCAGTAGAGGAATCCGTGTTAGCTCTCAAGGGATTGTAGATGTCAATGTCAAGTCAAGACTTGCATCAGACGAGCCCTTTGTGTTTGCTAGTCAAGCTGTACAAGTCTTTTACGCGGAGGACGTCGCCAATCCCAAATCTCATTGGTATACAACTATCAAGTCCAAGAAATTGCCCGTGACATATGACAGTGAGCTAGACTCCTTTCAAGCCGACCAACCACGTGTCTTGTTTCCTGTTGAGGTCAACAACGAGGAGGACGATCTTCCTCTTCCAACAACACTTCTTGTAGGAGAAGAAGTCGTAGATGATGACGCGGAAGATGTTGAAAGTGTTGGAGATGATGTGACCGAGTCTACTGATGAAGAGGATGAATTAGAAGATGAAGAGGACGACGAGTCCCACGAAGAAGAGGGCGACGAGGAAAGTGATGAAGATGATTCGCAAACTGAAAATGATTGACTTGTAATGTTGTAACATCACGGGAAAAATGTAGTAACATTTTAGAACTTGGTGTTTATTGATGTGTTTTTGCACATCCGTTCATATATATATATATATATAGTGCCGATGATGATTTATGCCTAAATTATTGTTTTTCACGTGTTAATGTCTTTGTATATAATCTATATGAAGTCAGATATGGATAGGATACGGGCTATTCGTGGCCGGGCTGGACGCCGAGCTGCTTCCTCCCCGGTAAGTCCCACCTCGTCATTGCCTACTGATGACGAGGCACAGAGTGATCGCGGACAGCCATCGGGGGCCCAGCCCCAGCCGTCGCCCCAGCCCCAGCCATCGCCGTGGCCCCAGCCCCAGCTCGAGCCGTCGCCCCAGCCCGACGCAGATTCATCCCACACGCGCGTGCATTCTCCATCTTCCGTGGGTTCTACCTCAGGTATAGTTGATAACGGTGTTTCGTACATTTTCGCTAGCCTTATATTTGAACTGTATTAATGTCTGTGTTTTGTAGGATCTCGACGAGGCCGTGGTCCGACACGCGGGGTACGCATCGACCCCCAGCGTAAACAGAGAGTTACGCTCACGCAGGAGGGCCTGTAAGTACTAAAAATATCACCTCATGCCTTATTACAAAATTTTGGGGTGTTAATTTATATTTGAACTGTATTAATTAATTTAATTACTTCTTTGGCAGGATCCTGGAGAATATGGCGAGGACGAAGATCGGCGTTCTTGTGAAGGGCCGATTCTTCGAGCCACGCCTGTACTGGAAGGACTGGGATGCCGCTGCGAGGGAGGCCCTATGGGAGGAGTGGCTGGTACGGTGAAGTATTTTTTTCAGCGTTAGTAAATGTTAAATTACAGTTTGTTTTATGTTGTTAATTTGTGTTATTGAATGCCTTACAGGAGGGGTTCACGTTTGACACGCCTCAGCAGCAGGTACTGGGGCAGCAGGCTTTCTTTGCCTACATCGGCAAGAATTACCGCCGATGGCTCCACGATGCACGGGACCGGGCGAAGAAGGCGCTGCCCGCGGGTGCCCCGATGACGGACATGGCGAGATATCCCCCACATTGGATATCTCACCGTGTATGGGGGGAGATGATAGATCGGTGGGCTGCGGATCCAGGTTGGGACGCCAAGAGTAAGAGCGGGACTGAGAACAGACAGAACAAAGATCCGACGCACACGGGGGGGTCGGTGCCACACGACATCGTCCGACACAAGAACGCGGTCGAGCACCCGGATCTGGAGGACGATGAGGTCGTAGCTCTGACGTATAATCAGACGCACGTGCGGAAGAAGGACAAGGACGAGACGCACCGGGCGGGCGACTATATTTCAGATATTGCCCGGCGGATCGATGTGAGTCAATTTATTTAAGTTAATGTTTTTTCTTTCTATCCTCAATGTCTGTTTCGTTAATTAATGCCCTAACATATCGTTAAACCACTATTTTTGCAGGCCTCGTATGAACAGCTAAGGGGGTCCGAGCAGCAGTCCGGACAGCCATCAGCGTCCACTAGTACGGCTGCGAGTACTGGGGGGTTGAAGCGATGGCTGGATACGCCGGAGGTCGTGAATCGGCCGAAAGGCCGCATACGCGGCCTGCCTAGCACGACTGCTCGTGCCGTGATAGGAGCGTCCTCACCCCCTGCTGCCCCTCCACAGACACCGGCTCCTCGGCCTCAGTTGGACGACGAGGAGATCCAGCGCATTGCTACAGTGGTGTGCCGGATGATCAGGGAGCAGGGCACTGTTGGACAGGCCGCCCCCGGATCAGCAGGATCCAGATCCGGGACTCGGGAACCCCTGATGAGCCCCTTCCCGTGCCCGTTCCTAGCTTCCCCCCCCCCCCCGTGCCCGGCTTGTACTCTTCTCCCCTCTCCTAACCGGCTATATCCGGTTCCCGGCTTGTACATATATGAACTTTTTTTATTATAAATATTTTTTATAATTGATTATATATATTTCTTTCTGTATTGATTATTGCGCGTTGTTGTTGAGATTTGAAAATTGTATTACAGGTCTGGGTAATTGAAAAATAAAAAAAAATTGACTTTTGGCGACGGAATAATTATTTAGAGACGGAATATTCCGTCGTAAATTATATTTTTTAGCGACGGAATATTCCGTCTCGAAAATATAAATCCGTCGCTAAACAATATAATTTGCGACGGAATATCCGTCGCTAATTAAAAATAAATCCGTCGGAAAAATGACATATTTAGCGACGGATTTAAAACATTCCGTCGCTAAACTATTAGTGACGGGCTTTTATACGAGGGATTTTTAGCGACGGTGAATCCGTCGCTAATTCTTTTAGCGGCGGATTTTGAGCTTTTAGCGACGGATTTTCCCGTCGCAAAAACCTTGTTTTCTTGTAGCGAGAGAAATGAGAGGCAAAGTGGAATGATGATTATTCTGGTCCTCACAGTGCCAAGAAAAAGAAGGTTACGAACTTATAAGTACCTCCTAATCGCAAAAACACATTCAAACTTAAATAGAGACGTTGATTGAGCCTAGCTAGAGATTTGGTTACTACATAGGATCAAGCTTGCCATATAACCAACTTATACCACATTCTTGGCACTGAGAACCCCATGCAAAGACTCCCACGGATGTTATGTAGTATTAAACGATAAATCATCTTGCATGAGCAATTTCATTACAACTAAACTCAGGTAGCACAATATTCTCCCATGGCCTCCTCTCAAGTATTGCCGCTCATGGTGACGATACATTTCTCACGATCTCTTCCTCTCTGGGCAGTCGTCCTGATCGACTCTGTCTAGTCCTCCATGCCATCGCTCCCTTTCCTTCACAAGAATATTAGCTTCACAGATCCTCTGATCCACCGCCTATCTCCCAAGTCTCCATTCTATGATCCCAACACCAAAAACACGAAGACCTTATCAGAATGGCATCCGTACGTCTTTGGCTCGAGCATATGTTTTCAGTAAGCTAACATCAGTTCCATCAGAATGGCTGATAAACGCACTATCTCCCGTTGCTGTAATTGGCATGGACTTTGTCATGAGCTACAGCATTGGTACCCTGCCTGTCCAAACATTCGGAGTGGATGACACTGCCAGTCATGTAATTTGGCTGCAGTGTCAGCCATGCGTCCATTGCTATGAGCAAAGTGTGCACTTCTACAACTACAAGAAGTAATCGACATTTTAAGCCATTCCTTATGGACCTAGTTATGATGCATATCCAGGTGCGCAATGCAACTGGTTAACCTGGAGTGCATGTGGACCTAGTTATGATGCATATCCAGGTGCGCAATGCAACTGGTTAACCTAGGGTGCATGCACTTTCACACTGACGACATAGACAGATTGACCTCCGACGAGTACGTCGGAACAGATACTATTACATTAGCCGATAATGGCATAACCGGAGAAACCAACCTCAAACACATGATGTTTGGATGCGGTACTCAAAACACAGATAAAGGTACTAGATTTCCTGGCGTGACTGGTTTAGCAAATCACACTTCGTCATTGATTATGCAGCTAGAATACCCTCAATTTTCGTATTACATATAAACGAATAGTAGTGGTAACTATGGGGAGATCGATTTTGGTTTGTTAGCAACAACTCCGGGACCTACAACGCCGTTAGTGCCCAATGACTATGGTCATTACCTATTGAGGCTCAAAGCTATCATGGTCTCTGGTCAGGACATATTCTACGGCTATTCGGATCATTACCAAACAACGGAAGAAGTTTATGAAGGGGGATTCACGATTGATACAGGTACGATATATGTAGTACTTGATGCCCCAATTTCAAAGCGTTAAGACGACTGATCATGATATTCAGTTTGGGCTGTGCTATGAAAATGCTCCCAACCCGCCGAAAATTGAGCTTCGGTTTGCCAACCATGGCGATAACGTTGTGCAAAAGCAACACTTGGATAAAAGTTTCTGATGGGCAACATTGCTTGGCTATCGTGAAAGCTCACGAAGGTATGTCAGTGCTTGGCATGTACTAGCAGAGGAACCTTCGAGTTGGGTTCGATCTGAGCATCTACCAGATTACAATGGACATCTGGGTTGCTAGCCCACCTCCAAGGAATGCGCGAATTCGAAACACCACTTTCAGATGATCAATCAATCCGAGAAATAAATCGGACCAACGGATTGGCGAAGCGTCAAATAAGCGTTACACTAGGCTCTAGGGCATTCTTCAGGCAGTAAGGCATGGCTTGGGCGCATGCATGGGTGATCTTGGACATGCGCCTAAGCGTCAAATAACCGTTCCACTAGGCTTTGAGGCTTTCTTCAGGTGACAAGGCTTGGCTCGGGCTTAGGCGCAGGCGGTCTTGGAACTTCGCTCTAAGCATCAAATAGGCATCCTGGGCATGCCCTAGGATGCGACGAAACGTTTGTTTTCATATTCCATTTTGAGGTGAAGGTGGAGTATGGAACTATTCATTTACTTTTGTAGCACTTTTCACGATTCTCCCAAGAGCTGGGTACTTTTTCAAATTATATCACCATGGTTGGGGTTTGGCTTTTCTCCCCAATTAAGGTTTCGGTTTTACATTTCTTTTTCCCCTCATCTTCTCATGTTAGGTCCACCTCATTCCTCTTTTCAGCCTGATTTTTCATCACCAAGATTTTTCAGTGCTAGCTATAATTTGGAATCAACCACCGTGACTTAGGTTAGTTTTGGATTTCAAGACTTCATTTCCTGGTACTAAATAAAAGGACGGGTGCGGGTGCGAGTGCAGATGCGACACAGGTGCGAATACGTAGATACGGTATTTATAAAAATTTTAAGATACGGGTGCGGCAGGAATACGACAAATTTTGTAAATATTTTTTTAAGTATGTACACTTAGTATTGAATTTCTAAACAATTTAAATCTTAATATGTATCAGATATATGTAAAAAAAATAATATTCTAACCAAAGTAATGAGTTTTTAAGTTTAGTGGGCTGTTTTGGAAATATTAAAATTATATATCTGAACACTATAATGTTTTATGTGGTATTACTTTTATTTCTTTGAAGTATTGAGATTAGTTTAAGTAATAAGTTAATAAGTGGGTATTTAAATAAGACACCAAAGTTGTGGAGTGGTACTTATATAAAATAGCAAAGTTGTGGGTATAAACTGTCAAAAGCCAACCAACTAAATATCTGATCAGCCACATGGATAACATCGGATGTTCATCTTCTTCTCTAGAACAAAACTGCACGCCACAACACCGCACTCCACCAGCCGCATGCCACCTTGGGTCGCCGCTTGCCGATGAGGACTCTTCCTTCTCCTTCACCTTTTGTTGCTTCTTCTCTTCGGTCTCCTCTCTCCTCTCAGATTCCTTACCGGTGGTAGCTGGAGTTTTCGGTGGTGTGCTTTCACAGACGCACCCAGGCCGCACTCTCGATATTTAAGACATTAAAAAAATAAATCAGAAATATTGAACACGCACTCACGCGGCATCTGACATGCACCCGCACCCAACGCGTATCCTGTGTGCTGGTGCAAAGTGTCACGCCCCCCGTGCTTCATAGACAGTAGGTTTTGTGCTCTGATGATGTACTGAAAGAACAAATAAGAAACAAGATTAATTTTGACCAATCATTCTAAAATTACTCCTTAAAGCTTAATCAGCATAATAAATTCACACCCCACCCATTCATGGCCGCGCCGCACCGCACCATCCTGGTAACACAACCCGCGAATCAATCACCACCATAACTAATATCTAATTAGAATCAGCCCCTCCTCAATGCAGCTTGATGATACAAAAAATGGTTCGATGCTACGTGGAGGTGCCACAAAGGATGCAGTCTGAGTCAGCTTCTAGGTAGGCAACGCGGGAGACAGCAAGGGCGGCGTAAGGGCTGAGGGCAAGGCTCCCCAGACAGGTCGTGAGGGCTGATAGCGCCGCACAGGCAGGGCGACGATGAACAGGACCGACAGTCTACAGTCGCGGCGATGAGGGTGCAGCGTCAAGGATCCGGAGACGGGAGTCCAAGTGTGTTTCTCTCACTAGAATTCCAGAGAGAAAGTCTTTTAGAGAGAGAAAGTGAAAAGTTCAAAATGAGAGAAAGATCCTTGAAAAGGCTCCAAAGTCCACTATTTATAGGCAAAAATGTGCATGTATCATAAGTTGACATGTGTCACTCCCTGGGAACGACACGTCGCCAGGGGGGCCAAAGCACTGATCCTCCGTTGGGACTGCCGGTCCCTAAGTTCGTGCTGCCCTGCCCTTGCGACATCTCTCTGTCTGTCTGAGGAGACTGATCATGCCGCGGTAGCATGGTCAGAGTAGCCCGTTGCCCCAGCCTCCAGTCCAAGCCCTTACTGAATCCCACAGGCCTGGCAGCAGTGGGGAAGACCCGACGCCCAGCTACCAGGTGGACTAGGCAAGATGCCCCTCCGGAGACCTGCTCCCATCTCGGAGTGACCCGGGGGTCATAGTCCTTAGGGGTGCCGACGCGAGCCCCCAGTGCCAGAGCACGTAGGCCAGTCACGCAGGCACCCTGGCGGAGATAATGTCCCGGAGGAGTCGCATATCCAGCTGCGAAGTGTCCTCGTGCCGGAGCACGGAGCGAAGTCCCCCTGGAATGAAGACGGCGATGGCTTGGAGGTTGTTAGCCCATCCCGTAAGCATATAACATGATTGTGGTGCATGGGCGCGGTACCTGCAGCACGAGACATTGATTGTGGCGCATGGGCGCTGCGACAACTGTCGCGAGTCCTTACCTGGTGCCGGGGTACAAGTCATGGCAGTGTCACACAGGCCTGGTGAAGTGAGTGGTGCCGAGGGCACCGTTAGAGTGACAGAGAGCCCGGGGGCACGTCTGTGCTAGCGGCGCAGCGCAAGGGCGCGGCGGAGTGAGTGAGGTGCCGGGGGCACTGTAATGTGACTGAGAGCGCCAGGGGGGCACGACTGTATCTGTGGAGAGGCGCATGGGAGCGACGGAGTACGGGTGATGAGGGTCGCAGAGTAACTTCCTCCGAGCGACGGGGGTCGCGGAGTGACGTCCGAGTAACAGGGGTTGTTGCGTGAATGGCGCGCGACCGTGAGCGAAGGTCGTCATAGCGACAGAGCGGCCACAAGCGACGGTCGTCGTGACTACGAGCGACGGTCATCGCGACGACGGAGCACGGCCGAGAGCGACGGTCATTGCGACGACGGAGCACGGCCGAGAGCGACGGTCGTCGCGACTACGGCGGAGCGCGGCCGCGAGCAACGGTCGTCGCGACTATGATGGAACGCGGTCGCGAGCGACGGTCATCGTGACTATGAGCGAGCGACGGCGAGCGAGGGTCGTCGCGGCGACAGAGCACGGCTGAGAGTGACGGTCGCCACGACTACGGCAGAGCGCGGTAGCGAACGACGGTCGTCGGTCGTCAAGGCAGGTGGCCGACCTCATAGGGGTGGCCGACCCCCAAGGGTGGCCGACCCCATAGGGTGGAAGGCACGCCGAAGTCGCTTCACGAGCAGTTCACGTGACTTGAGCATGCGTTGCTTTGACCGGCTCTCGAGCGTTGAAAAGTTGACCGCTGACTGGGTGATGTGTCGTGCAAAGTGGGTCCCTTAGCGGGTCCTGGGGTGCGACCAGAATAGGGTATGAACACAGCTGCCACCCACAGGCCACAACACCTTCATTGCCATTGAAACCCAAGATTCAACCACCCATCCCTACCCTACGGCCGCCAGCCAAACCCCATCAACACCTCTGCTCCTATCAGTATCCCATGCCAAATCACCCATCCTAACCCTACTTTGTTGCCATCCAAACCCCATCAACAACCTCAACAGCCATGCAGACCCAGCCACCCTACCCAACCCCGCCGCCGCGCTACTACCCAAACCCCATCGACACTTCTTGCCACCTAAAGCCCAAATCCAGAGCCGCTACCACACAAACCCCATCAACACCTCCTGCCATGATCTAACCCCAACATCAACACTGTGTGCGGGTGCGAAGACGACTTTTGGTAGTCGAATCTGGATTTATGATTTGGATGAATTTAGAGAACCAGTTAATGGTGCCTAGTATTTGTGATGTGAATGTGGTTGGATTTTTTATTTGGATATGATTATGATGGAGGTGAGTGGGTGCTTGGTGGTGCCTGGGAATATGGTGTTAGTGGGGACTAGTGGTGCAAGGGTGGTTCGGTGATTTGGGGGTGGGGGGGGGGGTAGAAAAATAGCTTTTTTTCTACGGACTTTTAGCGAAGGATTCGGGATAAAAAATAGCTTTTTTTCGACAGACTTTTAGCGACGGATTCGAATCCGTCCCTAAAAGTCACTTTTACCGACGAATTTTCTGTCAGTAAAGGTCCGTTGTTAAAGAAACTTTTCCAAGGGATTTTTCGTCGGTAAAGATCTTTAGCGATGGATCTTTACCGACGAACTTTTACCCACGGAATATTCCGTCGCTAATTTTTATTTTTGATTTTCTCCCTTTTTTTCTTTTGCCAAAAAAATTTGAAAATGACTTTTATCGACCGACTTTTGCCAACGGAATAAATCCGTCAGTAAAAGTCAAAAATTTTGAAATTTTTTTATGATATTTGACGACGGATTTTTGGAGACGGTCAAAATCCGTCGCTAAAAGTCCTTAAAATTAAAAAACCCTACCCTTTCGTTCTTTTCTCCCCGCCGCTCACACCATTCCCTTCTTCTCTCTCTCAGTCTCTCTCTCTCTAACCCTAAATCATAACCACTCACCTCCCACACACCCAACCCGCTGCCGCACCCCCACCCTGCCGCCTCTACCGCTTGCCGACACACAGGGGCGGAGCTACGTATGAACGAGGGTGGACTAATGTACCCCGTCAACTTCCCAAAAAAAAGTTCAGTTGCGACACTCTATCTACGCCAAGTCTCTCACCCTCACCTCGCCGTCGCTATTCACCGATCACTTATACTTCCAGATCGGCGCGTCCACGGCTCCACTCATTCCAGATCTTAGCCGAGCTCAATAGAGAGAGTCGACTAAAGGAGGCAGGAGCCCCTGTCGTGTCCGCGTGTTGCCATCGACCGTCGGGGGGGGGTTGGTTGGGGGAGGGAGGGAGAGAGAGAGAAGGGCACTACAAGAAAAACAACTTTTTTTCGACGAACTTTTAGCGACGGATTCGAATCCGTCGCTAAAAGTCACTTTTACCAACAAATTTTCTGTCAGTAAAGGTCCGTTGTTAAAGAAACTTTTCTGAGGGATTTTTCGTTGGTAAAGATCTTTAGCGATGGATCTTTACTGACGAACTTTTACCCACGGAATATTCCGTTGCTAATTTTTATTTTTGATTTTCTCCCTTTTTTTCTTTTGCCAAAAAAATTTGAAAATGACTTTTACCGACCGACTTTTGCCAACGGAATAAATCCGTCGGTAAAAGTCAAAATTTTTGAAAATTTTTTATGATCTTTGACGATGGATTTTTAGAGACGGCCAAAATCCGTCGCTAAAATTCTTTAAAATTAAAAAACCCTACCCTTTCGTTCTTTTCTCCCCGCCGCTCACACCATTCCCTTCTTCACTCTCTCAGTGTCTCTCTCTCTTCTCTAACCCTAAATCGTAACCACTCACCTCCCACACACCCAACCCGCTGCCGCACCCCCACCCCGCCGCCTCTACCGCTCACCAACACACAGGGGCGGAGCTACGTATGAACGAGGGGGGACTAATGTACCCCGTCAACTTCCCAAAAAGATGTTCAGTCTGCGACTCTCTCTCTACGCCAAGTCTCTCACCCACTCCCCGAGCCAGACGACACACACCCACTCGGCCACTCACCTGCGACGGCGACACGCGGACATGGCAGGGGCTCTTGCCTCCTTTAGTCGACTCTCTCTATTGAGCTCGGCTCAGATCTGGAACGAGTGGAGCCGTGGACGCGCCGATCTGGAAGTATACGTGATCGGTGAATAGTGACGGCGAGGCGAGGACTCCACCAGCCAAGAACCCACTGCCGGCGAGGACGTGTCGCCGACCGGTGACCCTTGCGGTCAATTAGTCAATTGCCTAAATATTTTTTAAAACTTTTTCTTTAAAAATTCAGGTTTTTTTAAAAAAATATAGAAAATACTTTTAGCGACGGAATTTTCCGTCACTAAAAGTAAATGATTCCGTCGGTAAAAGTAATTTTTTTTTTCTGACGGATGACATAATTCCGTCGCTAATCTTTTAGTAATGGGATTATAGGCAACATATTTTTAGCGACGGGGTGTCCGCCGTTAAAAGTTTTTGGTGACGGATTTAGGGTTTTAGCGACGGAAATATCCGTCGCTAAAAGTCATTTTTCTTGTAGTGGGGGATGTCAAACCGTGGTGGTTTGGTGGTTGTAACTATGAAAGAGGAGGTGAGTCGACCACTTGTGGTGACGTTATGTTTGAGGCGAGGATATGGTGATAGTGGGGTTCTGGCACAACTGTAGTGGTGCTGGGCTCGTTACAGGGTTGTGGCAGTTGGTGGGGTTGTGTTGGCAGTTGGTGGGGTTAAGGCGAGGTTCTGGTGGTGCTAGGGCTGGCGTTGTGGCAGGGTTATGGCGAAGTTCTGATGGTGTTACGCTGATATAGGGGCCATGGCTATCTACGGTTGTGGTGAACTGAGCTCATGGTCTTTGTCAAAGAGAGGATGGTAAGGGTTGCATTCAGGACACCTTTTTTTAAAATTTCAGGTTTACCTCTAAAATTTTTAACGGCTGTTACCCTTCATTGGACCGCAAATTCAATTGGGTGAGTAAATACACCTAGGAACTGGTGGTACAATTCAAACCTTGAATACTCGAGCCGAATTTGGTGTATACTTTCGCGTACAAATTTAATACTCGCCCTTAATAAACTATTAATCTGTCATGATTATCGATTACTAAAGAGTCCGACTGTATAATGACCAATCGTGAAGTCACAGCTGGGTAATACAAAGGTTGACGCACATACTCTTACCCGCACTAAAAAGCAAAGGTTGATTCCGCTTCTGCCGTGAGTTCCCACGTCAAAATGAAGCATAATCATCGTTGCGGTGTTGCTTCGCCCTTTGGTGGAAAAAGCAGAAAGTAACAAAAGACTAAACAAATTTCCTTTAATCGTGAATGAAAAATATATGTACCAGAACTTATAACGAAAGTGCTTTCCTCGACATCAATATCCACAAGTCTGAGAAACTTGCCTCCCATCTTCCGGTACTCTGGATGCTCCAATTTAGATAGAACAAATATCGTTGGCCTCCCAATCAAACAGACTGGAAGATACATGATACTCTTTGCTCGCAGGTCAGAAGCCAAGGAAAGGCAGAGAAGCAAATATCACCTCAATACAAAACGAAATCTAGTTCCACCCACCGCATAGCTACTTAAATTGGCCATTGCTCTCTTCTTATACACATGAAGCATGCCCACACAGACTCAATTTACATACCATGTCATCACTTCAGCCGTCATGTCCATGTACAGATGACACCATTCCTATCAGAGGTGGCTAGGGGTTTACCAAGGCCACTCCATGAACAACATAAAACTGAAGAAGTGTGTTCTTTTAGAGTGCTCACGATGTTGGCTTTTGATATCGACCAAATAGAGACGGACCCATCGGCAGATCCAGCAGCAACGTAATTGTCATCTGCACTGATACACGATCGACTCCAATTAGATGCCACTCTGTTCCCACTCGCTCTTAGTGTGGCACAAACTTCGAGACTCCGCATATCGAATAAATTGTGCAAGTTGTCTCTTCCGCTTGTCAGTATTACATTTCCATTTCGAGAAAGAGATAATGATGTAACTGCGAGTGAATGAGCAGCAACTTCGCTGACTAGCTTTCCTGTCTGAATATCCCACATCCGAAGGTTTCCATCAACATGACCTGAACATATAGTAAGTCCATCCATGCTGACACAGAGAGCATTGCAATTGCTGTGGAAAATAATAGTGTTGATGCAGTAACCTTTATTCAGATCCCAAACTTTTATAGTCCGATCATAAGCGGCACTCACAACATGTCGACTTGAAAATTTGCTCACATCAACCGCACAGACTTTGTCTATATGGCCTGTGAGTGTATGACGCACCCTCCCCGAAATTGCATCCCATACATACAAGTTGTTTGAGCTACTAGCTGCAATAACAGATCTGTTATCATAGGTAATGGTAAGGTCAAGAACAGAGCCCAAACAACCATAGAGAGTGCGACTTAAGGACCCAGTGTTGGCATCCCATATTTTAACAGCCTGATCTTGCCCACCGCTAACTATTTTGTCAGAATTGTTCTCGAATATTATAGCAGCACAGCCGCCTTCATGGGCAGGAATCTTGTGCTTGCATGTATCAGGAACAGTCGATTCCACGTAGTATTCAGCACCTTCTTCACTTCGACGGACGACACCATCAACTTGCTGGCGGGCATGTTGGGTTATACTGCTGGCCTTGAGCTGATCAAGCATATCTTCATATAGTGCATTCACCTAATAAAAGATGAAAACATATGGTAAAGAGTATTAATACACAACAGCTACATTTGAAAAACCTAAATCTACTCAAAAGACAAAAATATACTATGCTGATACTGGGTTTTGGGAGCCAGGAAGTTGTAATGAGAACCCTAACCGCTGCAGAGAATCATAACAAAAAAAAAAATGCAGGAAGAAACTCTCACAATTGGTGATTGAGATCCAGGATTCCGACCAGCTAACAACTGAATGAACTACAAGCATAGTCACAGAACTGCCTTTAGTTTCTGGACTTGGCCTCAGTTGCAATGGAAGAAAATGTTAGGGTGTAGTATTATGAAGGCCTCCATGAACGCCAAAGTATGAACTCCTAAATACAATATGGATTTCCAGTATTGGGTGTTAGAATAAGTTCACACTTCTCCAGGGGTTCTTATGAGTTGGAACTTTGTAAGATGGAAGCATAGATGGGATGGCAAGTTCAAAGTTCAACCTTGCATATTGTCACCAAGCATTTACCATTTACAGGATGTCTTGAATCAACATCTTTCTTCCTTGGCAAAGATAACCAGTTTTCTAGCCTTCTAGGAAAACCAAAGGTTGTAGAGCTAGGGTTGTCAGCCCATTCAATCCTAACCAGTGTGCTTCTCTTCAGAATATATACCAAAGGTGGTCGACATCTGGTCTTTTCATCGTTGTCATGACAGTACCTTCACTGAAGCTCTAATGCAAGGCAACCAGATCCTGAAAAGAAGTATGGGTGAACCAAGCTGCTCTCAAACTAAATGGTTTTCAGTTCCTTTCGGAGGTAGACACCTTAATGGTGGTCTTAATTGGTTATCAAAGCGAAAAGAAAAAAAATCATGTAAACCTCAAAGAACAATTACAGAGGGCTCATGTATTGTTTCTTGGTGGGAATCTTCCGCAGTGAAATGGGCCAAGCACAAACAATACTCAGATGAATGAAGATAGCATTAATCACAACACCTCTTCTCAAAGGGCTACTAATTCTTTCTAAATCAACAACTCACTCAGATCCCCTGATAGGAGTCAAGAGTGTTAGAAAATTACTCCAGCAATGTACTACGTAAACCATCTCCACCACCTTTGGGTTTGAGTACTATACGCCACAGTTAGATCCATTCCTCTTCAATCTCACCTTTCCTGCAAACAATGCAGCCTCTCTTTCATAATTCCTTTGTTCTTTTGGCAAGGGTGCAGGGTAGGGAGGTAACAAACTCGCCCACCATCAAGTCTTCTTGCTAAAAGAACCTCATGTAACCTGAACTGAAAAGGCTTTCCTTCACCCTTCTCCCATGGTAAACTTCAACTTTGATGTGAAATTTCAAGTTTAACCCGGACTTTTAGCTCTCAACGAGAACGTACAAAAAGAACAAATAAGTCACCCCTAGAGATCCATCAGCAGAGCCTCTAAAATTTTGAGAAAACATCCCCCGCAAACATGATCAGTATTCTATCCTGGAAGGAAAAGCTACCAAAAATTGGCTAGGAATCATTTCTCTCTTATTGAAAACAAAAAAACCCGGGTACCATTCCCTCATGGTGAGGTAGGAGCCCAAAGTACGCATGGAACAATAGTTGAGAACATGAAGGTGGTCCTACACGAAGATGAAACCAGATCCTAGAGCAGTCAATTCAACGTCAACCTTAGTTTTTAGACAGCATCATTTATGCGCATCTTCCATATACCCTACCAGGTTTGCCCATCCATGGAGCTCTAAGTTTCATGCAGTTTCCCCTGGACTATTACTATTATCTCATCCAACTCATCTTAAATATAAGCTCCCACTGACATCTTCATCATCAGATTTTATCCGCCACAGAACAGAAGGAGGTTTGGACCGCCATAGACTCTCCCATGGTTGTGCCCTTAGTTGCAGGAAACTCCTAATAAGGTGACGTTTCTCTCTCGGAAACTCGCTTTTGCGATCCCAAGTTAGGAGCTCCATGGGATCTCGTCCCAAGCTAATATGGGAACTCGATCTCGTTAGCTGGATAGAGATGCATGGAACAAATTCCTTGTTCAACTCAATTCCTTGTTTCTCTCCTCCTTCAAGTCAGTCTCCTTATCTGTTATTTTTTGCTATGTAAACTATACTAAACAAATGATATTACTCTTTACGAATTTATTTATTCAAACCGCTCCCAACCTTAGATTCTTCTCGGTGCTTACGCTACCCCGCCCCCGCCTTGTGCAACTAAGGTTGTGCCATAGATGGCATGTCCAGGTTCTGCTTGGAGTGACCAAACTGTGGCCACGAACTTCTTCATTCTGCGGACGAATAAGGAGGTCAGTTTCCCAAGAAACTACTACATATCGCTCTAGTTTTTTTCATCACGTCCAACCTTGCTATAAATCGATAGCGACTTCTCAGATTCTCAGGCAATGTGAATGCAATAAATAAGCAATAATGCTCCTACGTAGATGATATCAAACTTTATAAAATAATTAATATCCAATTTGCAAATACACCAAGATTACCTCATTAAGACGTTCGGCGTCCTGCATTTTCTGCAACATCCAACGATCAACCAACATCTTATTTTCAGCCTCAGCACCATTAGCTCTCTGTTTTGTCTCTTCAAGTTGTGCTTTAAGATCCTTGTTCTCGCTTATAAGCAGATCTAGGCCTTTAGTATTTTCTTCTAAAAGTGCAGCTAAACGAGAACATTCATCCCTGCAACAATAATCTCACATCTCAAACATGTAAGGGAAAAGAGAAGAAGTACGGGGATGGACTTAGAACCTTGCTCGAGTAAGCTCATTTTGCATTTCGGTCAATCCAGCTTCCTTCTCTACAGCTAAAGCTTTTGAAGCTCTTGACTCGGCCACTTCCACTACAAGCTGCTCAGATAATCGAGCTTGAGCTTTATAACACTGCTGAAGTTCAAGTTCAAGGTTTTCTGCTTTCTCTTTCCATTCCGAGCCCTTCAAAAAATACACCAACAAACTCGATCAGAAGAAACAAACTTTCCTTTGTGCAGAATTATAGGAGAAAAAAAGGCAAAGATAAGCAAAATGAATTCCTATAAACTCCCAAAGGTTGAGACAAGTCATGGCAGGCAACAAATATTTGAATGCTATGTAGATGGCCCGGTTACAAGGAAACTAACCACAAATATGAAGGCAATTCCAAAAGTTGGTAAATATTTTGACTTAAGTGCTGCAGAACCTTTTTATTAGAAGTCATTATGTGAGCATCTTCTTATGATCTGAACTTGCTTCCAAGCTGCTTCTTAACCATCTAGGTCCTTAATTAACTAGGAACAACCTATGCCGCCACAAACTATGTTCAACTGCCTCCAACAGCAGAAAAATTTTAAGAACCATGTGGCAGGTCCTTGGTCAACAAGCTCATAAATGAGAACCAAAATTCAGCTTGTTGCAGCAATGCACAAGCAGAACTCTAAGAACAGCTTATGAAGCTCACGGAACAACAGAGACATAGTCTTTCAAAAAGCAAGCAGAGCAATTGAGGTCTTCTGGCTTTGCAATTCGCCGCAACCTATGTAGCACAGGCATGAATGTGGACACGGATGCAACTGCGGACACAACTTAAAGTTCATCAAAAAGATTAAACCAACCCCTCCCTTCCATTATATGTTTCCTCTTTGACTTGTGTAAATTCCTAGGACATTTTTAGTTAATGTAAACGTAGCTTTATTAACTGTTATTGCCCTAACTTGACTTACCAAACAATACTTATCTAGTTTATGATTCATATCCGAGTTCAATTTAGTAATCAAATGTATCAAAACCTATCCTAGGACTTCGTGAAGTCAAAGGGGAAATCCAATTAAACGCAGTATTACTCAAAATAGGAAATATAAACCATTAACTTTACAATTCGGAAAAAGCTCTATACTACTTTCACGTCCACCGTAATGATTATATGACAACACAAGGAAATGACATCAAATTAATCCTATTCTTAGCATACACAAATGTAGTGTTGACCTGAGAAGCAAAAGGCCTGGTAAGAGCAATAAAAGCAGGGCCGTGAGCGCCTTCTTCAAGCAAATGCCTCTTCCGAAGCGCTTTCACAGCGTGCTTTATCGCTTCGATCGCGATTTCTTCCTGCGCCCTACAAATTTACATCAACAATCATCATAAACAACAAGCTCTGTGTAATGTGAGAGCACATAGTAACATACCGAGTGAGTCCTGCTTGTTAAGTACTTACATGTGATGACGGAATCCAGAATCGGTTGGTTTAGGGTTTTGAAATTGAACAACTAACGAAGCTTTTTTAACAAGCGTTGCGGAGAAGTAAGGCGTGCAAGAAATTGCAGCTGACAGCTAATGAATGAATATTTATCTGTCAGGTTAACGGGGGCAACTCTGTAAGGAATCTATAGTTGAGGGGGCTGCTTAAGGTTTTTAAAGTTGTTGGGGCAGACTGCAAGCAAGACAATTGTATGAGGGGGGAAAATCTAATTAATCCTAGAACATTTGATTTCTTTTCCTTGGCATGTTAGTTTTAAGTTAATTTAGGATGACCCACTTTCTCAATTTATGCTAGGGAAGAAGCAAAAAGCAAGGTCATGAACCTTCGTGTAGGGGTGTGGTTAATCGATTAGAATTTATGATCTACTTTTTTTTTGCTTTTCTCTATTTACCGTAGCTGTTACTAGTTTAAACCACCACTATTAGTGTTACCAAACGAAGCCGATACTAATGTCACCAATCACCGACTCCAACGTCTTTCCTTTCACATAACTACCATATCCAACACTCGCCGCTCACAAGCACAAACACTCTTTGTTGAATCTCACTACTGCCTTAGCCACCACTTAGTCAAGTCTGGAGATCACTCAAAAACTTAAACAATTTTTTATGTAAGTTTCTTAAGTAAACCTCGATTGGAGCTTCACAATTCAAAAAAGGCTTCAAGTTAGGCACATAACTAGTTGCAGCTAAACGTAAGGCTAAGCGTGGAAGCGTTAGCTCAACAATTAACAATCGACACGGTAGCCTCTAGCCACCTCATGTGAACATTTTGCCTAATTGTAGTGACGCAATAGAAGATTTTATCTATGATGTTAGACAACATACATTGTCTCACCTAATTCATTTACAAACCCTCATGCCCTTGAAATTAAAATAGAAAAAATGGAAAGAAAAGATTAAGAGGAGATATGCCCCCATGCAGGATCGAACTACAGACCTCCAGTTTACAAGACTGGCGCTCTACCACTGAGCTATAGGGGCTTCTTTGGTTAGAAGTAACTACTTTATTTAACTTAATCAAAAGTCATTTGAATTGATTTTCTTCTACTATTTTTAGCCAGAGCTTCAAAATACTCTGCTTACTTCTCCTGTTGCCTTTGCCTTCAATGACCAATACTTTTGATCCTGTACGACTCTCGTATTTTTCCTCTTTCTCTAGGTGTAATCATATGAACATGCGTATAATTGTTGTTAAATCTGTGTATCTTTTGATGTAACTTTTGCAGGATTTGATTCACTCAATCTTCAAGCTCGTATGGACTAAAAGAGCTCTAGGTTTCATTTTGAGTCAATTTCTCGGTTTCACGTTGCCGTGTTTTGATGGGTGCTTAAGCTTGATTTTGATGTAAAAAATTCTTCTGTGTGCATTGCAGAGCGCGAGAAAAACGAATGCAATGACATGGTGGATGGAGAGGTACATTGAATTATGCATTTATTGATTGCTCTTGCTCTAAAAGCTCTAACAATGTTATAATGCTTAACACTGCCCAACACTCCCCTCATGTGCAAGCCGATTCCACGTGGAGAGACATTTCAAAATACACCACCACCAAGTATTTAAAAAAAAAAAAGGGAATGAAACCAAATTGCAAGCAAGAAAAATTAAACTCAAATCCTTACCAAACCACATGTACGATATCATTTGAAGTTAATACTTGTTCTAAAAACTTAAACTGCTAGAGAATGGACCAATAATGTGATCATACTTAACAGCTCTACTCGTTTTTATTTCCATATATGATGTTATTTGTGAAGCCTAATTCAAAAAAAATTTGTGTGTATCTGTGTGTGTTGGGAATCGGAAGAAATGAGTAGTTACGTTGAATAAAATTAAGCGAGTAAGAGAGACACACTGTAATAACACGTTAAATTTAATCACAGGCATAAACTATAAACTACTCCCTCAGTTCCATTGATTTGCTGCATTTGACCTTTTGCGAAATCCCAGGATAGAGTTAGTACATGTAAGTGTTGGCGTTACGCATTGTTTTTATCCTAGCTTTACTTGCCAAACACTACTTACTTATCCAAGATTTCTTTGAATTTAATTTGGTGTTTACATGGTACTAAAACTATCTTAGGAATTTGCAAAAAATTTAAGTCAACGGGAAAAAGAATGGAGAGTCGATTGAGGAGTTACAGAGCTAAGTATCTAAGACTAGAAGCTTTAACTTATGAATAAGGAAGAGGGTCAGATTAGAGGTGTTCCGTGTGCTATGCATTCATTCGTGCACTATCTAAGATCTGAAAAGGCATAATGAGAAGTGGCCCTAAGGGTTTTCGATCCTCGCTTCTTTCTCTTCCAAAGTAGATGTTCCCAACTAAGCATGTAAGGTCGAGTGTTTTAGTTTCTACTCTGAATCAAGAATCTATTGTTCAAGCATCTTTAGATACATGACGTAAATTGTGTAAAAGTAATAGATCTAGTCATGTCACTTAGATAAGGTCACAACAACGAGACATGAAGGTGTGCATGTGCAAGCATGTTCTTATAAGGATTATATTGTATTTGTAAAAATTAGTGATGATGTTCAAAGAAATGTAATGAACCTTTAGTTTCTATACATATCTGGTAAGCATTTAAACCAAGCAATGTGTAAAAGCTCTACAAGGCTTAAATCCAAACACAACCAGGAAGCTTCATGCATCAGGATAGTCTCGGGAATCCCCCACTAAAGCAAGCATCTGAGATGATAAACAGAACTTGCTAATATCCCTTTCCTTGTTTACGACCAACTGCATTATCATATCTGTAATTATTCGTTTAATGGTTGATCTTACTTGTTTTGTGATTACACTTAATAGATTTTACTGTAAATATCAATCCGTGAGATATGAATCACAAAGTTTGCCCCTCAGTCTTGCATTATTACTCGCATGGCCTTAACCATTAATTGGTGGATGATTTAAATTTTGATTGGTCAGTGTAGTTTATTAGGTTCAGTAAGATTATGTTATGGTTTGACAGAGATAAGAAGAAGGGCATGATAAGTTGTGATTTAACAAAGGAAATCACCCTAAATTAATCTGGTACACGATTTAAATAATAATTACTGGTTAGAGTGGAGTTATGAGCTTATGATAATAATTGCGTAATTTGGGAGATGAAGCTTAACATAATTGTCACCTAAATACTCAGAATATGGTATTACAACTCCTTATTTTCATCTTTCTTTTACAATTCTCTCTTTTGTTTGTAAGATGACCGAAATGATCATTTTACGGCTTTCTCTTTTCTCAGCAGCAAAAGAGACAAATCTTGAAAAATCATTGACATGTGCGGGCCATACATACCTTCCACATTTCTAGGAGAATTTTATCATTCTATTATATGTCATTTCTTTAATCTTTTGGGCGCATTTAGTTTATTTATATATTCAGTACACATCCTTCCCACCAGAAGTACCCTCACTTAGTTTGGGATAAAAATGCAGTTTGACACTTCTTTCCCAACTTTGGACAAGGGTATAACGTTTCAAGATTGGCCATGGTCTGAGGTGCATTTTCATGTTTATAATGAAGGGATTATGCAATCATACCATACTTTAAGGATTGGTTTTGTAACAAAATAGTCAACCATACGTTATATTCTATCTTAGTGTTGTGATCGCCACTTGTATCTGCCGTTTAGTGTACATATTGATGTTAGTATACACTAAAGGTTCTTCATGGGTTGGAACCAAGGTGGCTAGGTCTGCAGAAGCTCTGAAGTGTATTCGTGTTTTGCAGCTTAAGGCATATGCTTGACGTTTTATAATCATGTAATACAGGTAAGAGCTGGTACATCCAAGAAACACCGTCCTGCTTCCGGTGAGTATCAGTTCTTAAAGTGATATATATGCTGGATTGTATAATTTACTGGAGTACTAGTCTTCTATGACGTACTCTTTGGTTCCTAAAGTATAAATGGTGCTACGGTATACTGACTCTCTTCTTCTACGTTATTCACTATATGATGTGACTTTATCCAAGGCTCAGTCTGATGGCAAAATCCTAAATTTTTACCAAATCAATTGCTTGGGTCCTCATATACTCTGAGTTATGAGTACCAACGAGACCCCGCATGTTAACCCTTCCTTCCTAATCAAGTCCAATAAGTGGATGGAAATACATGTGATTGGCACCTTACCAAAGTAAGAGGGTGAATCCAGAAAACAGCAGGTTTGTTACGCAACTCATCAGCAACCTCATGGTCACATTACTATCAACTCCAGGACAAAGCGAACGAAAACCATAACTCTGCTGTGTTCCCACCACTCCAAAGCACATCAATCAGCACCACACAAACAACCCTACTGCTCTCACCATCCCATTAGTCCCATAACCCAGTCCAAGGCCAGCCCATCCCGCTCATCCCACTACCTTCTGCATTCGAAACCAAAAATTAATATCTAAATTAATTACAAAATAGAATATTTGAAACCAAAAGCTGCACAACTTTCCAAGTAAAATGAATTATCGTGGTTTCTCCTTTCTCTTTGCCAAGCCTTTCCATGGACACCTTGTCTCATCAGGCCCCATTGCCCCTCCATCTCCACCAAATTTCTATAGAAACTGAATATTATACAATGACTGATTAAGAGATAAGAACTTGCAATCAGATTTTTCATCATTTATAAATGTGTGTCATCCTCTGGATAAACTGTCACGTTCATAATGAAATATTCCGCATGGTATCAACCCCGAGAAGGTTTAATGCCAACAAGCCCTTCAGACCACCCCCAACCGTGACATTTGACTGTAGGATCAAATATATTCACTGCCAACACAAAAAAGAAAAGAGACCACCGTCAACCGTCACAATGATTGTAGTGCAGGATGTATTTACTATTAAGTTGGGGTAAATTTTGCTTGAGTTTCTCATTAATCAATTTGAATGTATTTTTCTATTTTGAACATTTGATGCAGCCAATGCAAATGCACTGAAGCTGAGCTGTGAGCTTCTTCGAGTCTTCGTTGCAGGTTATATGATCTTTGCTTCTTAGAGCTCTGTGTATTTTTTTCATCGCCATCTAACAATGGCCCTCATGTAAGGTAGAGGCTATTCAACGTGCTTCTACTATAGCTGAAGCGGAGGGCGTTAGTAAGATAGAAGCAACTCACCTTGAGAGGATTCTTCCACAGTTGCTGCTGGACTTTTAAGGTACTCCTGGAAATACGATGTTAGAAATGACCTACTGTAATTAGATTGCAAGTGCTTGGAGTCAAGTGGGGTGCTTTCTTTATTCATTTTTCTGGGTGTTCAAAGCTTTTGTATTATTTCCTAGACTTTGCAAAAGGTGATCTGTTTTAGTGACCATGTCTGTTCCAGTGTTGCTTGTATCTACAAATTGGTTCGGATGATAACTTCAATTTGGAGACTTTTAAATATTACTATTTGGTCTTAATATACTTGTTCTGTTATCTCACAACACTTGCAGTCTTGTCTCTGGACTCAGTTACACTGAACTTTTAATCTCTTTAAGTTCCCCCGTTTTGTTACTTTTTTTATGTGTGTGTGGTAGCATAATTTCTGCTTTTCCCTTTGAATTGACACAGAAGCTATTATGATTTTGCCGCAAGTAGATTCACACCTATGTTAGCTATCATGGGGGTCGTCTCTACATGATGATGCATATTCAACCGACTCTGACTTTTGTGGTTTAACATGGAACCTTGATTCTCATTTTGTTGTTAGCTTGGAAACTGGCATCAAATATCAAGAAAAGAGGAAACAATAAGTCGAGAAGAGATTGAAAAGTTGCATATGCATTCAGCGTTATTACAATTGGGTTATTCTTGAAATCATTTTCATGTGTTGTAAATCTTTTTTGTTAGTGCTTCATGCACAAGGTTGCTACATCGTTTTATATTTGGTATGCTTGTTCACCTATATCAAGTGACCTTTTGTTCTTTCTGGAATGCATTTATTTGTTCTAAGTGGTTGCTGATAGGAGATGCTTTGCTGCTGCAGATTTTTGTTCCAATGCTACAGTTTGTGAGCAAAGCTCTGTCTTCTAGGTGTTCCGTCTTATTAAAATCCTTATTCCTATCAAAGTGGCAATTTGGTCCTTTACGCTGCAAACAATTGGATAGAACAAAGGACCTTGCAGACTGTGTATTTCATTTACTACGGGGTTAATTACAGTTTGCTTTCATGAAGTATTTTCAGCTATATCTTATATGACCTGCAATAAACGATCAATCCTGGCAACCTGGCCTCATCCCGGTGAAACTGCAGTCTACACGTCACATATATCCTCCTTACGCCAAAGCTTCTGGCTAACAAAAGTTTCTTCTAAATATACATATACACGTTTGTTGACGAATGTCTAGACATCTAAGGGAACATTAGAGGAAGACCAACGTTTGGCCACAAGCTTCAAGCTTGTCCCAAAGAAGGGGAACTTGTGTCATTTGACATTGTTCTCTCACCATTGGGGTGGGTTTTTTAATGGATAGTTGGGAGGGGTGAGTATTTCATAGTTAGCTGGCACAAGCATTTGCAAAGAGTAAATTAGATGCTTCATGACTAACATAAGGTTTCATTGTTCTGATAGGGTAAAAGGTGATGCTTTAGAAGATTCAATCAAGCTATCTAGCAATTAGCATCATGGTAAAGCTGCCCTATCGGCAGACATTTAAGAAAAAGTTTTAAAAGCTTCCCTGTAGCTGTTAGGTGTCATCCCAGAATGGGCAGAAACCAGAAGAAATTGTTAGGGGGCTGTGTACCGATGTGAAATTTTGTTAAATTGATGTAAGAGAGATACAAACTCAACCCTTAGAGGAAGCATTGCTACAGATAATAAAGTAACTGGTCCAGTGGAGAGTAAGAGGATGGGAAAAATTACCTGGAAATGCCATAAACAGAAATCTTTGCAATGCTTGGGGAATTAGTGTAGGCATTCTTTTTGAGTAGTTGTAATAACAGAGATGGTAGAACTGGTAAGTAGACAGAATGTGTAGCTGAGGAATAGCTGGAATATGGATATTGTCGTATAATTCTTTTTTCATTAATACAATGACATTTCAACGGGGGGGGGGGGGGGGGGGGGAAACTCAACCCCCAGATCCACTCCTCTCCCCTGACTATGTACACTTTAAGCTCATTTTGTAGGATGGAGAAGTGAAAGGGAAAAGTGGAGGGATGCAAGGATCATATTTTTGGTTAATGAAGGGGCAATCTGTTTGAATCTAACAGTTGATTGATGTACTTGAATTGACCTCTTCTATTCAGAAAACCTTAAATTCAGAAGTTGTAGTTTGTCCACCGTGTTAGTGACGGACGCATTCTTTGATTCCATTGTGCCGCTTTGTCAAGTTTTTTATGGCTTTTCCCTACGTTGCTCTCAGATCTCTGTTTATAAAAAAAAAAGTTGTGAATTTGTGTGACAGGTTTCCGGTGGGACCAAAAATGGACAAAATGGGAAAGAGTTCCATACAATGAAGAGATTATACATAGAAGAACATGATCAAAGTCAGCTCTACCATTTCCACCAAGGATCTGGCGGATTCATAAATTACAAGTCCGGTGCTTCTAAGCAGTGCTGCTTCATGTTTGATCGTAGTGTTACTGAACCGATTGATGCGCTTGGATGTTGCCCTAGTAAAATAAATAACACAATTACGTTTATGTAACTTTGCAGTCATTTGCTGAATTTACATCACATACTAATTGCCTTCTTAGGAGTTTATGTGACAATTATTCACGATCTTTATTCCGTATTACCTTGCTACTTTAGTGCGTGATCTGAGACAGCATGCACCTAACGTCCTTACTGTTGGGCCTGTCTTTGGGAGAATCAAGAGTACAGAAGCAAGCGATCTTAAGAACGAGGAGCATTTGCTCCTCATACCCATTCCCCATCAACTTAGGATCGATTGCTCTACTTGGATCCTCAGAAGTCATGATATTCTTCATCCATCTGATCAAGCTCATCTCCTCTGTGTTTTGGAAAAAATTATCAGATGGAAGCTTGCCTATCACCAAGACCCCCAGCAACACTCCAAAGCTGTATATATCACACTTGTCTGTGAACTTATACGTTTGGTGATACTCTGGTGCTATGTATCCCACAGTTCCTGCTACGTTGGAAGATGTTATATGCGTATGAGCATCTGGGACTGCTTTTGCAAGCCCAAAATCTGTAATTCGAGCTTCCATATCGTCATCAAGAAGGACGTTTGCTGGCTTGAGATCCCTGTGAATTATGTGTGGAGCATGGCTTATGTGGAGATACTCGAGCCCCGATGCCACCCCCAGTGCAATCCGATGCCGTGCTAACCAATCCAGCTCCCTAGTACCATGCGAGACCTGACTTAACACATCTTGTAAGCTGCCATTCTTCATGAATTCATACACGAGGTAATGGCGGTCTGGTCGAGACACATGGGCTAGCAAAGGAAGGAGGTTGCGGTGCCGAATCTGACCCACGGTTTGGATTTCTGATCTGATCTGACGCATCTTCTTGTTCATAAGCTTGCTATCTTCTTCAGTCATCTCTGCAGCATCCATTGGGGGCTGCATTATCCTCTTTATAGCAATCATCTTCCCGTCACTTCCCGGTAACTCCGCCTTGTAAACTTCTCCGCACCCACCTCTTCCAATGAGTTCAAGCGTGGCTAGCCCATCATCTTTCTCCAAGAAAGCCAAGTCCTCGGCTTTCTTGATCATCTGACTGAAGATTGAAGGACCATAATCCTTCCCTCCACCTTTGATCAGCATCGAAAGTATCTTAAAGAGTACCGAGAAAATTATCCCAGATATGCCTCCTGCTAATGCTCCAGCTAGGAACCCCAGAATCCACCCTCTGAGGTTCTTTTTGTCCTTCTTATGTTCTTCATGTGGAGCCACCACAGGGGAAGGAGCTTGAGCAGCATCTAGGCTAGAAGGTGGCAGTGCATTAGTTCGATTCCTGGATGAAGCATTTTCAGCCAAAATGTAGCGCTTTGGGATGGTGTCCTCCTCTGACAACTCTGATGATGAAAGTTCCACTCGGCTCATCGCTGGAACCGGGCCTTCAAGGAAACTGTTACCGGAAATGTTAAAGAAGCGGAGATTTCGGAAGGATCGTATTGTGGCGGGTACTTTCCCGGTAAACATGTTATTGGCCAGGGAGAGTTTTTCCAGGTTGGGAAAATATTTCAAGAAACTCAGGTTCCCTGAGAACTTATTGGAAGAGAGGTCCAGGACTCGAAGGCGGATTAATGAGGATAATTCAGATGGAACGTCCCCAGAAACCCGGTTGTTTCGAAAGTCAAGGATTTCCAGCTTCTTGCAGCTGGTGATCTGAGGTGGGATTTGGTCAACGAGCTGGTTGTTTGGGAGAGAGAGCTCCTTCAGCTCAGAAAGCTTCCCAATAGCAGGAGAAAGAAGGCCTTTGAGCTGCTGCGATTTGAGGACAATACGCGTTACCCTGAGCACGTACGAATTGTTTGACACCCTCCGCTCGCAGAATACTCCGGCGGAGTTGCACGGACTCCCTAGAAGAGCATGGCGTTGACCTTTGAGACCCAAGTCTCTCTGGACTGCCAAGAGGGCTTCGTGATCAGAAGGTTCCAGATTCAACCTGGCGTGAGCGAGAACGATGAGAGCGAAGAAGGAGAGGAGAGAGAGGTCGGAAGCGGACGCCATTGGCACCCGTTTGAGGAAGGCGGAGGTCAAGAGGCCGGCAGGGGATTGTTGCTCAGTGCAAGGAGTTAATGTTTTTGGTGCCTTCTTTCTATATAAAGAGCACGCGTTGTGGACTACGGAAAACTGGACTTGATGCCGTGTGGAAAATGTTGGTCATGGGGCCATCTAAACTCGTGTTTACCAGTGGGTTCAACTGCCCTGGGCACCCCCAATATTATCCGCGGTAGCGTTTGACTCTCCAAAGTTTACATAGATATCTCTCACTACTAACTTACATATATGTCACGCCAAATACCCCCCCCCCACCATTATGCAGCCAAGAGCCTCGGCCCAGTGGTCATTTAACTCATAGGTCATTTTTTTGTCATGAATTTGATTGTGGGTAGAAGATGAAGGTGGAGGTGAAGGCCAGAAGTAGAGGTGGAGGGTGGAGGTGCAGGCTGGAAGTGGAGGTGGAGGATATCAATTCGATTGTGGCAGCGGTGGTTGAAACTGATATTATTTGGTTGAGATTGTCGCTGCCATTTCCTTTCTCGACTGTCGTATCATCATAGACCACCCACCACCCCCACCATCACCATGACAAAGAACCACCATTCCTGAAACCCACCACTGTAAAGTTGTTCATAAACCCACCATAACCCTCAATTTCTACCACACACGAACCTAGATAGATTTTGATCACAATGAACCCTAAACCCCTCTTTTTTGTAAAGTCCTCTGTTTTTTAGAAGCGAAAAATATGAGATGAATATTTCGACTTGATATTTCAAAAATGCTCTCCTAAATTCAGTCACGTCAAAATTGCCACACTAATACAAGTTTGTAGTGCGAGATAGCTAAAATGAATTTTAGGACGTCGAACGCCACCGTGAGCAAACTTAGGAGCGTCGAGCCTATTACAACTGGATAGTGAACAAATAGTTTTAGAGTGAAAAGCAAGGGGAGTCATTCGGGTTCCATCCGCACTAGACCGCTTGACTCAATTCATAAGCTAAATGAGTAGAATTAGCCATATGAGCCCGCGAGAAGATGAAATTTGGCATCGGGTTTGAGCTCAATTTCTACGCTCGATAATCAATTGAGCCCGAGTGTGAGCAAGAGAAAGCTCGATCCCTTAATTTTTGGCTATAATCAGTGTTTCAACGCCCTAAATCAGAGTTTTTTCACGGAAGATTTTTCTCCCAAAGATATGCCTCTGTTCTTTTTTCAAAGTCTCTTCCTTTTTTCCCCTTGCAATATAGACAGTCTGATTTCTTGATTTTGCTGCTGCGCCGAAAGAACTAATGCAAGTTTCATCCGGATTGGAATGGTTGTCATCTCTTCTTCTTTGTAATCATGCCCAATTTCAATAAGCTTTAGTTGGATCTTGAGAACCCTTAAAACTTTGGGTGCATAACTATGGGCGGGAGTACTTTTCCAGCGGTTCATCGGACGCCGTTTAAGCCTGGACTACACAGCGGGCGGACTTCAGATTTTGAGGTACGGGGCCAAAGAATGTCTTCAACGTTTTTAACAATAAACTTCATATTGATTAAAAAAACGCGAATAACAAGGCGGGTCGGTTTCAAAAGTGAACGAAACCAAGGTTGGTCAAGCATTTGCTCTCATGATTGAGAAAATTAAGTTACATTAGTCCTGATCATCAGCTGCAAGAAATTCCATGGAAATAATTCACAAAGACCAGGCTGGTTTACATTTGTCAACCAAGCGTCTTCTTTAGAAAGCAATAAGGCTGGCTTCCGGCAATTGGGAAACTTCTGAGAAGTCTTCCGAGTCAACCATGTTTGGATGCATTTGCTGGTCATGGTCAACATGGGTATATTTCGTCTTTGGGCTACTTATGGCCGTTGGATCAACTCATGACTCTTTTGGTTGTCCACAGTAGAAACACTTATCCGCAATTAGACCTGGCAATTTCCTACCCGTAACTGGTCAAAAATCCCGGGTACGGGTACAAATATGAGAGACCCGTTAAAATCAGACCCGTACCCGAACCGGACCGTTATTTACGAGTCGGTCTGGGTCGGGTAGCGGGTTACCCGCGTTATCCGGATTACATGAAGATATATATATATATATATATATATATATATATATATATATATATATATATAAATGGACTCATTTTTGTGCCCTAAGGACTAAGTCTTCATTTTCTTTCTTCTCAGACATTTCTCTTCTCTTGGTCGTCGCTGCCCCTTAATCTAGGTCTACCGCCAACCGTCAATCCGTCTTCCCCCTCACTCTATCAAGGCCGCTGACGACCTTCGGTGCGGCTGCGAAGGCCATCGCCGACCTCGACCGCAGACCCCCACTCATCAGCCACTCAGACCCCTCACGCTTCAAGGCTACCACGGATCTGCGAAAATACTCTTCAAATCTACTGTCGCCACTCTCTCTGTTCCTCATCTTCACTCGCTCAATTCTGATCTCACAAATTGGCCGCCGATGGACACCAATCTTCCAGTTCACCGCCGACGAAGAACATGTGATGTTGTATCTGACTGACAATTTGATTATTGTATTTGGAATGGTCAGATTTAATTGTTGTATTTTGGTTTGTTGGTGGGGAAGTGGATTGTATTTTAGTTGAAATTTAATTTTTTTCTTTTAGATTTTGGGATGGGAATGGTTATTGGTATATATTATTTAGCATTCTTTTATATAGTTTTTAGTTTGTAATTTCTGAGTTTTGTTAAATTGAGAATGATTCTAAGAACTATTAAAAATGAAGACCATACTGGCTACAAAAACCAAAAGAAAAAAAATAGTATGCCTAAATTTTGTTTATTAAAAAAATTAAAAAATTTATTATTTACCCGCGGATAATACCCGACCCGCAAGGGTAGGGTATGGGCATTAAAAAAGACTACCCGGGAAAAACAGGGTAAAATTTACCCGGCCCGTTTTTATCTAGACCCGGTCGGGTTTTACCCATACCCCGCGATTTTACCCGTTTACCAGGTCTATCCGCAATCCGTGCCTATATGTGGTTTTATCCTATAATTATGAAAGTGAAGAATGAAGAACTAAAGGCATAGGCCTGCGTTTGGTTTGGGGCACGACTGACTCTGGAGTGTGGACTTGACTTGGTGGGATTGGACGAACCTTCGTGTCTTTTATCATTGCTTTCATGGTCCCCCGTGTGAAAATAACTTGGGCAGAAAACAAAAGACTGGATTTATTGATCAACGCTTTTCGTTTACCTGATGTTTGATGACCAGAATGCCAGCATCTCCCAGAGAGAGAGAGAGAGAGGGGTAACTATTGAGTAAAAGATGGTTGGCACCGCGGTTACATAGTATAGCTTATCGCGAAATTATCTGATTTGGGATGACCTAGACATCGTTGAATATCATTGAGCTTCAGAGTAGTTGGATAGAGCTGTCCCTCTGTCGCCAACGCTATGTTTGCTTTGAAGTGATTGTACCACTTATGAAATTGTACATCATTTTTAGAGAAGTTATATGTATTTTCACACTTGGTTAGTCATACGACTTTTACGGTGTACATAAAGGTTCAGATAGGAGGCTTTGAACTATCTTTATGCATACACGATCCTCCTCTACATCAAAGGGTCAACTTCAAAACATTAAAGATCAAGAGATTAGTCGGTACAGTCTTGATGATCACCGGAAAACCTGTATGCCACTGGAAGTCTGCAAATGTAAGGTGCAGTAGTTCACTATTTTCACAGCAGTAGCTTCACATGAGATATGGGGGATCTTGGTAAAGTGTAAGGCTCTCCATTTCCTATTATGACTTTCTTTTTTTTTTTTTTCTTTTTTAGGCCTCATCGCTCTAAAGATTGATTTTGTCATGTACCTTAACGCAAGTCACTGGGGTTACTTCGAGTTCCAACCGGCACTCCTCAAGCTTGGATTCAGCTAGAAGTAAGTTGGAAGTAACATCACCTTTTTAGTGCTTATAAGTTCATACCGTTTTCATAAGATTTTATGATTTGAGCTATGCATAGCGGTAAAAAACATTATTCCATAACATTGAGATCTCAGGTTGAGAACTGAAACCAATACGTAAATCATGTATTGTTGAATGAAGCATAAGCTTGCATCGTGCTGTCGGGTTGTACACTGTTGAGAGCATGGCTTTATTCATGTAATAAGGATGCATGAACCGGTTATTCTCTGCATTATATGTTCAAAATGTAGGCAAATTACTTCCGGCGTGCAAAAAGGTCCAGTTTTACAAGCTACTAGTTATGTTTGAGGGAGAACTGGTCAAGTGTGGAAAGGCCGTGGAAATTTGTGTTGAACAGTAGCTGTAACATGTCGTAGAAAGCCTTTTTAGGAATTATAAGTTGTTTCTTGTCGTTCAAAGACTTGTGACCTTCACATAGCTATTAGTGGAGTCATCTAGGATGTGATGTGTGATTATAACACGCCACCAGTCCTATTGGAGGACCACTTACTACTAAGATTATTCGAAGAAGCTCTTTTGATACGGCTAAGCTATCCCATAATTTTTATTTGAAGAAGCTCTTTTGATACCGCTAAGCTATCCCATAATTTTAGCCAAAACTGTGTATCGCAAAATTATTTCCTTATTGTGAGTAATTCCTAAAATATTTCAGGAGTCTTTCTTATTATTAAATGGATACTAGAAGAATCCTCTTGATAATAAATCAGTTACAAATGTATTTCATATGTGAATAATAAGTAGGACATTCATTAGAGATTTCATATTTGATTTGTTGTATATTCTGAAAGGATAGCATGTAATGCTCTTGATCCTTCAGTTACATACATGATTTATATATAAACAGATGATTACAGCAGCTCCAAGGCAAGGAGCATTACCCAAAAATCTGTCCTTTGCCTACAATTCTTCATGGTATCAAGAGTATAGGTCGATCCTTTCTAAGCTGCTCATCCACTTCTCTTCTCCTTCCTATATTTCCCCTGATCTCTTTCTTTCTCAAATGGCTACCTCATCAGCTGGGTTCTCTGCCGATACTTCTCCGCCAATTGCTTCTTCTCCTTCTCTAATTGATGTTACATCTTCATCAAATTCTCCAAGCATCTCTTCCATTTCCGCTGCGTCACTTACTGCTGCTATTCCAACACCCCACTTCACCACTTCTCTTGGTTCCTCACAGGTCTTTTCATCACCTCTTCAAGGGTATACTATACCCAATATTTCTGTGATAGAAAACCTAGCTACTATGCCGATTCCCGAAATGCCGATCTCAGGGACAAAACATCCTTCCACCCTGTTTTAATCATCATTGCCACAATCCCCTTCACTTCCATCTCCTTCGCTACTAAGTGCACCAAATATTACACATTTGGTCACTCTCAAACTGAATTCCATCGGAGAGAAAAGGGGTGAGCTCAAATAGCCTAGTAAGGTAGCAGAATAGCAAGATATCAAGTAGTAACTAACAGAAACGAATGCCAATACTAGATGGAAAAGAGTAACCATGTCTTACTATCGAATATTGGAGCAACAAAGTTAAGCATTTAACTCAAAACACATGTCAATTATATGCCAGTATGCTATAAACATACGATGACTATGATGGTCATAAGACCCAAATATCGAACCAAACATACAAACATCAAACGTGTGCTACCGGAGCATACTAGGAGTCTTTGGCTCTCTAGTATAACAAACATATGTCTAAAGGACCCTCTCAATTTGAGAGTTGTTCAACATAGTCAATGTCAATCTTAAATTGACGGTCACAAGTGTACAAATGCAAAAGTGTGCTCATCAAAGTCAAATGGAGAAAGGTACACAATGTTGAAAATGAAAGCAAAAGTTAAGCAAATCAATAGTGAACCAATAAAGATGAACGGTATTGAACAAAGCATACGCTTTCGGATTTCAAAATACCTTCCCACAGCAAAAGGGATAAAATCCCTTACCTCAACAAGCTTTCGAACAAGAAAAAACCTCAAAGCACCACCTTAACACTAAAGGAGCTTCCCAAGCATTCTAATCTCTCTCTCTCCGCCGAAAAGGGAAAGAAATAGGAAACAAATGAATAGAGAACCCAAAAAGGCTAGAAAGGAAATAAGAAGACTATTTATATGAACAGAAAAATTTTAAGTTTTCATTCGAATGAAAAAGACTTTCTTCAACTGAATCCAGCAGATGCGACATGCTCTAAAAAAAATTTAATTCGACCGAATTAAAAAGTTTTCATTCGAATTAAAAAGTTTTTGTTTTTTAATTCGAATTAAAAACTTTTAATTCAAATGAAAGCTTTAGTATCACTCTTCACGATTTTAAATACTTTTCGTTCAAAGTAAAATCTTTTCATTCGAAGCAAAATCCATTTTCATTCGACCGAATCTTTCAAAAACTCCAAAACATCACTACCCTTCATTTTGATTTGAATGAAACCACTTTTCATTCGACCGAAGATTTCAGAAACTTTAACAACCATTTTTTCCTTAATATTATCAAAAATACTACAAACTTATTTACTTACTTAAAATAACAATTTGCACAACGAAAAAAGAAAAATTTTGGGGTATTACATTCTCCCCCCCCCCCCTAAAAGAATTCCGTCCGCGGAATTAAAATGTACCTTAAACATGAAAGAGCTCAGAATGCTTTTTGCGCATAGCATCCTCGAGTTCCCATGTGGCTTCTTCCATTGAATGGTTACGCCAAAGCACTTTAACCCACTTAATAGTCTTAGTGTGCAAAATTTGATCCTTACGGTCTAAAATTTCCACTAGGTGTTCCTTGTATGATAGATCCTCTCGAATCTCCACAGGTTCGAAATGAATAACATGCAAAGGATCTAGCACGTACTTCCTCAGTGCTAATACATGAAACACATCATGTACTTGCGACAAACTAGGAGGTAAGGCAACTTGGTAAGCGACTGGTCCAACCTTCTGCAAGATTTCAAATGGTCCAATAAATCTAGGGCTAAGCTTGCCCTTCTTCCAAAACGCATTACCCACTTCTAAGGCGACACTTTGAGAAATACGTGATCTCCCACTTCGAACTCCAACCCACCTTTTCTATTATCCGCATAACTCTTCTGACGACTTTGAGTAACTAGCAAATCATCCTTAATCAAACGAATTTTTTCCGACATAGCTTGTACTATCTCGGGCCCTAAGGCACCCAAAAATTTGTCTTCTCTAACCTCAAACCAACAAATTGGTGTCCTACATCTTCGCCCATACAAGGCTTCAAATGGTGCCATACCAATACTAGTCTGAAAGCTATTATTGTATGCAAACTCAACAAGCGGCAATTGATCACTCCAACTATCCTTAAAGTTTAGCGAGCAAGCCCTAAGCATGTCCTCCAGAATTTGAATGGTTCTCTCTGATTGTCCATCACTTTGAGGATGATAAGTTGTACTAAGTTCAAGTCAAGTACCCAAGGCGTTTGGCAACCCATGCCAAAATCTTGATGTAAAACGTGCATCTCTATCTGAAAACAATCGAAACAGGTACACCATAGAGTCGAACAATCTCTTGAATATAAAGTTTGGCCAATCTCTCCAAGCTATAGGTAACTTTAACCAGGATAAAATGTGTTGACTTAGTTAAACGATCAATTATCACCCAAACTTAATCGTGACATTGCCTCGTCCTGGGCAACCCAGATACAAATTCCATTGCCATATGTTCCCACTTCCACTGAGGGATGGTACGATGTTGTAAAGGTCCAGCAGGTTGTTGATGTTCCGTTTTAACTTGCTGACAAATAAGACATTGAGCGACAAAATTCGTTATCTCCCTTTTCATATCGCTCCACCAAAACACGTCTCGTAAATCTCGATACATCTTAGTACTACTCGGATGAACTGTGAAGCCAAAACTATGCACGTCATGCAATATTTCCTCCTTTAACCTTACATCAGAAGGAACACAATCTGTTTCCTAAGTGTGATGCCCCTTCGGCATCAATCCTGAACTCCAGCTGTTGACCCTCTCTAACTTGCTCTTTGATCTTAATTAATTTCGAATCCACATTCTGAGCTTGCTTAATTCTTTTAATCAAGGCAGGTTGCACCATCAAATTGCTAAAATAGTTTTCTGACCCGAAAACCAAGACCCACACCCAAACTTTTGAGATCCGCAAGAATTTCTTTATGTGAAGTTAAAAGAGAGGCACGTGTACCTGTATTCTTTTGACTGAGAGCATCAATCACCACATTGGCCTTCACCGGGTGATATAGAATCTTGCAGTCATAATCCTTAAGCAATTCTAGCCTTCAACGTTGTCACATATTTAGCTCCTTCTGCGTGAATAAAAAGTTAAGACTCTTGTGATCCACGTAGATCTCACACGTCTCACCATAGAGATAGTGTCTCCAAAATTTCAAAGCGAAAACCACTGCAGCTAATTCCAAATCATGTGTTGGGTAGTTCACTTCATATGTTTTGAGTTACCGCGAGCCATAAGCAATAACTCGCATGTGCTGCATTAAGACACATCCTAACCCATGTCGTGATACATCACTATAGACCACAAAATCATCCAGTCCCCAAAGTTAGGGAAAGAACCGGAGCCGAAACCAATCTTTTCTTTAATTCTAGAAAACTGCGATCACACTCTTCCCACCACTCGAACCTAACCTTCTTTCGGGTCAATCGAGTCAATGGAATGGTGAGCTTTGAAAACCCCTCAATGAACCAGCGATAATAACCAGCCAAACCAAGGAAACAACGAACTTCACCGACTATTCTTGGTCTTTCCCAATTCCACAATGCCTCTACCTTAGATGGATCCACCGAGATCCCAGCTTTAGATACCACATGCCCTAAAAACACAACTTTCTCAAGCCAAAACTCACATTTATCAAACTTGGCATAAAGCTTCTCCTCCCTCAAAATATGTAGCACCATACGTAAATGTTCTTCATGTTCTTCCTTGCTTCTAGAGTAGATCAATATGTCATCAATAAAGACTATGACGAATTGGTCCAAATATCGATTGAATACTTGATTCATTAAGTCCATAAATGTGCAAGTGCGTTAGTTAACCCAAACGGTACTACAACAAACTCATAGTGTCCGTACCTCGTGCAGAAAGTAGTCTGGGATATATCGTCCTTCCAAATCTTCAATTGATGGTAACCTGACCTCAGTCAATCTTGGAGAAATATTTAGCACCTTGAAGTTGGTCAAACGAGTCATCAATCGGTGGCAAAGGGTACTTGTTATGAACTGTGATACAATTCAACTCTCTATAGTCAATGCATAATCTCATCGTTCCATCATTCTTCTTCACAAATAAAACAGGAGCACCCCAAGGAGAGACACTTGGGCGAATGAAGCCATTCTCGAGCAATTCTTGAAGTTGCACCTTAAGTTCTTTCAGCTCGGCCACAGCAATACGAGAGGAAATGTTAGAAATTTGAGCAGCTCCTGATATAAGGTCTATAACAAACTCAATTTCATGATCTGGAGGAAACCAGGGAGTTCTTCTCGAAACACGTTCGAGAATTCTCTAACGACGGGAATATCAGATAAGTTTTGAACAGCTATATGAGTATCCACAATGTAAGCTAAATATACTTGACACCCCTTCCAAAGCAAACGTCTAGCCCGCAAGACAGATATAAGGCAAGGCGAAGTAATAGAAGTAAAACCCTTATATTTGAACTTAGATTGACCGGGAATCCGAAAATGTACTTCTTTGGCATAGCAATCTAACGAGGCATGATAGGAAGACAACCAGTTCATACCGAGAATGACGTCAAAATCCCAAATATCCATAGTTATAAGGTTAGCTAACACTCTACCCTCAATGTGTACTAAATAAGGCTTGTACACTGTATATACTAAGATAGATTTCTCCACTGGGGTATCAATCATCAAATTAAATTCTAAAGGTCGTGGGTCGAAACCCAACTTACACGCGAGAGAAGAGGTTATAAACGAATGTGTGGACCCACGGTCAAACAATGTATGAAATGAATAAGAACCGATCTAAACTGTACCTGCCACTACATCATTGGAAGTTGTGGCATCTTTGACAGTCAAAGCATAAGCACGGCCTTGTACTCTCGGCCTCTGGTCCCCCATAGGCGGTTTAGCTCTAACCGGAGCTTAAGCATTGTAAGTCTTCTCTTTCTTTGGATACGGGAATTCTATAATATTATGCCCCACCTTCCCACGATAGAACATGAATTTGTCAAATGATGGCAGGGCTTATCCCCATGATTCTTTCCGCAGATGTCACGAATCTTTGTAACCTTTTGAGTCGATTGCATGTTTTCTTATAAAGTTGCTTTCTTCTTATTCTGACCACCACCTTTGTTCTTCTCTGAAGTTTCTGTACGGCCTCATTTAAGTCTTTGTTCCTCCTGCTCTTTTAGAAACTCCCCATAATCTGTCTCTAGAATTTTTGCCCGTTCAACAACCTTGGCATAAGTCGAAAGCTTCAGAGCCAATAATATATTCTTGATGCCGCGCTTCAATCCTTTCTCGAACCTTCTTGCTTTATGATTTTTAGTGTCAACTAGATGCGGGGTATATCTTGACAATGAGGTGAACTTCGCCTCATATTGGGCCACGGTCATATCATTCTGTACGAGCTTCAAGAATTCTTCCTCCTTCTGATTCTTTATATTTTGGGAAAAATACTTCTCGACCCAAGTCATGGGATGATTGGCGCTGATTCTCTGTGTGCGTTTGATCATTTTCCACCAATGGTTGGCTTCATCCTCTAGCATGAAAACATCATATGCTACCTTTTGCTCATCACTGCTATTCCAAAGGTCAAACACCTTCTCATTTTGGTTTACCCACGCTTCAGCCTTCTCTGGATCGGGTTCCCCTCTAAAAGTGGGCACTAACTTCTTGAATTCTCCACGTCTATGGTTTTAACACCATTATTTTGTCCATCATTTTGATTTTGGTGTAGCGGTACTCTATTACCTCCAGCAATTAGGTTTGCCAAATTCTGAAATCCTTGTAAAATGGCTTCAGCAACTTCGTCATTTGTGTACGGCTCAGGAGGATCGTTGGCGTTATGATTAGAGCATCTAGGAGGCATAGTACTCATAACACATCAAAGGAAACTGTATAAGCCTATAATGTACACAAGATAAACGCGAAATCAAAATAATCTCGCAATGTCATAGACCTGGGCTGCTCACACGAGTCTACAGAATCACAAACCTAAGTTCTGATACCAACTCTGTCACGCCCCCAAAATCGGAGGCTGTGACTATCAACAAACCTCTAAATATGCTGCTAAGGTTATAAAAGAAACGGTATAAACAGAGCACTAAAAGCCCCCAATATAAAATGTTTCCACAAATAACAAAAGTCTATTACGAAACATTCCCAAAATATTCCCTTATAAAAAGATTTCTATGCGCAGCGGCTAAGCAATTGTTCCAAAACATTTACATTGAATGACACCTAACCGGGTAAGATTTCCAAAGTACGGATACAAAAATTCAATGATAAGCAAAAGTCGAAGGACTCCAAGGCTGCCATAACATTCAATTGCCACTTTCTTCACTTGTGGCAAAGTAAGGTAGGAGAGAAAAGGGGTGAGCTCAAATAGCCCAGTAAGGTAGCTGAATAGCAAGATATTAAGCAGTAGCTAACAGAAACGAATGGCAATACTAGATGGAAAAGAGTAACCATGTCTTACTATCGAATATTGGAGCAACAAAGTTAAGCATTTAACCTAAAATACATGTGAATTATATGTCATGTATGCTATAAACATACGATGACTGTGATGGTCATAAGACCCAAATATCGAACTAAACACACAAACATCAAACGTGTGCTACCGGAGCGTACTAGGAGTCTTTCGCTTTCTAGCATAACAAACATATGTCCAAAGGACCCTCTTAATTTGAGAGTTGTTCAACATAGTCAATGTCAATCTTAAATTGACGATCACAAATGTACAAATGCAAAAGAGTGCTCATCAAAGCTCCATTGGATGAAGATAAAAAATGTTCCTTTCCCTTTTTTGGCGGAGAGAGAGACATAGAGATAGAGATTATAAGGCTTGGGAAGCTCGTTCGAAGTAAAATCTTTTTATTCGAAGCAAAATCCAATTTCATTCGAAGAAAAACTATTTTCATTTGACCAAATCTTTCAGAAACTCCAAAACATCACTACCCTTCATTTTGATTCGAATGAAACCACTTTTCATTCGACCGAAAATTTCAAAAACTTTACCGGCCATTTTTTTCCTTCATATTATCAAAAAGACCACAAACTTATTTACTTACTTAAAATAATAATTTCGCACAAGAAAAAAAGAAAATTTTTGGGGTATTACAATTTTGATTCACTTGGAAGCTATATATTTACTACCATGCTCAAGATCCAAAAAGCTAGTGGTAATACAATAGGAAGAATCTTTTATACTCAAGTACAAAAGGCATTGTATGACGTGTTGGCAAAGTCTATGTTTCTTTTTCTTTTTTTTGGGGGAGGGGGTGGGTGTTGTTGAGATTGGGCGTATAGAGAGGGGAGGGCTGCCCTCATTGTGTTACTTAGGGCCAAAGTCATCTCTATGAACCAAAATAGAGAAAGCATTGTTATACGTTGTTTGGAGGGAGTTTCTTGCTTCTAAACTATTACGACGACCTGTAGTTGAGGACTTTCCATGATATGTCCCTTATATCTTTCTTGTCTTCACCTTTCATATGTTATGTCTGGCCACTTCTATTTAATACAGCATAAAGTACGAAAACAGTAAAAACACGCATTTCGACATAATGTGCGATACATATGCTACTGAAAAGTTCAGACTGTAAACAAAATAGAGCAAGAATCATAGGCACTAGAAGTGAAACCAAGTTGTGTGGTGATATAAATTTGCTTGAGACCATAAAGAGCTTTCCAGATATGTCACACCTGTTGTGGAGGGTAACGATAATAATGCGGAGGTTCCGTGCACCCCTTATCAATGAGCTTCCCATTAAGGAAAGCATTTTTGACATTCATCTAAAATAGAGACCAACGGCGAGCAGAGACACTAGTACTGCAATGAACACTTGGACTAATGTAAGACGAGCAACATGAACAAAGTTCTCCTCACAATCAATGTCATACTCCTTTGTGTATTTCTTTGCCATAAGCCGAGCTTTATGATATTAAATACTACCATATGCATGTGTCTTGATCTTGTACATTTACTTGTAACCTACAACAAATTTACCTTGAGGCAGATCAGGTAAATCATAAGTACGAGTCTTAGTGAGTGCATCTAATTCATCATACATTTCCTTTTGTCAAAGATGGTTGTTAGAAGCTTCGGTACATAAGTAGGTTCATGAAGAGTAAATAGAGAAACAAATTAATAATAATCTCTTAAACGAACTTTTGGTCGAACTGACCTACCTGAAGATATACGAACCTAAGGGAGGCGAAGATGGTGGAGTAAAGCCAGACGTGGATGTGAAGGGAGAATTAGGACCAGGAGCAAGTGGATCAATATCATCATCAGGAACCGGTGGAGGTAGAGGTACTGAAGTATTAAGGAACAAGTCGATAGAGGATGCTGGAGTGTCAATTGAGGATATGTGACCGGAAGTATCAAGAGAAAACACATGTATGAAGAAAGTAACTTTCCAAAAGACAACATGAGGAGAATCACATATCTAATGAGATATAGGATCATAATAGCAATACCATTTTGTTTTATGCCAAAACCTAAAAACAACACATGCGAGCCCTAGATTTTAATTTGTTTCGACCATGGAGATAAAGTTGAATAAGACAAACACAATCGAAGACAAACCCAACCAAGTTACAAAAAAAAAAAAAAAGCAATCTATGTCGTCCACTCTCACACGTGGACGGCTAGATAGGTGGTGGAGATATATATATATAATGCCAAAACCTAAAAAGAACACATGAGAGCCCTAGATTTTAATTTGTTTCGACCATGGAGATAAAGTTGAATAAGACAAACACAATCGAAGACAAACCCAACCGAGTTACAAAAAAAAAAAAAGCAAGCTGTGTCGTCCACTCTCACACGTGGACGGCTAGATGGGTGGTGGAGATATATATATAAGCCGAAATTAAGAAAAAGTTGCCACAGTTCACTGCTTATGTGAACACTCTCTCAACTCGCTACTTGAACTTTTCTTTTATAACATTTTTAATTCTAACCTTGAATATCTTCTCTCTCTAGAGATAATTTACAGTATAGCAATTTAAATTTTAGCTATTATTATCTTCATACCTGAAATATCTAATCTTATTGAGAAAAAGATTTAAACATAAGTAATTATCTTCTTAGGTGATTTTTTTTTAATGTACCTTTAGATGCTTACTTATACATCTCTTTCTCTTTTTAGAAATTTGTTATGGCAATCTAACTTTAAAATGATTTTCAAAAATTTTAAACTCAATGATCCTATTTAAAATTCCAAAATTATCTCTCATAATAAAATACTAAGTTGACCTTCTCCTCCCTTAAATTGAGAAAATCACCTTTTATAAATTCAAATTTTGTAAAATAAATTTTCAAAAATTTTAAACATACTAATCCTACTTAAGTTCCAAAAATATCTCTCACAATATGATAATAAATTGACCATAGCCTCTCTTGAGATAATCTCATTTTATGAAACTTAAAATTTGACAATTCTCTCTCTCTCTCTCTCTCTCTCAAATCACTTTTCTCTTTTATTGCTTTATTTATTTTTTTAATTTTATCTAGCCGTCATACTTTGTTCTCTTGGAATATTAATGCTCATTTTGTGACTCAAATGACCCCCTCCACATTTCTATTCCTCTACTGTGCCGATAGGTTGCGACATTCATAGTTTTTCAATAGAATTGTGATTTTCTCATTGTTAGATTTTATTGAATTGTACTGTATATAATAGGATGGTAGATTTTCTAACATTGTTTTTATCACTTTCAATTAGTTTTTCGGTTAAATTTTAATCTTAGATGTTTATTTTAGGTGATCATACTATGGATTCTATTACTTTTCGTTCCATTCTTTGTCAAAAACTTTGGTATCATGTTTCTATTATTTTATTAACGTATTTATTGACTATAGTTGCTCCCATGTGTAACGCACATGATCAAAACTAATAAAAAGTTATTTGTATATTCTATGTATTTAAAGAGTACATATGAGGCCTATACATAACATAACATATAGGCGTGACATTTGACCTAACCATAGCATATATGTATTTAAAGAGTACATATAGGCGTAAAATTTGACCTAACCATAACATATGGTTTGCTGCTAAAACGGGGGTGGGGGGGGGGGGGGGGGTTGTAGCCAATAGGATGCAGCTAAAGATTTTGCATATAGCATTGAAAATTGCACCCAAGCAGGCTTGATATACATTGTATAATATCACATTATTACATGTTACTAGTCCCAAATCCCGTGCAAAGCATGGGACGGTTTATTAACAGTAATTTATTTAGTAGTTTTGAAATGCATAATAAAATATATTACATAATTATATAATTTTATTGCTATTTCATCAAACAAGCTCGAACTTTGTTGTAATAAAATAACTTAACCCTTACGGAAAAATATCAATAAGCAATGTCCTTTTAAATATTTGCTAATTCTGATTTGGTAACTATATAAATAAACAAAAATCAAAAGTTTATTTAGTACACCAAAAAAAAGGAAATTCTATTAAAACAATGTACTGGGAAACTGAGATCGATTTGTTAATACACAAGACATTTTTATTATTTTTCAAATATTTTTTTAAAATTTTTTTTTTGTACCTTTGAACGGGTTACACATAACTTTAATTACATATTAATTTAATTTTGATAGAGAAAATTTTGGTCCATATATTTGTTTATAGTGTGAGATTTATTTTGTTAATAAACATGACTAATTAAGTAAGGATGATATAACATTTTAGCAAATGTAATCTACAAACAAAGTATATAAAGAAAATAGTAATCAATGCATAATGTAATTATCTAAATTTAAAAAGTTTAACCAACAAGACTATATAGTATAATTCAAAACAACGTAATAAGCAAATTGTTGAACAATATTTAGCCAACTTTTCACAAAGTATACAATAGGTATGCTTATTATCTTTAGATATAATAAAGTTTTCAATCTAAGTTTAAGTCTTCATTAATCACAACATAACTAATATTTTTTTAGATTTTATATGCAATTATATTCAGAATTATAAAATTTAACATAAAATCATAAATGGTAGTATATTGCTAATGTAGAATTTAAAATGCTTATGAGTTTAATCACTCATAATAAAAATATCATAGAAAATCATTGGTTCAAAAAATTTTCAGCATAAATTTAGTTGAATATAAAAAATGCTCACATAATTAAGATTTTAAATTTACACTATTTTCTAAATATATCTCATACACAATCTGTATAATATGGTATCTTTACATTTAACCAAAGCGACTAAATAGGACAGCGCAAAATCTTAGAGTAAGGAAATTACTGACCAAAATTTTTAACCAACATATTTATCAAGTTATAATTCATATTTGAATTTACAAACAATATGTATTAAATATAAAAAACTTAAATATGAATTTGATCAGTACCTAGCTATATTACCATTAAGTTCTTTTAGTAGTCCAACCTGCTTTCAAAACCAAGTCTCTTCAATTGAAAAGTTCGATTAAGAGTTCTTTATCTTTGAAATCGTAAATGTCATAGTTCATTCTTATCTTTTTCATAAATCATTGTTTCAAGAAATTACCAACTAATTAAAATTTTGCATTCTTTAAACTTTTTTTTTTTTACATCGTCAAGTAGTACTGACACAATCTACTCATTGCTCTTTCACCATACAGTTTAAAAAAACTAAAGCAAACATATATGTATTCAAATATTACAAAAGAATTGTATGACAATCTAATCAAGGTTTTAATAGTCAAAATCAAAGCATAATATATAAATATATACTTGTAGCATAGAGTTTAAACATTGTACAATTGATTTTCTAGATTTATTAGATTTACAAATATCGGGACAATTATAGCATTGATTTTTCAACAATAAATTGTAGTAAAGAGTTTGATTTATTTTTTAAATTCTTATATATGGGATATAACCAGTTTGGAGGTCGTGAGGTCTTATTTAAAAATACTGACTTATAAATTATTTATTAAATCAATATATCACGTTATTCATTTCTAACGATATCCATCTTATGTATATTATGTGTGTGTGTGTAGGAATAATGATAATACACTTAACTCAATTAGAACGTCATTTTTTTCCTTCTAAATCAAATATGCTAATGTTATTTTTTGATATATAAATTTTTAATCACGTAAAAGAGTGGTTTAAAGAATACATTAATCATAATTAAGTCATAATAAGTTAGCGTATCGATTAGGTTGAGTACTAAAATGTTTAGAATTAATTTTTAAATTATGCAACCCTCGTTATTCTTCCAAAATTAATCAAATTTAAAAAGAAAGGAACCTATCAAAATTCAATCAATTGTTAGATCATTTTTTTCACAAGCCTCATAAGTTGTTTAATCATAATTTGTAACATTAAATTGAAAATATTATTTTTGTTTTAATAAATATGAATTTTTATAATCATATTAGAAAGTGGTTTTAAAGATACAATAGTCAATATTAAGTCCTAATAAGTTAGTATAATGATTAGGTTGAGTTTAAGTATAATTAAAATTAGTTTTTGAATTAAGTAGGGCTTACATAAAACCCTCATTACTTTTGCAAAATTAATTAGATATTAAAATAATCAAAATTTAAATTAATTATTAGATCACGTCTTTATTCTAAATCTCATAAGTTATTTTTTGGGTCTATGGATTTTAATAATCATATCAGAAAATACTTTTAAGGACATAATTGTCAAAATGAAGCCTTAATATATTAGTATATTGATTAGGTAGAGTTTTAAATTGATTAGAATTAATTTTTAAATTAATTTTTCTTCTAAATTGAAAGTATTATTTTTATTTTTTTATATATATGAGTTTTTATATTCATATTAAGAGTAGTTTTAAAGATAGAATAGTCAATATTAAGTCCTAATAAGTTAGTATAATGATAAGATTGAGTCTTAGAATGTTTAGAATTAGTTTTTGAATTTAAGTACATAATTGTCAAAAAGAAGACTTAATAGATTAGTATATTGATTAGGTAGAATTCTAAAATGATTAGAATTAGTTTTTTAATTAAATAAGACTTACTATTATAAGTTAATTAATCTTAAGATAAGGATCTGATGATGTGTCATATAAAGAAGCGATGATATGTCGCATAAAGAAGTTATCAATGTTTTTCTCGCTTCGCTTATGATGCCAAGGAAAGCGGGTTCGCAGTGGACGTGGAGGTGCCACAAAGAATGCAGTCTGAGTCAGATGCCAAGTGTGTTGATGTGGGACACAACAATGATAGAACAAGGGCAGAGACCAAGGGCTTACCAGACAGAGCCTGAGGGTGGCAGTGCTGCGAGAGCGATGGCGCAGAATGAATACACGACGACAGTCATAGTCCAATGCTTAAATCCAGAGTCAAGGTCATGTATGTTCCTCTCTCTAGAATTCTAGAGTGAGAAAGTGAAATATGTTTTGAAAAATGTTTTGTCCTGAATGACTTCTCAAGATCCCTATTTATAGAGGTTGAGATAATGATGTCATCAAGCAACACGTGGTGCTCCTCAGGAGTGACACGTCACCGAGGGGTCCACAGGTGCCGGTGCTCCACGGACTGTCAGATCGCATATTCACCTGGCCTGCCCCACACAACATCGCTCTGTGTGTTTGGAAAGACTGGTTTCCACAGTGTCAGTATTCCCAGAGAATCCCCTTGATCTAGCCACCAATCCAAGCCCTTGCAGAGTCCTACAGGCCTGGTAGTGGTGGGAAAGACCCGATGCCCAGCTGCCAGGTAGATTAGGCTCGATGCCCTTCGAAGACCTGCTCTTGTCTTGGAGTGACCCGGGGGTCAGAGTCCCTAGGGGTGCCGATGCAAGCCCCCAGTGCCAAAGTACGTAGGCCAATCATAAAGACACCCTGACGGAGATAGTGTCCCAGATGAGTCGCCTATCCCACTGGTAAGTCCTTGTGCCGGAGCACTCAGAGTGCGTCAAGGTAGCATCCTGGAGGAGCCATCTACCTGACCGAAGGGGAGTTGAAGAGTTTCCTAGTAGAGATAGTGTCCCAGAGGAGCCGCCTATCCCCACGGATTAGTCCTTGTGCCGGAGCACTCGGAGCGCTTCGAGGTAGCATCCCAGAGGAGCCATCTACTGGATGGGCAGAGGTAGCATCCCGGGGGAGCCGTCTACCTGGCGAAGGGGGGGGGTTAAAAATCTCCCTGGCAGAGATAGTGTCTGGGAGGAGTCGTCTATTCCCGCGGGTGAGTCCTTGTGCCAGAGCACCCGGAGCACTTCAAGGTAGCATCTTCGAGGAGCCGTCTACCTGACGGGCCAAGGTAGCTACCCGGAGGAGCCTTCTACCTGGCAGAAGGGGAGTTGAAAAGCTCCCTGGAGGAGATAGAGTCCCGAAAGAGCCGTCTATCGATGCGGGTGAGTCATTGTGCCGGAGCACTCGGAACGAGTCAAGGTAGTATCCCGGAGGAGTCGTCTACCTGACGGGCCGAGGTAGCATCCCGGAGGAGCCATCTACTTGGAAAAAGAGGAGTTGAAAAGCTTCCTGGCAGAGATAATGTCACGACCCAAACCCACGGGCAAGCCCGCGAGCTAAGCATGTGACCGGCCGCAGACATAATGGACTCCAACCAAGGGCTCTGCCAGGCCTTACTATAATCTGTATAAAAAAATTCTATAACCAAGTAATTTAAATCTTTATCCTTAATAATATTTCTAAAGTCACGCTTACAATTTCTCAATAAATCTCCAATGACATTCTTTATTTAACAACTAACATAGATTATCCGGTGAAGATCTAAGCTTCAAAAATCTCAAATTACAAATCCAGTACTAGCATACCACCTAAGGATTTGTTAAATAATATAAGAGGACTACAACTCCTTTAGCAGTCGTCTACCATAATCCTCGTGGCCTTCATCAGTTCGGTTCCATCTAGATCATTGCCTGAAAAATATTTAAAAGAATGAGCTTGGGGCCCAGTAAGTACACATACCATATCCCTAAAATAGGTTTTGGGATTCATAAAAACATGCCAAGGTTTTCTTCAAATTTAAAACTGATAAATATTTTCACAAGAGATATTATACATATATCTACTTTATGAAAGCAATTCATTCAAGATTCACAGTAACGAAGTATGACATCAAGAAGGCTCATTAACAACTATCATAGTTCATCATAACATGGGTATGCTGCGATCAGCGTACATTCTCCCTGACTAGGGCCCACAATCCCTACTCCACCCGGGATAAATATTATTTGGTCAGGGTATGCGCCCCCCGACTAGGGCCCACAATCCCTCCTTCGTCCGGGATACATATTGGTGTGGACGCAAGGGCGCACCACGAGCAACAGTACTGTGTGTCAACGTATCGTCCCGTTGACCAGGACCCAACAATCCAACTTTTTCCCGTGGATATGGGGCGCAACAACCAAGCCAGAATACCGTCTCATTCAACATATATGAGCCAACTTTAAAACACTACTCATAGAAAACATTCCATGGCATTTTTGTTGTATTTTATCATCAAACAATTTACACAAAAGCAGTAGCGTGCAAAAGGCTTTAAACTTTTAATTGAACAATTCATTTGTACATATACATAGACGGAAAATAGGGTATACAGAGGAATATGGCAGGAGTAGTTACCTGGATAGCTAAGCGGTTCTGATTCTTGTTCCCAAACATGCCCTAACTCTTGTCTATCAAAACCTAAACAATAAAGAGATGTTATTTATTTCCTCTCAATCATACCTAAACATTAAGTTTCTCTCAAGTAAGTAAAATTACCAAATCTGCCCCTCGACTTATGTAAAATTCCTATTTACCCCCAACCTCTAACGTACCGTAACATACTCCAATATAACCGAAAAGAATATTTTAAACAGCTAGGTGCGATTTTCGGACCGTAATGGCCTTTCGGAAAAAATTTTCACTCGGAACCTTAAGTCGCTCTTTAAATTGAGCGCTAATGATCCTGTTTTCAAAATATATCAAACGGTGCCGGAATGCCATGAAATTTTAGAAACTTAAGCCTTCACTACTTTTAGGTCACTGTGAAATTCTAGGCTAAAAATAATTTTGTTTACTATGTTAAATAATTCAAAAACCTGTTTTGAAAATAAAATTGTTCGAGACATTTCCCATGTCCAAAAAATCTGAGAAAATTCCACGTCGAAGGTTTCCCAAAAATAGTGTAGTTTTAGTTTTATATTTTGCCTAAATCTGTTCGAAAATTCCTTTTAAAAATAGTTTAGTAAACTGTTGTAATAGTAGTGCGTTACGCGATTGCCGATCGAGCGTTATGCTGCTAAAAATAGCAAACGACTTTAAGAACTTCCAAAACTTTAGAAACTACCTTCTGTTAGCTATATAAGATTATTGTAAAAGTTTCAAAATTTAATAACTTAATTTACTATTCTAAAATACACCAAAATATCTTTCACCAATAAAATTAGTTAGCACGCTTCCGGAGCTCTGAAAAATATAAAATATTTACTATGTGTAGATCTTGCAAAATTAATATAAGTTACTCTTTTGAGTTTTGCCCAAATAAATTCCTAAATATATTTTAAAAATTCAAAAACAAACTGCTGGAATAGGATACCTTTTTAGCGACACTTTTGAGTTCAATTTCAAACTAAAGCTTTTCCCTCTTTTTGCCAGTATCTTCTTCTTCCTCAAAACCCACTTTCCGAACCCACTTCATCAGTTTACACACTCACACATACATTACCCACTCACATATACTCATACCATTTGTGTGTGTGTGTGTGTGTGTGTTATATAGATATATGTATACACACACACACACACACATCACTCACACAAAAAAACTTCTTCTCCCAAAACTTACAACCCATTACACATTTCTCTCCTCCATCTTGGCAGTAGCTTGTCTTGCCTTCAATTTACTTTTACACTCCACTCTTCACACTAATATACACACAGGTACCCATTTACAAATCCAATGTCACATTCCATACTTACTACACACTACACCATTTTGTAACTCTATAATATATACATACACATACTCATATGCATATAACCAATTTCTCCAACTCCCACAGCTAGACCCATCATGTCTCCTTCATTTAGTAAATTCCCGTTTCCCTCTAAGCTACTGCCCTTGCTTCATTTTTCTTTCCAGACCATAATCTTCTCAACCCAAGTCACAGCAAAGCAACCACTGTCTCACGGCAGTGGCTTGTTATTGTCCAATCTACACCCACTGCCTCATGGCAGTGGGTTTTTTCCTGTCAACAGCATACTTGACAGCCTCCCCAAGGCTGTTTCCCTCCAACCTCTTGGCTCCGATACACTTACGCAAGGTCCCCGTACCCAACCGCACTCCACCACGGCTGCCATCACTCCACGGCCTCACCAAGCACCAACATGACACTGCTAAAATTCAGCCTTCCCTTACCCATGCATACCATTTACATTATGTATATTTATGTCCACGCACCACTTCCTTTCTCACCCAGTAGTGCCATGGCTGCCATGGCCACTTCCTTCCTTTCTTCCATCACACGTTCGTACACATAAATATAAGCACTTACGCATCGTCATTCCAAGGCAATTAACACTAACGGTTATACATCTAGTTGTTCTCTCCCATAATTCATGAAAGAAACTAGAGAGAAAGGTGTGAAACTTACCGAAAGCTTGGATCCTTCGCCGGAAAAATTTTGGTTCTTCAAGCCTTCCTTCCCTCTCTACTTATCTCTTTCTCTATTTCAATCTGGTGCCTTCCGAAGCCAAGGTCGGCTGCCCACAATTCCTACATTATATATATATATATATATATATATATATATATATATATATATATATATATATATATCAACCCTAATTTGTATAATTACCATAAGTCCCCCTACCATTCCTTGAGCCATTTAAATTCTACTTAGGACTTTTATTGTTACAAAAATGTCCATTATATTTATTTATGAAAGATGGCGCATTAAAAGAACTTAATGGTTTATTATCTACCCCGCTACACTAATTCGTTGCTAACACCTGTTAATAAGGTCTATACGTTAACTAAAAAAATTGTCGCTAAAGATTCAATCACTATTAATAACGTCCATTAACGTTAATTTATAGCTTTGATTTTAAAGTTGTCGATAAAGATTTTAGTTATAGTGTCTCCCAAGATTTGACGCTATAATCCGCTAAAAATAATATACCAATGCTAGGTAATAGTTCGTCGCTAAAAGTTTTAAGTTGTTAAAAGTATTTTTAGGATTCGGGGTATTACAGATAGTGTCCCAGAGGACTCGTCTATCCCTGTGGGATGCTGCACACTCCGAAGAGTGGGTCGAAGCATGTTCCACGTCCATGGCGGGGGCGCATGGTATGGTGAATGAGAGTGGTGCCCGGGGCATGTAACATAATTGTAGCGTATGGACACGGCGACGACCATCACAAAACAATAGCTAGTGCCAGGGCACATGTCATGGAGATGGCGCATGGACGCGATGAAGTGTGTATGGTGCCCAGGGGCACGACACTATGAAAGAGAGCCTGAGGGCACTGCTGTACCAGTGGCGCATGGGCACGGGAGAGTATGTATGGTGCCTGGGGGCATGACATTATGATAGAAAGCTTGAAGGGCACGACTGTATCAGAGGCGCGGTCCATGGGAACGTCAGAGGTATGGCGCCATGGGCACGATAGTTTGATAGAGAGCTAGGGGGCACGGCTGTATCAACAGCGCGACGGAGTGTTGGAGTGCGGCGCGTGGGCACCAGCGACGGGGGTCACGGAGATAGCGCACAGGCGATGAACGTCGCAAAGACGATGCCCTAGTAATTGACGATGGGGTTGCGGTGATAGCGTTCGGATGCGGGGGAAGGGGGTCACGGAGATGATGTCGGGCGAAGGGGGTCACGAAGATGACGTCCGGATGACAGGCGACGGTGGTCGCGAAGATGTTGTTCGGACGACGGGTGACCGGGGTCACGGAGATGACGTCCGGACGACGGGTGACGGGGGTCGCGGAGATGACGTCTGGACGACGGGCGATGGGGGTCGCGAAATGACTTCTGGGCGCGGACGATAAGGGTCATGGAGATAGCATTCGGGCGACGGGCGACGAACATCACAGAGATGATGCCCAGACGACAGATGACGGATGTCGATGAGACGACATCTTGGCGACGAGGGTCGCGATGATGCATGGTCCCTTGAAGATTAGCGAAGGTGCTAAGGAGAAAGCCAAAGGCCAACCTTGGGGGAAGGTCAAGGCCAACCTCAAGGGGAGACTGAGGCCGACCCTAAGGGAAAGGCCAGGGCTGAGGCAGAAATGAATTCTAGAGTGAGAAATTGAAATATGTTCTAAAAAATGTTCCGTCCCGAAATGAATTCTCAAGATCCCTATTTATAGAGGTTGTGATAATGATGTCATCAAGCGACACGTGGTGCTCCTCGGAAGTACACGTCACCGAGGGGTCCACAGGTGCCGGTGCTCCACGGACTGTCGGATCACATAGCCACCCGGCCTAACCCGCATAGCATCGCTCTGTCTATCTGGAAAGACTGGCTCCCACAGCGTCGGTGTGGCCAGAGAACCCCCTCAATCTAGCCACCAATCCAAGCCCTTGCAGAGTCCCATAGGCCTGGCAGCGATAGGGAAAACCCGATGCCCAGCTGCCAGTGGACTAGGGGCGATGCCCTCCGAAGACTTGCTCCCATCTCGGAGTGACCCTGGGGTCATAGTCCCTAGGGGTGCCGATACAAGCCCAGTTCTGAAGCATGTAGGCCAATCACGAACACACCCTGGTGGAGATAGTGTCCCGGAGGAGTCGCCTATCCCATTGGTAAGTCTTTGTGCCGGAGCACTCGGAGCGCGTCAAGGTAGCATCCAAGAAGAGCCATCTACCCGACAGGCTGAGGTAGCATCTCAAAGGAGCCGTCTACCTGGCCGAAGGAGAGTTGAAGAGCTCCATGCCGGAGATAGTGTCTCTGAGGAGTTGCCTATCCCCGCAGGTGATTCCTTGTGTCGAAGCACTCGGAGCCCATCGAGGTAGCATCCCAGAGGAGCCGTCTACCTGGCGGAAGTGGAGTTAAAAAGCTCCCTGGCAGAGATAGTGTCCCAGAGGAGTCGCTTATCCCCACGGGTGAGTCCTTGTTCTGGAGCACTCGGAGCTTGTCAAGGTAGAATCCCAGAAGAGCAGTCTACCTGACGAGCTGAGGTAGCATTCCAAGGAGTCATCTACTTGATGGAAGGGGAGTTAAAAAGCTCCCTGACGGAGATAGTGTGCTGGAGGAGTCGCCTATCCCTGTGGGTGAGTCCTTGTGCCGGAGCACTCGGAGCACGTCAAGGTAGCATCTTAGAGGAGCCATCTACCTGACGGGCTGAGGTAGCATCCCGGAGGAGCCGTCTACCTGGCAGAAGGGGAGTAAGCTTCCTGGCAGAGATAGTGTCCCGGAGGAGTCGCCTATCCTCGCGGGATGCTGTATACTTCGAAGAGTGGGTCGAAGCATGTTCTATGTCCCTAGTGGGGGCGCATGGTATGGTGAATAAGAGTGGTGCCCAAGGGCATGTAACATGATTGTAGCGCACGGGCGTAGAGACAACTGTCGCAGGATAATAGCTGGTGCCGAAGCACATGTCATGGAGTTGGCGCACGGGTACGCTGAAGTGTGTATGATGCCTGGGGGCACGACATTGTGACAGGGAGCCTAGGGGCACGGCTGTATCAGCGGCGCGGCGCATGGGCGCGATAGAGTGTGTATGGTGCCCGGGGGCACGACTGTATCAGTGGCGCAGTGGAGTGTTAAAGTGCGGCACGCGGGCGACGGGGGTCGCAATGACAGCAGGTGGGCGCAGCGACGGGGGTCGCGAGATGACGTCTAGGCGACGGGCGACTTGGGTCGCGGAGACTACGCTTGGACGACGGACGACGAACGACAGGGGTCGTAGAGACGACGTTCGGCGGCGAGGGTCGCGGACAATGCATGGTCCCTTGAAGAGTAGTGAAGGTGCTAAGGAGAAAGCCAAAGGCCAACCCTTGGGGGAAGGTCAAGGCCAACCTCAAGGGAAGGCCGAGGCGACCCCAAAGGGGAGGCCAAGGCTGAGGCCAACCCCAAGGAGGAGGCTCCTTGGGCAAGTGCCATGGCACGCCGACAGGTGACATGCGACGGTCGCAGCGTGATGAGACGTCGCGCAAAAATGAGTTTCTTAGTGACGAAGTAACGTAACAAAAGTGACAAGTGCACGTGACTTGAGCGTGCGTGCTTTGACCGGTTGGAAGCGTTGAATATTGACCGTTGTTTGTGCGGACGTGTCATGCAAGATGGGACCTCCAATGGGCCTTTGAGTGCGACCAAAATAGGTTGAGAACAACTTATTATATATTATATAGATTCCTTTCTTCAACAGGAGTTTATGCTTAGCCTCTGGCTGGAAATGGTTGGCATATTTAATTAACGGGTGGAACCCCAATTTAACAAAGTCATGCCCCGGACCAAAACCATCATTTTCAAGTTTTCACTTCTTCTGTCTTTTCTTCTCAGGAGTCTGTGTTCCTCTGCTGCAGTTCAAGCTCCCATTGACGCTGTATTGGTGTGTATCAATGTCATAGCTTCATAGTTGAATTATCGATTGAAGAAAATGTTTTTATTTTTCTATAGATCATAGAATTAATATTATTGGAAGTTTATGATGCAATTGAATGTCCCTCAATGTGGAGTCCCATCACCTTCTTTAAACAAGCTATCTGCTGAGAGTAAATTCTTTCATGGTAGGAATGACTAGCTAGACGGCCCTCTAAGAATTCTCTGTTTCATCTACTTTTTTTTCTGAACCACCGCTTCCCTTATTTCAACTGGTTCATGTAAGTTGATCTCAGATTTCTGATAAGGAAAGACTATATAACCATGGTACAAGATCGAGTTGTTTGTATAGAGAACTTTCTTTTAGTTGGTTTTCTGATATAATGGAATCACAACCAGAAGCACAGAGACACAATATAGTAAATACTTGGTTGCTTCGATTATGCATGGAATTTTGTGTCAATGCTGAGGATAGCTAAAAGAGATGGGGAAGATAGGAGTTACTACAATACATTGGCACAGCCTTCATTAATTATAATAAGCACACACTCATACATATAACATATTTCAAACCCGATTACAGAAGATACTCCATAGTACTCACTCCAATGGCAATCCTAGCGGTAATAAGACCACTTTCTAGTAGTACTGCTTAATCTATGTTACATACCAGGCTTTAAGAGAGCTTGATTAGTCTGTGCAGCAGCGATACATGAAGAATTTCTCCATTGGACGGCCACACTCAGCACAAACCACCATTTCCGGTATGCCACCACTTATCCCCGGCAGGATAAGGCGGCTGCAGTGCTCCGGAGTGTGAAGTTTGTGCAAGTGATCTACCAGTGCAGGTACAAATCCAATTTGTTTTGATTCCTGCTCCCACTCCGGGAATTCTTTGAGGCTCCTTTCAACAGTATCGCCCTTCGATCTGCCCAGCTCCGCAGTTCCTCTGCTGATCAGAGCCCATCCTCCTCCATCACTGCCATCAAAGCTAAGCATTGTCATTATTTCTTGCATTACCGGGTCATTTTCAACCATCTTCCCGTGTTGCATCTTTGAGTGCAACATGCTCTCCAGTCGCGCCCAAAAGTACCAAATGGACGTTAGGTCAAGCCAGGTGTGACTAAGTTGTTCCCTCGTGATGGTCTCTACGATCTTTCTTACTTTCTCCCTGGAGCTGCTCCTCCCAACATAAACCATTTCTAAGCTGATGCCTGCAGTTTGGGCAACACTTTTTGCTAAGGTTGTGAATCTCCGAATCCATTCTATGTCTTCCCCTCCATACAAGCAAATGAATTTTCCTTGTGAAATCTGGTGAATCAAGAGTTACAGAGTCATGTCAACAAGGGCATATAGCCAAATTTTTTAGGAATATTGTACCCACGCGTGTTAGTACGAAGGACAGCCAAGTGACCTAATGCATAGTTTGTGAAGTCAAGTGCATCAGTCTAGCTGGGTTTATGATCCTCTCTGATGAGGGAGGTCATTTATTGACAAAAACAAAGTGTCTTCAGGGAAAATGATTGTCTCCACATAACCTATCTTAGTCACCAACAGAGAGTCCATGTGCATTTGCCTGCATATACTTGTGTGCAAATGCAACAGGATCTTAGAACATTTGAAGATGGTTTCTTGGAGTAACTACTAATTAATTAATACCAGTCTGATCTTTGTATTTTGGGGAGAGCGACCTCCCTTCATTGTCAAATTAGACTTCGTATCAATAGTGAAAATGCAACTACTTACCCAATCAAGTATGTTTGGATCAATGCCATCGACCAATAGCTCAAGTGTCCAAGTTTCTTCCTTCCATAGTGCTTCCTCTTTTGCAGTAGTAAAAGGGTGGGCCAAATTTCTCCATATCCAAATCATGTGAAAAGCATTTCGGCATGCCACTTTACCCTGTGGATCCAACACCACCAGGAGCATCTTCTTCTGAAAATGCCACCCCTCCTTAATGTACTTGGTCACCGCCGGTTCAATTGCTAAAGGATCATGCACTGTGTACCATGGCATCAACGATTGCAGATGCTGGAATTTCTGTTTAGTCCCTTCATTCCATGGCATTGACCTTTCCACAACTGGGATCCACACCACCTCGTAATGAGTATCCGTCCTTTGTCGTGCCTCTTGGTAGATATTAGGGAGAATTATTAGCTCTTCGGGGGACAAGTCGAGGTCAGAAATGAGCAGCAAGACTATCTTTCTGCTAAGAACTTCGATTCCAACCTGTTTGGATCAACTTACTACAGTTACACATCTTCTTTTGCATTAATTGAAGATTACTGGGAGTTTGTTAATGCATACTCTTGTCTTGGTAGTGCCATCCACAAGCGGCAGTGGATCATCCTTGGAGTTGATTAAGACCTTGAGAATCTTCAGGTTGTCTAAGTGGGGTGTTTCGAAGAGGTGCACGAGCATACGAAAGTAATCATCATGTTTCCTCTCATCTGCATCCCATCATCCGGTAGTTATCCCTTTTAGTCTCCTTAGTAAATTTTTATTCGAGTAAAGACTTAAATAAAAAAATAGTTACTTATCACTGCCTATCATAAAAAACCCTTGATGATTATGACCAGGATTATGTTCTAACTTAGAAGCCATGCTTACATACTTCCAGTAGTTCAAAAGGCTCACCTATGTGTTGATGGCAAAGAGCGAGTTGCGCCATAAGGTGGCCATGCATGTTTCTGACTTTATGAGCCAAGCTTGAAAGTTCCCATGCCTCAGCGGTAGCTGTCATGTGTCTGCAAAGAAGTGCAACGAAGTTGGGGTTATCTAAGTATTACATAACAATAGGGATATAACTCAAAGAAGCAAATGATGTTGCCAGAAGAAATGAAAATATGAATGACAATCCTGACCCGAGCAATGGTCATGGAGAACTTACTCATAACTCATTCCCAGTAGGCTAGTAATCTGTGAGGCACATGCCACCATGCTTCTGATAGTCCAGTAGGCAGCGGTAGGGATAAGAGCTATGGCTGCCGACATAGGTGGTGTCTCATCTGAGATATATTGAGATGGCAGCTCATTGAACTCTACAACGCACTTGGTTACATCCAATATGGCCTTTAAAAGGTTAGTGATGGCATCAAACCGTGATTTCAGCGAGTTAGAGTGCACCAAGATGTCTGGCAATTGCTTCAGGAGAGCTATTGCCTTGGCAAGGGGGTTTGTGGCATAAAGTTGAGCAATCAGCCAGAACTCTCCATAATTAACAGCAAAGGCAGCTAGGGATGTCACCAGTTTTGCTTCCCATTTTTGACTCGAAACCAGGTTAAGTATCGCCAGTGTTGTTGAATGTGCATCTGCTCCACTAGAGCACCTGCATGCCAACTGCCAAGCATATATATCGACATAGATTATTTGTCTAACCAACACCACCACAGCACATTGCAGTGACCTCACGAAGATGGAACAATCCTTCGTTTTGGTTCCAATTTTAAACATTGTTACACGGTGGTACTATTTCTTAACTACAGCGTAGCTTGGTAATCGGTCTTGCATACTGTTAATGAGTGAGTGATACAACGCCACAAATTTTTGGACCACAACTTGACCTGAAAGCTTAAGCCAATAGGTTGTCATACATACCTCACATGAAACCTTTTGTATGACATAATCCAGTGCTTCTAGGATGCCATCATATCCATCCAGAATAGCGGCCTTGTCCCCCGATGCTTCAATTTGTGGACGGGTGCCCTTCATGTGAAATGCAAAAAAAAAAAAGATTAGTGAACCACTGTTAACTAAGTGATCAATAACAAGAATGAAACTGCAATGCCCTAAAATCTTAATTAGGCCACCACGGGGCAATGCTGTTAGGTTCAAATGAGGAAGACTCGTACATTGATAACGCCAGTAATATCAGGGAGAGTAGCACGCCTCAGGATTTCGTCGATGACAGTGAGGAGAGGCTTGACATCAACTTCGAGCCCATCAGGAGAATGGGTTGCCTGGATTTGCTTCAGCATTGCAGCATCCTCGGACGTCGAGATCCGGCGGTCACGCTTAATCATTTGCTGCGTCTTAGCAGGCTGATGCCCAGTGGTTGCCATTCTCTGCGACTTACAAATGTGCAAGATAAGTTTGCTACTAGTGTGTGGTTTTCCAATTACGCTATCCAAGGGTATATATAGTGTTGGGATCATGAGAAGGAGGCAAAAGGCCTACGGGGAACAATACTTTGCTTGTAAGAGGGTCTAAACGAAAAGAAAAGCCAACATAGTTTGGATAGAGATTTGAAAATGGTTGGTCCCTTGGCGTATTTCTTTAAGTAAATTAAGGATAGTCCCCATGATTTTTCCAAGGGAAAAATGAAGACACTGTTTGCATTTCATAACTTTTGCTGTGTAGCATGTTTTAGCATCAGAGCGTGGAAGGACGACTTCAACCTGATTTTGGGTTGGACATTAAGCCTTATCGAAGATTTTGTCCGAGCGACTTTGTTAATATCTATATATTTGATTTTAATTTTGAGTTTGAGTTTGGCGTTTGAGATAAGTGAGCATTTACAAATGACATTAATGTAAAAACGAAACACAAATTGTTTTGTAAACCAGAAGAAAGAAAGTGTTCTTAATCCTGGCCTACTCTCAAATGCTTGTGAAAATTGTAGTTGTTGCATGAGAATGAGTTACTATAGAAGGCTATATACAAAGCCAAACGATGAGTTGTAAGAAGTAAAGATGACAGAATAAAAGTGGAATGAAATTCAAATTGTTGGTGTGCTTCTCCATGTCCATTTCCTTATCTTGTATATATCCTCATTTGGCAACGAGTTACTTTTAGAAAAAAGCTGTATAAAGCCATTATCTAATAATTTATTAGATAATGGCTTTTTGTGCCAAAAAGATAAAGCCATTATCTAATGCAATACCTTTTTACGAGAAAAGTTTATGTTGAATAACAATTAATGCGCTACCATGTAATACGTAGTGGGTTCGGAAACATACCGTATGAAATTTCCGAAAAATTCCGACGATGGATCTTTGTTGTTACGAGCTTTCAATGCGTTTAATCTTTTTCGCAGATACGAAAACGGCTACTAGAGTCTAACCAAATCTTAGAGTTTGGTGATTGTTCTAGAAAGAGTGCTATAGAGAGAGATTGTCTTGTGACTTATAATTACAAGACTTATGTTTTCTTGGGATATCTCTAGAGACAGACTTTACCTCAAACACTTAGGAGATAAAGATGTATTTATCTCAAACACTTAGGAGATAAATATCTTCTAAATAACTGTAATTATGCAGACTAATAAATATTAGTGGACAGATAATGGGTCTACTGACCCAATTTATTAACAGTTTCAATGTAACTATTATACTGATGGCGAGATGAAACTGATGAGTGAGATTAAATAATAACAAAACCTTGACTCCTTATTTTCTGATAATCCTTCAATCTTATTAAATTTTACATGTCCGTCGTATAATGTTATTTCCAACACCGTTAACACAAAAATAAGTCTAGTTTCCTTTAACCTTTCTCCATTATTCTTACCTTATACAGTAACTGAAGCGGAAATGAAAGAGTATTTTTAATCGGTTCATCCAAAAAGAGACCAGATTAAAGAAAGGAAAGTAAAGGAATCTATTATTTCATTCGATCATTTGTTAATTGTGTCGGTGGATAAGCACTCCTTTATTCAAATTAGGGCCACTTTTTCAAACACTACAGTGTCGATGCTCACATAAGCAATCTTACCTCATCTAACTTTAGAATTAATCATGATTATGATATGAATTTGGTTCTTCAGCCTTAATGTGGTTCTTCACCCTTTTGCAGTGGAAAGCCAAAAACGTGAAACCGGAGTTTGGGAGCTCTAGTTTAAGAAAGATCACCAAGAGAATGACATTCTTGGTTATTACCAAATTGGGCATATTTCTGAGTCTCGTTAGACACAATGGTTTCTAAACTTTTAAAAGAATAATTTTAAGCAATCTGTCAGCACCGATTCTCATACACCATTAGGGATCCAACTCTCGTTGTCAGCAATTGGTGAAACAAGCGTTTCAGTGAAGTTCGGCTCTTACAGTGCCACCAAGTATTTTCGCAGTAGCCTAATAATGTAATATAAAGTGAGTTCAAGATTTTTTCCTTCATTAAGTGGATAAAAAAAATCAGAAAAATAGAGTAAAAAATTCAAGTTTTACCCCTATTTAAGGCCTTAAAGTAGGAAGGGCTATCTACACAACACACAACATAATCTAGCTAAAGGGAAGAAAAACTCTACAGTAACAACGCTTGGAATTTGCAAAGGAAGTCCACAATCCCCATGAACTTTCGAATGCCCTGGCGGAAGCAGTGTGACCTTGTCCTTGGCTAAATATTCTTTCCACAAGTATCTATAAGACTATCCAACCTTGATCAGCTTCTCTTTTGGTAATTGGAATGTTCTTTATTGCTAGTTCCTCGTTCCCACAAAGAAACTAGCAAAACGCCTGCATATGTAGCTCAATACGGAGTATTTTAAATATTGAAGAGTCATGCATGTCCGCTTTATTCTTGTTTTGCTAATAAGAGTATGACGTTGGTTGAAAGAGAGTTAAACTGTAGCAGAATATCGGTATCTAGTTCACAAAGATGATACATTTTTTTTACTTTCAAACGGAACACTAGAATGCAAATGTGCAAGCATGTCGCCATTAGTTATTGTGATTGGATCACACAAGTAAGAGTGACAGCAGCTAACAAAGAATCACTTGCAGCTCTCTTGATTTTTAGCACAAAGTATAAAATGTTGTGTGAATTTGGAAAAAAAAATGTTACGGTTGCCTTTTTGTACCGTTGGATGCGCGGGAAATTCTTGTGTTCCTTTTCAAGACTTCAGTTTTCACTTCTCCAAAACTCTTTGGAGGTCAGAAGGATGGTCGCCAATGTTGAAATCAATACACTCATGTGGAACATAACCTAAATAATAGCCATTATCTTGAGGAATATCTCTCCTCTTCCGGATGAGTTACGAGAATCCGTCCTCCTTTTATTGGATTCCATATTATCATGACCACGTAGAGATTGCCCTCCTACTCGGGGAACAGTTCTTGCGAATGAATTGTGTGGCAGTTGTGCAAAATGGCTATTATACATGGCGCCTCTAGGGTAAGTTCTTTTTTGAACTTTCACTTACGATCTTTCATCTATTTCGCTAAAATCATTGCAATAACTTAACGATGGTTGTAACTGTAGTTGTGACTATTGGTTCCAATTCCTCCCATCTCGCGTGCGTCTCCTCGCTACATATGCCAACTCAATCTCGGTCCCCCCCCCCCCCCCACAACCCATTCATTGAGGATGTACCCAGATTATCAAATGAAAAAAATCGTCCTTTATAATTGGAAGCCGATGGATTGGAAGATTGGCAAAAGCCCAAAGTCAAATGCCCAACACCTAGTGCTTATTGGATTGGTCTGTAGATTCTAAACCCAGCCCAACCCAACCACCCGATCCAAAGACACGGAAGAACAAGGCCCCGGACGCGTTCACACGTGTGTGATATAGCTGGCGTGCGAATGATGAGGTGGAGTAAAATAGAAGTTGCGAGAGAAATGAAGATGCCGCCTGCACTAATAGCGTATGGTTACCGCTACTTTGCGCCGCTTAGGCTCCGCCTCCTAACCTTCACACACCACCGCCTTCTTCCGCCGTCTCTCGCCGATCCCTCCGCCGCTGCCCTGTCTCCCTGCGGCCTCTCCTCCCGTACGCCCTTCACGGGAAACTCTGTCTTCCGCAAGATGGAGGTATTAGTCTCCCCACAATACATGTGCGTGTGATTTGTAGACATTACTCCCTTTGGTTCTTTTTTTTTTTCAAATAAATTTAGTACATGTACTCGTCAACTTCACTTGTAGCTTTTGCTCTAGCTTGACTTGCCAAAAGGGTAGTTCTTTAATCTGTGGCTGCTATTTGAATTCGAACCAATGTTCGCAGGTACTAAATTCCTAGCGAGAAGATCCAAATTGAACATAGAGAGTAGATTATATGCTTCGTATTAAGTCACTCGTATGCTGTCACAGCATTTTGAATTTTACTAATTAAGTCCGAACATTGCGGATAATTGGTTTGATCTCGGTGTAATTTTGTACTCCTTCCGATTAATTAGATTACTTCCCTTTTACCTGTTATGAATTTCTAGGTTAGATTTAATACATGTAAACGTTGAATTGAACTCAAAGAACGACAACAGACTAAATAAGTATACAGTGACTAAAGTCAATGTTTACATGTTTGGAATTATATCCTAGGAATTTGCAAAAAGATGAATTCAGGCAAATTGAATGAACGGACGGAGTGCATGTTATTATACCGGGACAGGTGTCGTGTTCTTTAATTAGCACGGAGATAAAAACCTTCTTAATCAATTCCTTCGTTAGTATCTGCTTGGGCTTTATCATCATAATCATCAAACGTGAGAAAACCACTTCAAACCCACCTCTATCGTCTAAAAGCTAGCTTTTAAGTATGGAAATTGGGATATTCCCTGCATACACAGCTTCCGACCGATCAAGTTTCTTGGAATGCTTCTCCAGCTTGTGGTCTGGCAATTGTCATAAATTCCTCTTCCATGAGCACCTGCATGTAGTCTGTCGGAGGCGCACGCTGTTGTGGTGAGAGATAAGTGTCTTAAGGATTGCTTGAGGTAACTCGGCACTCTATTCCACATATGTATTATGTAACTGATCTCTTTGAACACTGTTAAACCAAATTTGAGGAAGAAGACCTCAGTTGAACGTTTTTCTTCTGTAGAACATATTATCCTCCTGAGTTACCAATTTCTCTCCTTTGTGTTGTTTCCAATTTTGGCCCTGAATACCTGCCATAGCATGAACGCATGTCCTGGACGTCCAGGGTAGTTATGTTGACAGCCAATTTAATTCTTAAGTTTGAATAGAGTTGTTCCTTAGAACACCTCATAGCATTTATCTAATAATTTAGGAGTTTTGGACCTAATCACGATTGTGTCTTGAGATGTTTATTGGTCTTTGTGGGATATAATGTTTCAAGTAGTCCTCTGTATCCTTATAATTCAGCTCTTTATAGCATCAGAGGGCTTTACTTTTTAACGGAGATGTCACACTAGGTTGTCAGGGGCACTTGGTCCCCTTTGAGTTATGAAAATCTGTATGGCTACCACACTCTGATGTATTGTGCTCTAGGTGTAATGTGTTATTAGGGCTTAAAGGAAGGACAAGAAAAACACTAGAAAACAATAGCAAATCAAAGAGATCCTGATGGAAGGATTCCATAACGCCTTACTGAACCAGAAAGAATAGAAGCTTCAATTCACCAATCGAAAGTCTTACTCAGTTGCATATAATCTCGTATTCTGCTTTTGTTTTGGATACATAAAATTAGAAGCAGCATGATGTTGGAACTTGCCATGTTGATGATTTTCATCAACATGTTTTATGATGAACCATTGGTGTACCCCTGTCACCAGGATTCCTGGCTCAGCAAATGTTTTCTTTCATCCTTGTTGCATTGTTTTTTTAATTGAGCTTGAAGTTCCAACCTTTTTTCATTATAAGTGAATGCATAACATATGGTAGACCTCCCCTTCGATGTGGCTTCCCTCTTTCAAATCGTTATGGATTTATGCCTAAAAGCGCTTTTGTCCATATTTTCAGAGTCCAAGCTAAACTGAGTCAACTCTTTTCTGTGTTACCTTGATCACTCGTAAGCCCCTAGCTTAGTCGAAGGCAAAAGTTTTGTCCTGGGTTGGATAGCGTATAAGGTGGGATACATGAAACAAATTTAGCTATAAGTATTAATTCTTAGGGTAGCATGATAGCCAATAGACTAATGTCATGAGTTTGGTGTACTAAATCATTTTTCATTCTGATCTGTATTCCAACTTATAAAAATTTTGAGAATAATGGCGAAAACAATTTGCTGGTTTCGTCTTGTTCCATGTTTTTTTTCTTTGATGTAGCTCTGATCTTAGATGATCTTGATGTCTAATAATGAAGTCTATTCTTCGGGGAAAATTTTAGTTGTTGCTACAGGAACTTCCACAGAATTAATTCTGAGTGGTATGACTGGTAGACCAGCTCTTATAGTATTTCAACATAAAGTCCGCTTATGCTTTTATTTATTTGTTTATTCTGGTGTTTAACAGGTCATGAGATGGATTTATGTGTTTTCCTTAAGTTCAGTACTGTTCTATGTTTGTCTACAGCGATTCTGGACTGGAAGTGGCATCAATAGAAACAAAGGAATGGTTGAGAATTTGCAGCGTTATGGAGTGATTAGTTCAAAGAAGGTAGCTGAAGTCATGGAAACTATTGATAGAGCTTTGTTTGTTCCCGCGGGGACTCCAGCATATGTGGATAGTCCCATGCAGATAGGTTATAATGCCACTATTTCTGCTCCTCACATGCATGCCGCATGCCTTCAGTTGTTGGAGGAAAATTTGCAACCTGGCATGCATGTTTTGGATGTTGGTTCAGGTAATTTTTGTTGCACAAACCGCAATTATGATAATGTTCTAGTACCCATTACCCTTACAATTGTACATTCCAGCTGTTATTTCTTACACAGGGATGTATTTGTAGTTTGCATACAACTTTTGTGTGGTTCTATTTTTGTTTATAAACATAAAATTGTTGGAATGGACTGCTATGATATTTCTATTCGTTTCTTATCTTCTTTTCCTGCTCCGACTTTTTGCATTGACCATAAATTGATGTTGACAACTGGGTTTCGATCTTTGGGCTTAATTTTTTGGCTACACAGGAAAGCCAATTGAGTTCCTATTAACCTACAGGAAAGTTTTCTTGTAGGGACGGGGTATCTGACGGCTTGCTTCGCAATTATGGTTGGGCCAGAAGGTTGCGCGGTTGGTGTAGAACATATTCCTGAGCTGGTCACTGGTGCTATCGAGAATGTCAAGAAAAGTGCAGCGGCCCCATTGCTCAAGGATGGTTCCCTTTCACTGCATGTTGGTGGTACGTCACTACATCAACTAAGCCATGCCACTCCGTTTTTTGCTGCTTTATCTTTGCTTTCTGATTACAGCTTTTAGTTTCCACTCAGCTTAGTTTTGAGAATGCTGGTTTGCTTGCTTACATAGTCAATAAGGCAAGATTACCTTCTCAACATTAGATTGGTGCTAGTCACACAGAAACGCGTGCATGCATTCAGCTGGAAACAGTGCATGTTACACAGATAGTATGTATTATGTAATGGAACAAGAGAAATGCATATAATGCCCTTTAGAGGCTGTGTTATTCTTCTGTCCAATGTTCACCGTCTGCTTTGGTTCAGCCGCATGGAAGAGGGGAGGGGTGAGAGTTTAGTTTCTTAATGCTGCTGACTGGTCATTATATCCGTTGTGTCAGATGGAAGGCTAGGCTGGCTAGAGTTTGCACCTTACGATGCTATTCATGTTGGAGCAGCAGCTTCGGAAATCCCTCAGCCACTTATTGACCAGCTGAAGCCCGGCGGCAAGATGGTGATTCCTGTCGGAAACATCTTCCAGGATTTGAAGGTTGTGGAGAAGAAACTGGATGGTTCATTGAGCGTTCGAAGCGAAACTTCTGTGCGCTATGTTCCGCTAACCAGTAAAGATGCTCAGCTGCGGGGCTTCTGAGGCTGGTGGAGCAATTCCTTCGATATCTAAGAGATAAGTGGTGTATATCCGTTGTACAGGCATAGTTTACGAAAACACTCATGATGTGTGTGCTTTGGATATTGAAGAGGTAAGTGGTTTATTCGTGTATAAGTTTTCAATAGGAATCCCAGAAACTCCCTTTAGTTGTTTCGAGATTTTCTAGCATTACAAGTAGCAAAGAATCATTTAAAAGTAAACGAGGAATTAACATAGAGCCTTGATACTAACAAATACCAGTGTATATCCTGAGAAGTGGGGTGCTCGCAAGTAAACTAGGCGTTTGATATTTTTCTACAATGCATGCCTGGCCTCGTCAAGTTTTAGGAACTTGGTATCCGGAGCCTCTTGAATTGGTGCAACCAACATCTCAACTTGGAGTAGTTATGAGATGGATTATGCGGCTCTTGTTTAGCAATGAGCCGAATAATATATCCTAGAAGTTGTAGCACGGTCTATGACGTTCTTGCTCAATTTCAAATTCTTTTAATGTGGAATTTATTATACGTAAGTTTTTTAGGTTAGGTTAATAATAATAATAATAATGGAATTTTAAAATAGATGGTTCTTTAGGAAAATTCCTTAAATGGCCTTACTGATGAAGGCTATCTACAGATATTGAGGTCAACCATGTTCAACCCATTTGCGTTCTTCGTCCTTCGCCTGCCAAAATTTAACCATAAACCATCACTTCGTCCTATGAACTTGCCTATACCTAGGCTTTAATATATTAAAGTTTGGTGCTCAATTTAAAAGTAAAAAAAGAAAGACCCGTTAGGTATAAAAATCGATATCAATCTGCGTATGCGGTTGACGTGGGATTTTAACACATGCCCTATCGCGTAGTGTGGAATATGAAGTGCTTTCAAGCCTCGATTCATGTAAAGAATAGAACATGATATAGTGACTTGAAGACTGGAGCATTACTTGAAGACTGTGGAGCATGAACTGATTCTGACGACGTTGAGATGGGATTGATTGTTAGATGTTGACAATATTATTGCTTTGGCAAAAATCCTTATTACTTCAGCCACAGGGCTTGCAGTTGGAAATAGCCAAAAAAGAAAAAAAAAAGAAAGGCAGAACTTGCATGTTGCATTTACTCGTCACTTATTTTTTCTACTCAATATTTCTACTTCTAACAGTGAAATTCATCTAAAGAAGTTAGCTAAGTATGTACTCATGCGTTTATAGGCTGGGCTTTTACGGACTAATCTCAAGGACTAGTGTATGCAACTTGGGTATAAGATCCGCACCTCCTTGTGCACAGAAGACCTTGTCCACGAACTCATCAACTGAATGGCACTTGCTAGACTAGTCTTTCGAGGCATTATCCTATAGTAAAGCCGTAGATATGGGTCAATAGAGATCGAGTGTATAAGAGTGGACTGTCGAAAGTTCGGATCCAAACTTTCCAGTTTGGGTCACAGGTGTTGGGACAAGAACGTGGACTTGTATTTGATCCACACATGATATACTAGCATCTGAGGTCAGCTTTAAGCGACCACGCTTACGAGTTGACTGCTACTTACTCGGTTAGTCCTTTTAAGATCGACATTGGAACCATAGACCTAAGTCGTTACTACTTTTGTTTAAACTTTTTCTACCTTTACGTCGAAGAGTTATACGATTTCAGTGGTAATCAGGCTTAATACGTCAACTTCATTATACTTTTAAGTTGGAAATCAAGTTTCGGTGTATCCCGTTGATGAAGTAAGATCCTCAGCTATGATAAAGTATCTCCTCTTGCAGTCAATATGGGTGTTCCCCGAGTTTGGCAAGATGAAATTAAGGAAGGCCCCCATAAGTGCTTATCATTGTGAGTGAGGCTAAAGTTACTTTTTGTCGATGGGCGCCCTTTTTACTTGTTGCTTATTAGAGCTCGAATGGGTGGGGACATAAATAAAAGGTAAACCATAGAGGTGCTTTGGCATAGTAAGCCTAATAACTATTGTATTTCAGGTTTATTATCAGTTTTTCTTTAATAGTAATCAAGGGATTATATTAGAATACGATTCTAGCTACTTTTCTGAAATGCCAAGTACTTTAGAGATTGGTTACAACCAGGTTGAGAGTTTAATAATTACAGGTAAAACTCATTGAAGTCGAAAGCAAAAATAAGGTGGGTCTGCGTGTGTGTGTGTGTGTGTGTGTGTGAGAGTCCAAGGGGGTTAATTAGTTGCAAAAAGACCGTGGTGACTTTATCACGACTCTGTACATCTTTTCAGCTGGATCTGAACTAGATTTTTTCTTTTTCTTTTTTTGATCTGGTTAAGGAATTAAAGTCAATCCATAAGATAGTATGCAAGTAGTTATTGATCACTGGCTCATAAAATAATACTCCCTCTGTCGTTTAAGTTTGAATTGCACTAAGTTTAAGGAGACGATCAATTGTATTTCACTTTTCATTTTTATCCCTAATGTCGTTTTTCCTTTTATTTTGCTCCACTCATCGTCTCTCTCCTCTCCCTCTCTTTATACATATGCATATATTTGGGATGACAATTAGATCCGCACTTAGTGGATGTCCGACCCGCCCCGAACCCGATAAGAGCGGATTATTTTTATTTTGACCAGGTTATGGATGGGTATAGTATTTATGTTTTTAACCTGTCGAAGGCTAAGGTTAGGTATGATATTCTGTTCAATTTGCCCCCATATTCGATGACCCCGTGACCCGTACCCACCCTAGTATGCTAATCCAAAACTATTATGCATCAGCCTACACCTCACCACCACCTAATCGTCCACCAAACACCGTCCCCACCACATCACCATCACCACCACCATGATGATCCTGCTCAACAAGGACCTCATCACCATCCTGTGATGGAGTTGTGGGATACTTTGTGGCACTTGTGTATTTTTTAATAGAAAGGAAAAAGATTAGAACTTGTGATATTTTAAAGGGTAAATTACACACGGCATCCCTGAGGTTTGCCCTAATTACACACGGACCCCCCCTATCTTTTTTAATTACACTAAACTACACATTTTTATTTTTCCGTCAACAGAGTTAACAAAATCAATGAAGAGACAATAATACCCCTCATAAACAAATAATATTACTTAATTTGCCATCCTTGAGGTTCAACCACCATCCCACGCCCCAAATCAGGTGTACATCTCTACACACACACACACACACTTCCGTTCGTAATCCTTCAATCCACAATAACAATCAACACTAAAACCCAAAATCAAGACTTCCGGGCATAAGCAGGAAGAGACCACTCCTAATCATCTTCCCTTCTCGACTGCTCCCTCTTTGAGCAGAAGCACGCCTCCCTCTCCTCTGAGTTCGCCGCCCTCCAATCACAGCACTCACAGCTTGCCTCCTCGCTCCAACAGCGCCTCGCCGAGCTCGCCCAGCTCCAGGCCAACAAGCCCCAAGGCGTTGATTTCGGTGACTAATGACGATGATCTTGCACACATGATGCACGAGTACGATCGGCTTTTTCGCACTTCATCCAAGCCGGCTAGGCTGAGGCTGTTCTTGTTCCCGGTGAATCCACCCTCGCCGGCTCAGAGTTTTGGTTCGAGTGAGGATAGATCGGATCGGAAGCGGTTCATGGAGGCGTTAAATTCTGGTCCGGTTCAATCGCCTCCTTCGCCGTCAGCGGTGGCATTTGCTCCGCCGGGAAATGCGGACTTCTTGTTTGGATCGGATAAGGGGATGCAATTACCCTTTTGGATAGGATAATAGGAGTGCACCGATGCCGATGTAAATTTCGTCGAGTTAAGGCCGGAAGTCAGATGGCTACCGGAGCCTTCCCGACTAGCACCATGGGATCTGATCAACAGGTTTACATGATCCCTGCTCAGGCGAATATGTACCACGCGCCGCCCAACAGGAGACCGATGGGAAGAAAGAAAGGAAAGATCTAAGGGCACTTCTGGTATATCATAATAATTTTGTGTTGCCCTAAATTTTTTTGACGGTTCCCTAACGGAAGTGGGTTTTGTGTAATACAATGACAAACCTTAGGGAGCGGGGTGTAATTAAAAAAAAATAGGGGGTCCATGTGTAATTAGGGCAAACCTCAGGGGTGCCGTGTGTAATTTACCCTATTTTAAATGAAAAAGTAGTAGATGATGATGGCTTTAGAAGCTTTTGCCATCTTGTATCGACTTCTTTGCTTTCTAATACAAAGTGAAGCAATGTTTGGGAGGACTGAATACTAGTTATTGTGATAATAAAATGTTTGTTTGTTCCCTTCCTGAGGAAATTCATGAACCATATGGTTAGACCTGACAATTTTATACCCGTACCCGGTCAAAATCCCCGGGTACGGGTACATATATGTACTACCAGTTGAAAATAGGCCTGTATCCCAATCAAACAGTAATTTTCGAGTCGGTTCGGGTCCGGTGGCGGATTTTCTGGGTTTCAAAGTATATGTGAAGGATCATTGGTGCAGTAACCCTTTATTTTCATTTTTTCTCCTTACTTCTCAGACCCTCTTCTCACTTCTCTGTCGCCGCCCCTCTCACTCTAGATCTACACCACCCCTCTCACTCTAGATCTACGTCACCCCTCACTCTAGATCTACACTACCCTTCACTCCATCTTCCCCCTCACTCTCACGTCACGAATCTACCCCAGCTCTACCGTCGTCAATCCGTCACCGCAGCCAACGCCGTTCTAGTAGGTGATCGATCGCAAAGCCGCCAGATCGTCGCTCCGTCCTTCGTCGTGGTTTGCCACTCCATAGTCGCTCTGTGGCCGATCAGATCTACCATTTACCGTCGTCAACCGTCACTCCTTCGCCGACTAGATCTACCGTTGACCGTCGCTGACCAATCTTGAACTTTTCTTTTTGTTTTATTTGTTTATTCCATATGCCTAATCTTGATTTTCACTGGTGTTGTGTAAACTTTTGATTCTTGTGTAATGGATTTCCCACTATTGGCCACAGATCTGATGATCTTGAACTTTTTTTTGTTTTATTTTGTTTAGTAAAGAAGATTAGTCTTGATTTTCAGTCTTGTGTTGTATAGATCTTGTGCGATTGTTGTGTAATGGAGAATATTGAAGTTGTGTTTGTGTAATAAAAGAAAGTAGAAAAGAGGGAAAAAAAAAAAGGAATATTTATTAAAAAAATGTAAAAATTAACTTTTTACCCGCGGGTAATACCCTACCCTCATGGATAGGATACGGATCCAAGAAAAGTCTACCCAGAGAAGAACTGGTAAAATATACTCGATCCGTTTTTACCCGGATCCGACCGAATTTTACCTGTACCCGGCAGTTCTACCTGTTTACCAGGACGGATTGGAACGGGACAGGATTTTTCAAACGTTCGATGGATCGGGAATGATATTCCCATCCTTTAAGCTAGTGGCGGAACGAAGCTGGGTATCAAGACTACCGAAGCGGGTATGGATTTCATAAGAATCGCATCCAAGCCGGCCGTTCTCATTTCCTAGCATGCATGTTTATACAAATATGCACCCTCTCTTCACTTTTTCCGCAACCGTGGATACATGTATGGTTGCACATATGCGCGCGCATCTAAATACATACAGAATGGGGAGTTCTCTCTAGTCTCTAACCATCAATCTCTGCTGCTCCATTTACAACTCATACGGTTATATTCTGACAAGTATCATCAAATTTGACTGAAATTCTGACAAATCGGCCAGTGGGACAAATGATGGTTAAAAACAGATGCCCATCTACTGAATAACAGGTAGAACAGCGAAAAGGGTAAAAATTAGCCCGAGCAAGGGACGACGACGGATCACCATATGCAGGCCTAGAAAGGAAAATGCATTTCATTTGCCTGCTGGGATGAGAAGTTCTTGGCAATACTCAAGAAATCTCGAGCATTTTATTATGATCCACCACCAGTTGTGCATGCAAATAGTCTTTCGCCGGTTTATTCATTTAAAGTTTGATTACGTGCGCGTCGGGCAAACGATAAAATCATTTCATGTATCATATGTTTTAATCTCTTCTACTTACCATTAATCTCCCACCGAACGCCGCGGTGTCCTCCGGCTGGCATGACATTTCTTCTCGTACATGCATCACTGGTGTCAACTTCAAGTTGCTCAATAGAACAAACAACATGCCAAAACATAACAGTGGAAACAGAATTTGGAAGTAAGAACCATGTGGTCTACATATATTACCACCTCAAGCAATGAAGGGAAAGAACGGATGTAAAATGTAGTTGATGGCATCTAATAACCCACCGAAAGCTCACAAAAAATGTGACCACTACAATTGTCACTAACAGGAATAATCTACCAAGACAGCGTTTGATATTCCGCTCATTCAACTCAGAAGCGCCTTGGTCTTTCCTCGGCGATGTTTACTCTGATAGCTCTCCCGCCCAAGCTCTGCAACGTCAAAGAAAAAATACAGTTATAATCGTTCATCATATCTTAAATATGCAACATGTTGAATTAAGAGTGTTTTATGAGCTATATCCCCTCTTCTGGTTGGTTTCACATGATTCAGGCAGTATAAGATATAGGAGCAGCATAGTTGCATTACCTGCCCATCGAGGTTAGCAATGGCATCATTTACTTCAGATTCGGACGACATAGTTACAAAGCCGAAACCTCGTGATCGACCAGACTCTCTGTCATAAACAACGCGTGCATTCTCCACCTTGCCATGTTCGCTGAAAACCTGCTCAAGGCGTGCATCATCGACATCCCATGGCAGGTTGCCAACATAAATTCTATAAGCAGGTTCAAACGACCGAGGAGGGCGCTCAGGCCGTGTCCCTCTTGGAGCAGCCTTGTTTACAGTCAAGAACCTTCCATTAAGATCCTGTTAGAAAAAATAAATGCAGTTATTAACAATTAAATTCCCGTACTAGCTCACAAAGTAGATGCAAGATTAGAGAGCACTAAAAAGTCCGGTGTTATTTGAAGGTTTCCAAAGTAATAAACCACATCTCACTGATGAGTGGCAGGAAACCATTACGCAAGTGGTTCATCTCTTGCATACAGGCTGCCGTTTTTCGATCATAACCATTCCTACCTCATCATAAAATTTCACTGATGAAACTAAGGCCACCAAGACAGGCAGAACAGGGTTTAGAACCCCATGGATATCAAAGTGAACAAAAAAGAAGAAAATCAAGACGAGGAAATGTGATAAATGCGCAACAGCAAATAAAGACCACAGGAAGCATTTCACTTAGTGGCCACAAACAGCCGCCTTAGCACACATAGTGCCCAAAAAGGCAATTATGTTCACTACTAAGATGTTTATCACTTGACAGTAATTCGCCCGGAAGAATCAATTACGAGCTACTGGTTCTCCCCACAAACTAAAAGCTATAAATTAAAAAATTTATTTCGGGTAAAAGCTGCTAATATTTAATAAGGATTCTCCTCCTAACTTGGGAATTGCAATACAGAATTTCAACCAATGCACTGCAATAAATTTGATTATCTTCTATTAAAGTTCAGGAACTTCCATGACTTTTGAGAGCTCCTTGCACTACCAAGTCTCCAGTCAGCCATTTGGTAACTCGTATTGGATACTTCAGATGAAAAACACGAATGAACTCTCGACATATTAAGCATGACAAAAGAAATTTTAGCTCCAAGCAAGCATAATCGAATTTAGTTCTCCTAATGACGATGCATGATTGACAATTCTCTTGCAAGAAAGTTAATGTGGATACATCAATTGTTAACATCTCAAGCACTAACTCTTCGAAAACAGAGAACTAAAGCAAGGACAAATAACTAAGCATGTAAAATTTTCACAAATCTCGAACCCCTGTATGTCATAGGTCGCAACAAGCAAAAGTTGCTGAGAACGTGGTTGACAAGTTAATCGGTGACCACACCTACCAAAAAGGACACTGAGCTGACAAGTACACGAGACTCAAGACCATTACTGTGCATAAGCCATAAAGAACACTTATTGAGTTAGCTATCACATAACTGATATTGCAGCCCTTTAAAAAGAAGACCTTTAACAAGAATATTTACACATGAATCCTATTCCATGATTCTATCCAATATAGGACTAACACTACTCAGACGCTCCTTACATGGGATGAAAGAATCCTATTCCACGATTTTGTCCAGCAAAGGACTAAGTAGAACAGACACTTCTTAGACACTCCTTAGGAAGTGTTAGATTTCTTGGGTATGTTTATAGTCTACTATATGAAAAAGGAAATTATTGAGCTCCACTTTTAGAATTTGAGCTCACGTGTCACTAAAGAGCTCATAAGGTAACACATGAGAAACCTTTTAGTGACGAAAGTGGAGCTCACATGTTAGAAGGTGGAGCTTATATATCAATTCCCTAAGAAAACTAAAAGAAGACTCACTATTCTCTACTTCTACCACCGTCACCCCACCCCCTACTTCCAACCCAGAAAACTATCTGCAAAGAATAGGATGAATAAGAAATCTTAGATATCATGTCAAGATGCCTCTATTAGGATACAGGTTACCAACTAAATGTTTTTCACTATCCTAGTAAACCTAGCAGATAGAGTAATATCCTTTCCAACTGTTGGTTCTGGGGTTGACAAAACAGAGAGAAAGCACCATGCTGCATAAGTATACGAAAAAAATTGGGGAAAGCGGAGCCAATAATGTCTATGAACGATGTACATAAACTACCTGCATCAGAAATTTCAACACACTGACCGCTGGGGGGTTTCACCTAGTAAGTTTGCCATTTTTAACAAGCACCACACAAAGCAAATCGCAAGCACCAAAGGGCTATGACAACAACGCAACATACAAGAAGGTGATCCACGCATTCCTCTGCATTCTTGCACTAACACCACCACCAGATTCTGATAACAGCTAATAGTACGTAAAGCCGCTAAAGGCATAAATAGCAAACTCTAGAGCAGCAATCATGAATCATATGCTAGTCCAAGAAGATTAGTGAGTAGATGTCACTTGGATGGCCCTTTGAAACTGAGCGAAACAAAATGGGCCGCTTCAACTTGAAAACCCAGTGTTTGAATCCTACCACAAAACGATGCAAATTGCTCCAAGTCCAATGATTAAATTTACCTCCTGAAAGTGTGATTAGAACCAGTTCCTCGTTGAATATGCACAAAATACTAAGCTACAAGAGCCTCCCTATAACAGGTTAGGATGTCGGAAATCTTTTCCTGCAAAGGCTTCCTCCATACCAGTCATCCTGGGGACTGCTACCATCACAAAATTTACATGAGCTGTTGAAATTGTGACCCCGTCAGCAACTTAGCTATGACGACTAAACCCATGAAATAAACAAGAAGTAAGCCACTGATATTGCTTGACAAGCTCCCATCGAGTCACCCACCACTATTTCCACAAGCTGCCTACCTTAGATCGAGTACTCCAAAGAACCTTCCCTTGAAAGTCCGTTTCCAAACCCACGCCGCTTTGTTGCCTAAGAAAGGAACTCTTTCCGTATCATGGTTGACGAGCTAGTATAGTTAGTCACACACGCACCCCTTCCCCCCTCCTCTTTCTCTTCTTCCTCTTCTTCTTTCTCAAATAGGTACTGCCTTCTTTAGAATCAGGCCAGAGTAGCTTGGTACTTATGAAAAACCCTAAAAAGGCAGATAGGTCATTCAAGAGGCACTCACCCCCATAAATTATCCAGTTGACACAATTATATAATTAGAACCACAACTAGGAAGTGATGTAAGCTTGTATACGACAAGGTGCTACCAATATCTCATGGAGCCTAACAACATACACAGCATTGTATTCCAACCAGAGTCATCAACCAGAGGCATCAGTCTCTGCATTGTATTCCAAGCTGTCACTGGCCACATCCTCAAAGAAGACCACTGCAAACTACACCATCGGTGCTTCAATGTTTCTCCGCGTATCAAGAGACTAATACAAAGCACTTAATACACGAAGTGCTATATCAGATGACCTTTGTGAAAATACCACTCCGGCGTAACTAATCATTTCAAACTTGATCTTTGTTATTGGATAGACCAACAAATTTGATTTATGCGCACTCCTTCCTCAAGTTTGGCTAGTTAATTAAGAAAAGATTCAAGTTTTTTCATCGTGATATTCAAACAGACTTAAAACTTAAAAATTGGATGACTATCATCATGTACATCAGCGCTTGCTTCTAATCAGGACACGAAGCCTCTTTCTGTAGTTACCGCTAATGCAGGCAATTGCTTCTTCATGCCCCTTCTTCCTCTTGTCACAATTCCTCAAGACGAAATTGCAACTTGCAACCCAACAAATTACGACAAAAATCTCATTGAAGCAAACATGATGTTACATGGACTGACAACAAACCAATGGCTCATGCAACTCAAAATGCGCTTGACCAACAGGAATAGCTGCTACGAGAGAGAAGATTGTGATTGTGAGGCTGCTTTAAGACTTGAACAGAAACTATTATAATATCAACAAGGCATTGGGTTAATAGCAGCTGACATCAAATCGATGTTTAAACTTTACGCTTACTCGAGGAAAAATAAGAATACTGAAAACAGGTAAGACACACGAGAATAGTGTAGGAACGCAGCACAAGTTAAAGAATTTGTTAGTTCAGCCACAAGATGAGGCACCATCTAGAGAATGAAATGCAGCTTCAGGAAGTTCAGGTAATCAAATTTCAGAAATTTGAACAATGCATATTTCTCATCTACGACGCTGTGTTCAGCTCATGCTTTCCAGTTTTACTACTGCTACTTGTGTACTCGTAAAAGTTTCTAACAGAGACATGAAGACTACAGGGATCACTAAGCAATGATCAATAGGCGATCCGAATATATATGATAATCACTAACAACTTACCTAAAAACAAACATCAGGCAACACTATTACTTTCTCTATTAGAATAGACACCAGTAAAAACTTACATAACGGTGAAACATTTCCACTGACTTCTCAGCTTCTTCAACAGTACTCATCGTCACGAATCCAAATCCACGACTCTGATCAGTCTCCCTATTGTATATAACCTTCAATAAGAAAAATATACCAGATTATAAAAACCCCTTAAATCACACAAAAATTTACGACACTCAAAACCTAAAAGAGAACATCCCAATATATCAAGAAAGCAAAAATGTTAACATTAATAACGCTAATAATGTATACAATCTTCAAAACCCGAAACAGAACATACCAGCATATCAAAGCCGATCAACCTAAAAAAAAACCCACAAAAGAACATATCCCTCTGGAATACTTACCATTCCAACATATCAAACCCATTTCTAAGAAATTAAAAACCAAAACACAATCTTTACAACTCAAAACAAGGAATACCAAACTAACAATACATCAAACTCACTCATTACAAAAAGCAAACAAGTACCACAACCCTTATGAGTCAAATTAACAAACGAATTCAATACCTCGACCATCTCAACAAATTTATCAACATCAACATATTCAAACTCATCAGTAAAAGAAGAAAACCAAAAAAATACCATCTTTACTACATAAAACAAGCAGACCAAAACAGCAAAATCCACCAGTCACAAAATAAATAAATAAATATGCAATCTTTAACAATCAAATGAACAAAGAAAATCCATTACCTCGGCCATCTCAACAATACCAGCCTCCCCAAAGAGACCAGCCAACGTCTCACTATCAACATCAAAAGGCAAGTTCCCAACAAACACCTTCGCATCCTCAGAGGGCTCAGTGTACTCCTCCTCCAGAAACCCATCTTCACCGCCACTCTCTCCGGCATCCCCAACAGCCTCAACCACCTCACCTTCACTTTCGCCTTCACCTTCACCTTCACCTTCACCCTCCCAACTAGTAAACCCTTTCGCCTCTTCCTCTTCTTCAAGAACCACTGTGTTGTCTTCAGCTACAAAAGTGACTAGAGATGGGAAGTGGGTTTTCTTTTTCTTGAGAAATAGAGAAGATGAGGAGGGTAAAGAGGAGCAGGAAAGGTGGAATTTGATGGGTCTTGAAGGGATTGTAAGGTGTTGGTAAGATGAGGGTTTGGCAGTGAAGATTGCCGGGACAGATATTAAGCAGCCGTTTGCCATAGATACAGGCTTAATTACTGGTTTGGTTACACAAGACATCGTATAGTTGAGACTTGAGAGGGGTGTAGATGGAGGGGGAGGGTTTGGAGGAGACTGGGAGAGTGAGGATAAGGAGGTAAGGAGGAGAGAGGCTACAGTAATTGGGAAAAGGAGGGTACAAGGACTATAAAGCGGCGGATGGTCCAAAATGGCTTGATAATCTCCACATTTGGGCTTTTCTAGATATTCCGTCAAGGGCCTCTATGTTGCCCAAGGTCATGTCAGTTTTTCAGATGGGATGGAAATGGTTGTTACTTATTTTTCCTTTTTTCACTTTTGAGGGAGCTTGTTAGTGAGAATTGAATAACCTTGGCGAGGCAGCAAGTGATTAAAATGTTTTAGAAAATAGAAGAAAGTTGGATTTTGAAAAAGCGGCGACATAACCCGTGAGAGGACTCCTTCATCATTTGTGCATTTTTACCCGCCGCTTTTCGCTTTGCAGATCTCTACGATCTGCGACTGCTCTGACCCAGAGCTCAGTCTTCTCCATGATTTCTAGTTTACGGAATGGTGCTAACACTTGTTTGGGAATTTGTCTGGTTCTATTGAATGTGGAATAGTTCCTAATGGGGGTCGATTATGAAAACCACCAACACATCTTAATCGTTTGTTGTTCTGTGCATTGTTTCCTGGATTGCGGCCCATCCTTATTTCCATGCTATTATATGAACGTGAGGTCTTTTGTGTTGCTATGCTTAAAAAGTTTTTCTATAACAATAAAATAAAAAAGACAGTTATGTCCTTATTTGAAGCTCACATGTGGTTAATCGATTAAGGGTAAAAAAGTCATTTCGTAAAATTCACAACCCTAATGCTAATTCCTTTCTCTTTTTCCCTTGCCACCACCATTATATCTAGTCGTCGCTGCCCACCCCCACCATCACCACAATTTCCCTCACCACCGCGACCATCCCCTCACTGCCACCATCCCCCCATCATCTCTACAATCATGTCGACAACCCCCATGACCGCCCCACCCGCCATCACGATCCTCACCACCTCAACCCAAACAGCCATAGCAACGAACACAAAAAGGGGAAGGAAGGTGATTTCCATGCCACCTTGCTTCCTTGCAACTCCGGATGTTGCAACTATCGTTGTCGTATGGTGTGGTGGTGGTGACGGCAAGAGAAGAA